>BSBK01003728.1:200000-422500 GCA_027943335.1 Chamaecyparis obtusa | reverse complement strand
ACATGCTATTAGTTCATTCTACTCAATGCTAGGGCCTTGCTTGAGTTAAGTTTTTCGATCAAAATGCATTGTAATTGGAAGTGATCTATATGGAAATTTGATTGGTTGCCAAATTGTGCAACCGAGGAAGTTCTTAAGAGCCACAAATGATAATTGCAATGGAAGGGCATTGCTTTTTGTGCAAGGCGTAGAGCTCCCTATATCCCCTTGTGATCATGGCCAACCTAACAACTTCCATACTTGGGGATTAACTATCTAAAACTAAGCAACCCTTTTGGAGTATAGGTTACATTTAAATGTCAACCTAACAACTTCTATGCTATATTATCTAAAATTGAGCTACCCTTTATGGAGTACAAGTTACATTTACCCAAGGGTGTATACTTGAAATGGGTCTGCAGTGTATATTCACTATGAAACTATCTAGGATGTTGTCCTACTTTACAAAAAGCATTGCAGTAAGGTAAAGTACAAGAAAGTAATCAACTTGAAATGATAACAACCAGTAATGAAATTGTAAAGAAAAACTAAATATACCAAAGCATTCACAATAACACTTAAGATATGCTAATAAAGGAAAACAACAAAACTACAAGATGATGTCTACAATAATCTGAATGCTATGCTACAACTACATTAAATGCATCAATGGGATCAAGACATTTAACTAATATGCATAAATGGAACTCAAAGATATATTACCTCAAGTGGGCCCTCTATTGTGCCTTGCACACATGCCCCTTTGAAAATAGGGACCCCTAGCCTTCTTCTAGGTCCTTAGGTTAGCTCGGTTAAATTTTGTATCTCATTCCATATTAGGAATTATTTTTGGTCAGAGTCTGTATTCGATCTCTACATGTTGAAATTAGGAATACGCCTTAGGTCACAGAGATAAGGCCAAGTTTTGTCTTAGGTTCCCATCTAGGATTGAATGAAATAAAACATTATCCATCCTCTGCAATCAGTAATACTTGGTCGCGGTGGAATGACTAGGGTTAAGAGATGCTAATTTATCCCTTTCAATAAGGGGCTCTCAAGAAACATCAGTAATATTATAATCTCCTAAACTCTGTCAAAATACTGCGAAGGGAATTTGTTTACGATGACTGATATAGTATAATCAAACAATTGTTTGCATGAGAAAAATGTAATTTATCTTAAGAAAATTACAGATGGTTGTTCGCCCAATACCTGGTTGTGGTGAAAGCTCCTTTATCCGTCCTCTGCAATCAACAATACCTGGTCGCAGTGAAAGCTCCCACGTGAAATGAAATAATAAAATGAAGTGAGCCCTTTTTTTAAACTTTATGTTATGCCTGTGTTCGTCTCAATGTCGACCAATACCGTGTTGGTCAAAATTGAGACCAACACGGGCATGTATTTTAAAAAAAACAAAATTTTTCCTTCTCTAATGTGACCAACTAAACATTTTTATTTGATGGTCAAAATGTTAGGTCAAAATTTAGGGTAAAATGTACTAGTGCTACAATAGCCCTCTATTAACCACATTTACACATATAGTCCCAACAAAGTAGTGCACAAACTAGACAAAGAAGCCATCGCATAATGTGATTTCTTCTTTTGCCATTGAAGCAATCTTGGTGGCACTAGCTGCCTCTCGAGCCTTGCACAAGTTGCACTCATTCCCTACATCAGGTATAGATGTACATGGGGTGTAAATGTGGTTTCATCGACCCACCAAAAGTCTTGACATCCACTATTTCCCCGTAATACCAAATGTACATCAATTCTTCATAAAATGATTAGTTGTCACATTATTTTTAAACATAAAATATAATTACGTATCCAGACCTTTTTCCTATTTGGACAAACCCAAAATTGACGCCCATGATTACTTGTTGTGTGTGACATCTTCAACATGCATGGGCCAACACCACATTGACACATATGCACATTGACCAAAGTCATCGACGCTATTTCAACAAATATTGCATTATCACAAATATTGCATTGCCATTATTTTGTTCATTCATACTAATTATAATTACAATAAAAAGAAACATACTAATGTAGACTTGTACATTTTTGGGCTAAGTCGAAGTCTTTGGTTTAAATCACTAGACACTCAAAACAAAATGAAAAACCAAAGACAACCATGCAATAAAAAGCAATTACTAAGGAACCAAGGAACTAATTATATTTGCAATAAAAAGTAACATACTAATGTAGACAAAATCTCAAATGGGAAGACATCTTTCTAGCCTGGGCCTGGATCCTTCGACAATTAGCTTCATAATAAATGAAGTAGATGAGAGCTTAGCAATTAGCTTCCCAAGAAAAATCTCATAAATCTCATAAAATCTTCCTATGCCCTTTGTGCGTACCTAAATGATATATTTGAAACAGCAATAGAGCATCAGGTGCCACCTTCAGCACAATATGATCATCACTAGACAGGTTTGTATGTTTTATGAAGTATGGTCATTGTACAAATTTGAAGTAGATGACTTACCACTAAAGGTACTAAGGAAACAAGAACAACAACTACAATGACCAAACTTCATAAAACATATAGACATAGAGTTTAATAATATAAACACCAGACTGTGTCTTCACGAGAAGATCACATTGACCAATACACCCCCCATCCCACCATCCACACCCATCCACTCATGTCAAGATCTTTTGAATCCAAGAAAATGTAAGTCAATAACACCAAATATATCACTTAGAAGTCTTGTGAAGAGTCTTGGTGAGTTTAAGCCTTTTGAAGCACTTTTGAAATATTGAATACATCATTGCTTGCCAACTATTTGATAGAGCCTAGGAAATCATTGGTTCGTCAAGACAAAGATTGTTTGCATGCCAAGTGCTTCAAAAGGCTTAAACTCACCAAGACTCTTCACCAATACACCCCCCAACCCACCATCCACACCCATCCACTCATGTCAAGATCTTGTCCAAAATCATGTTGAAATATCCATTGACCTAAATCAAGATCCTTCCCTCTCACTTCCTTCATTACATAATCACTTTTGGAGTATATTATAAATTCCTTGAATCCAAGAAAATGTAAGTCAATAACACCAAGGACTTACATTTTCTTGGATTCAAAGACTTTAGAATATACTCCAAAATAGATTATGTAACAAAGGAAGTGAGAGGGAAGGATCTTGATTTAGGTCAATGGATATTTCAACATGATTTTGGACAAGATCTTGACATGAGTGGATGGGTGTGGACCTAGTGCAGCTTCCCACCTTATACCGCCTCCTTCAGCACTCCTTTGCTCGCGAACTATGCAAAAATGAAATGTGCTGGTAGGCGGGATATATGTATAAAATTTGACTTGTAAATAACTGTAACCCAACTAGATCATTTAAATCCATACTAAATCTTATAAATTTGACTTGTAAATAACTATAATAGTAGAAATAAGATGAATAAAAAATTATGCCACAATTAACTGCAAGCATAGATAGATTACACATATGTGAGAAGAAGAATTTAAGATTGACTTAGAAACCCAATTGTTAACAGGTTGAAGTCGACACCACAACTTTAAGTAGATTAAGGATAACAAAATGAATAATGGATCAAAGATGTGAAACCCTGTGAATACCCATAGTACTCACAGTTATAGGTCTAACACAGGCCACTTAATTGCCAAATAACTCGTCACCAAGTTTTCTAAAAACTTGTGATTTTTCTAGAAAAATTCCCTCTTACGTGGGATTTTGTTTGCAAAATTCATCAAAAATGTGTCCCAATAATTCACACCACCATTAGAAGTGGCATGAACACCATTAGAAGTGGCCCGTGAATTTCCACTTCTAATGGTGTTCAATTTCCAGAGATACAGAGCAACCAGTCAACTAAGGGTGGGTTCTTTGTTTCCTCATCAACTGAGTTCAAGGTAAAATTGATGCTACTTTTGGTTTCATTGTAAAAGAATGTTGAATAAGTGGTTGAATATCACAGAAGTGCGGAAAATAAAAGCTATTAAAAACTCAGTCGCAAGCCAATGAAACTTTGTTTAACTGTGAACTATTAAAAATTTAGAATACAACCTCTATTAATCATGTGCCCTTAGTTGTAGACAAAAAATAATGATGTGCTCTCAGTCCCTGGCAAAAAATCGTGTCTTGAACATGGAAAAAAAACCCCTCAAAATGCTTGCAATGAATTCAAATTTACAAGGGGTACATTTTTTTTCAAATTGTTTTCATTTGTCACGGGTTTGAAACCCTAATCTCTACACTTCTAATGGTGTTCACACCACCATTAGAAGTGGCATGAACACCATTAGAAGTGGCCCGTGAATTTCCACTTCTAATGGTGTTCAATTTCCAGAGATACAGAGCAATCAACTAAGGGTGGGTTCTTTATTTCCTCATCAACTGAGTTCAAGGTAAAATTGATGTTACTTTTGGTTTCATTGTAAAAAAATGTTGAATAAGTGGTTGAATATCATAGAAGTGTAGAAAATAAAAGCTATTAAAAACTCAATCGCAAGCAAATGAAACTTTGTTTAACTGTGAACTGTTAAAAATTTAGAATAAAACCTCTGTTAATTGTGTGCCCTTTGTTTCATTTGTCATAGGTTTGAAACCCTAATCTCTGCACTTCTAATGGTGTTCACGCCACCATTAGAAGTGGCATGAACACCATTAGAAGTGGCCCGTGAATTTCCACTTCTAATGGTGGTCAATTTCTAGAGATACAGATCAGTCAACTAAGGGTGGGTTCTTTGTTTCCTCATCAACTGAGTTTAAGGTAAAATTGATGCTACTTTTGGTTTCATTGTAAAAAAATGTTGAATAAGTGGTTGAATATCATGGAAGTGTGGAAAATAAAAGCTATTAAAAACTCAATCGCAAGCCAACGAAACTTTGTTTAACTGTGAATTGTTAAAAATTTAGAATAAAACCTCTATTAATTGTGTGCCCTTAGTTGTAGACAGAAAATAATGATGTGCTCTTAGTCCATGACAGAAAATCGTGTCCTAAACATGAAAAAAAAAACCCCCAAAATGTTTCAATGAATTCAAATTTACAAGGGGCAGCATTAGAAGTATAGAGATTAGGGTTTCAAACCTGTGACAAATGAAAACAATTTGAAAATAAAATAAAAATGTACCCTTCATTAAGCAAATGCCAAAAAAATTGAATCTCTTACCAAGGCTGCAATGAAATGGTTGAAATCGAATGCCTATTCCTCTTGATGCTTGCTCGGGTTTGAGAATAGTAATGTGGAAGAGAAGGAGATGCCAGAACTTACAGCCTAGATGCATATAGGGGGTTTCAACATACAACTTCCCTCCTTATACCGCCTCCTTCAACACTCCTTTGCTCGCGGACTATGCAAAAATGAAATAAAATGAAATGTGCTGGTGGGTGGGATATATGTATAAAATTTGACTTATTTTATTTTATTTCTATTCCCGTGTTGGTCAGAATTACGACCACTGTTTAGGGTCATAATTCCGACCAACACGGGAATAGAAGTTAAAAAAAAATCAAATTTTTCTTCTATAAACCGACCATGGAAATCATTTTATAACTTGGTCGGAAATGTTGGTCTAAAAAGTGGGTCAAGTGTAGTAGTGAATGCATTTGTTTTTGTTTTAAGTTGATATGTTATTTACATTTGTAATTAATAGGAACAACTTCATTGTTATGATGTTGGATTTAACTAGATCTCTTAGGGCCCATTTGGTGCATGGAATTAACTTATCCAAAATAGGCCTATTCTAGAATAAGGACATATTCTCAGATTAATTAATCTTCAAAATGAAAGCTGGAATAATCTATTCTGTGTTTGGATCCCATAATGTGAAATTGGAATAAGGATTATTTTATATTTTTATATTTTTTATTTTTTATTTTTTATTTTTGGACTTATCATTTTTGTTGTTGGTTTTTTAATTGAAAAATATATATATTTTTAACTTATATATATGTAAATTAAAATATGTATTATTAACTTAAAAAATAAGATTATAAAAAAAATTATTAAAAAAAAATTATTAAAAAAAAATTATTAAAAAAAAATTGTAAAAAAAATAAGATTATAATCCCTTAACCGTTCACGCACGGAGCCGAAAAACTTATACATTTTGTTGTAATTTTGAATCCATGAAAAGCTTATTCTTGGAATAAAATGAATTCCACGTTTTTTTGGAATTAATTAATGCAAGCATTGGGCCGAAAATGGGAATTAGTTTTCCAATTCGAGAATTCAAAAAATGCTAGAAACAGTGAATTATTTTATTCTCGCATTAAATAATTCTTATTCCAGGTTAATTCCAGGCACCAAACGGGCCCTTATCTTGTTATTTGTTTCCACCATCGTACATTTGGCACGCCATGCCCGATGGGACAACTTTTGTCCTTTTGTTAATCTAGTTTTGCTTGGTATAAAGATTCGATGCTTGCATTTTGTTTAACAATTTAGATGCTTCGTTTACATGTTTGGCGCCTGGAATTAACCTGGAATAGGCATTATTGAATGCAAGAATAAACTAATTTGTTGTTTGTGGCCGTTTTCTTAATTCTCAAATTAGAAAACTAATGCCCATTTTTGGGCCAATGCATGGATTAAATAATTCCGAAAAAAGGTGGAATTCATTTTATTCTAGAATAAGGCTATTCAAGAATTCAAAATTATATCACAATTTAAAAACTCGTCGGGTCTGTGCGTAGGGTTTTCTATGCATATGAGGTGATAGGATTTCCATCCATCGCATCTGCAAAGAGGGGTTTCGTAATCCCCTCTCCTGCGCACCTCCCTCCACCCACTCCCTCTCCCCTTCGCTCGCGCTCATCGCCTCCTCCGTCTCCTGCGCGTGAGCCCTCCGCTCACAGTTGTTCGACCTCCCCATGCGCAACAAGAAACCCTTTTTTTGGGGAATGATTAAAATGTTTTTTTTTTTTTGTTTAGTTAAGTTTATTTTGGTTAAAATATTTTTAAAGAGTAGTAAGTTTATTTTAGTAGTTAAAAGTTATTTTAATTTAGGTTTTAAATATTATATCATTTGACTATTATTAAGTTCGGTTGTAGGGTTCAGTTTTTTAGTGAAGCATGGTAAGGGATAGCTGATTTTAAAATTGTATATTTAAAATCTTGATTTGTATGTTAAATTTTTTTTATTTATAGTTTTATTTAAATTTAAGCTTAGATTTATTATATTGTCTTTTATATATAATTTTTATTTTTATTTTTGGATAGATTAAAACTGAATTAGTTTTTCCATTGCTATTTAGATATTTAATGTTTAGATAATAATTTTAATAGATGTTTAAATCATAATGTTAAATATAATGTTTAATGTTCCAATTTTTTAGTTTTTACTTCGATATGACTTTGGATAGAAAAATATTAAAAATTAAAAAAATGAGCAACAAAATTGATAAAAGTTGAAAAATTAAAATTTGTAAGAAAATAATTATATAAGTTAGAAATACATACATACATACATACATACATACATACATACATACATACATACATACATACATACATACATACATACATACATATATATATATATATATATATATATATATATATATATATATATATATATATATATATATATTAAAAAACCAGCAACAAAAATGATAAGTTCAAAAATTAGAATTTGTAAGAAATTTTTTTTTTTTAATTATAATTTTTTAATAAGTTAAAAATACATATTGTTCAAATTAATTAAAAAAATGAAAAATAATCCTTATTCCAATTCCACATTATGAGATCCAAACGCAGAATAGATTAATTCCCAATCATATTCTAGGTGCACCAAACAGGTCTAAACTTTATTCCAGCTTTCGTTTTGAGGATTAATTAATCCGAGAATAGGTCCTTATTCTAGAATAGGCCTATTCTCGATAAGTTAATTCCATGCACCAAATAGGCCCTTACATTTTGCAATTATGCGTATATCAAGGAATTTGCAGTTTTAATGTTTGTTGATTGTATTTGATTTTGAAATAAGAAGGCTTTTCTTGGAGTTTATCAAATAGTTTGCACATTTTGTCTATGATTCTCCATTTTCATTGGGGTGTTATGTCAAAAAGTTCACATGCCTCTTCTATCTCCACATTTCGCACAGGTATGCATTTCATTTGATGACATCTCTATTATCATTATTGTCGACAGAGAGGACTAGGGAAAGGTTATAGATTTTGGCTTCATTTGTGTCAATTGCAGTCTACTGAAAGTTTTTAAAAGACATTCAACAAATATATTTTGCATATAGCTGTAGCAAATGTTTTTCACAAGGTTAGATTTATGTCAAAGAAATATTAATGCTTTCAATCTGGCGAATCCATATGCTTGAAATTTTCCATCACCTTCTCAACAAGTCAATTCTATGTACACATTGTGTTTTATTTGATTCCTTGAATAACCTTCAAGGTATGCTTTCAAGCATTGTGTGATTTCCCTTCAATTTCACATTTTGCATCTCTATTTGTTTAAATGCTCTTATTATACCCAATCAAGGAGGAAATTGAGAAAGGTTGTGGATTTTGGTATTTTGTCCGCATTTACATTTGCATTGAAGTTTCTACTTTTTTTTCAAATAAATCCATTTTCTGCAGAACTCTCAATCATTGTATTCCATGGAATCACATTTCTTTGAGATCTTGCAATCATTGCATTTAGTCAAACAAGTCAGGTGTGTTGTGTTTGATTCTCAAATCATTTTGTCGAACGGTCAATATGTTGTATCTATGCTTCCACATTTTGCATTCTGTCAAATAGCAGCATGCCTTGTGCTCCACATTGAGCACTTTTTCAAATGGTTCATGTGCCTTGTATATGCTTCACATTTTGGAGATTCAAAACAATTCATATGCCTTGTCTATGCCCCACACATTCAACATCTTATCAGACAATTAGCGTGCCTTGTCCAGGCTTACACATTCAATAGTTGCTTGGTAGTTTCTAAAGTTTTATCAACAAACACAGTGTGTGCATTTCTTGGAGTCTTGGTATTTGGTTGTGTATTAGTTTAAATTGTTAGGGTGCTAGTTTGTCTTAGATGTTAGTCTTGTTAGTTTAAACTTTAGCTATTTTCACCACCAACTTCCACAAGATAAAGCATGCAATACAAATTGTAAAGTAATAACAAATAACACAAGCATGCAACACTTTGACACATATATTTTTCTCGTGGAAATCCTTCTTAGAGGAAAAACCACGTGTGAGAACTAGCACCCAAAAATCCTCACTATCGCAGCAATAAGACACCTTGTTAGGAGCATTACATCCACCCAATTAAGGGTTCACCCGATTAAGAGTGTTCAACCCTATTAGGAGCTTACAACAAAAAGACTTGTTAGGATCACCTCGTTAGAGGATTTAGAACTCTTGTTAAGAAGTCACCTTGTTAGAGGATTTAGTCTTCAAACCTGTTAGGAGTGACCCTATTAAGGAATTTCTCTTGTTGTAGTACTCCACCCCTAGTCCGATTTTATAAATGTTATGATTATTTTAGGATGATAGATTACATGTTAGGAAATCATTGATGCTTATGATTTTACTGACCCCATACTTGCTTGTGTATGGTTGATGTGTTTGTTTTATGTTTCTATTTGACATGCCTGATGTGGTTGAGGGATGGAGTCGTAGTTACTTGCTTATGAGATCCACACGATCGGCCGATCCTCACCATTGTCTGTTATATATATTAGATGTACATGCTTCATCTTGTGATGATAGGTTTGAAGGTATAAGGCATCGTCTTCCCTAAATTAGCAGGAGTGAGCATGCCCATAAATATTCATCTCAATGGTAAAAAGGGGAGATAATACACAGACCCAAAACCCTAACCTAAGCCTAATTTGTCCTACGATTGGACAAGTATCAGTATGACTACCCTATCCAAATTCATCTAGTTGACATGAATTCGTGGATCCCTTCTCTTGAGTTTGTTTGGTTTTATGTTGTTTGATTTTAGTTGATTTATTGCAACCCCTCCCCTCCACCCCCCAACCCCTCCCCTCCACGGCAGCAGGAGGCTGCCACACGACAGTCTAGGCACTATCGAAGATAGTACCTAGACTATCACATGGCAGGCTAGGGCTGTCGGCCCCATGTGACAGTGGGTGCAGGCCCACAGGGCCCCTAACTTAAAATGTAATTTGCTTTTGTTATTTTTTTAAAATGAATTTTTATTTTATTAAAAATTTCATTTTAGTTTTAATTTAATTTTTAAATTGTAATTTAACAATTAAATTTAATTGCTATTTATTAATTTTGTTAAGATTAGTTTAATTGTTATTTAATTTTAATTTAGTTAATTTAAATTTTATTATTATTTAAACTTGATATTTAATTTAGTTTAATCAAATTATTTTCTTAATATTTTTTAACTTAGATTTGTATATTAATTAAGTTTAACCAAATTTTTAGTTGTTAACTTAATTAAATCGGGACTTTGTCTCTCTACTAATATGGGGTTTATTTATTTAAAATAGTAAATAGCTTTGATTATGGTTTATGGTTTGATTAAATTTATGTTTTAATTGAATCATATTATACTTTAATTTTTTCTTAATAGGTTTAAATTAAATATTAGTTGTAAGTAACTAATATTTAGTTAAAACCCTTCTATTATATAGATTCATTTTTAGTAAGTGGGTAATGGTATATGTTTTATTCATGTTCATTTTTGACATTATGAATAGGAGATGTGATTTATTTATACTAGAATTGAGCGATTTTACTCTATTGAATTCATAGAATGAATATAGGGAATATTCTTATAATTATTGTTTTATTAATGGATATGTTGTGTTTCTCTTAGTGGTTTTATGTGTTCCTACTTTTGGATTCAAATATGTTGATTATGGTTCAGTTTCAGTTCTTTATGGCATGAGTGTTATTTTCTTCATTCCTGAAGTGTCTTCTTGTGCATATTGTCATATCGGGCACTAGATGACCTAGGGGGGGAAACATAGGTCGGGTGTGTATCAGTTGTACATGATTTTAGTATTTTGTTTGATGTGTGTGTATACTCCAATCATCACTTGATGTGATCATGTGGGCTCATGTTACTTTGTATTCTGTTTATGGTATCTTTGTGATCATTTTTAGTTCTTGTGTGTGGAACCGAATCTGGGATTACCTGGTTGTATACTTGTTTGATCTATGTGAGATTTGTGAGCCTAGTAGAGGTTAAAGAGGTGCATCTTAGGGGAGTGGCTTACAATAGGGGTCTAGGGCTCAAAAGGGGCTAGTACCAGGGTAACCTATCGTAAGTTGATTAATAAGTGATAACCTAATAATAAAAAACTTGGGGAATAACATTAAATACAAGATTGATATTCTGGTTCCACATGGATTATGTTGAGGGTTCGGGGTCCAGAGTGGCCAGTCTAGGGTAACTCAACCTGATAGATGCTTGAGGGTCCGAGGTCTAGAGACTAGTCCAGGGTAACTCAAGTAGTGATTCATGTGATGACACTCCCATAGTATGTAGCCTAAGTCACCTCCATAGTTATTCTTCATGTATCAGATGCCTCTGGATTAGTGAGTTGTACCTATTACTTTATTGTGTATACCTTGAGTTAGAGTGCTTTCAGGATCCTTCTACTCAAGGTTTTATCATTGCTTTTGTTTTTTTATCTAATTGGGGTTTGGTGTTATCTCCTCAGCACGATGGGGTAGGCCTTTATGGTTCTATATGGACAGGTGGTAGTGATTCTTTACCATTTGAGATTCGATGTCTGGGTGCCGGTGCTTGTTGGTGATTCTGTAGTTGGATTCCTTATGATGCTTCATTGATGTTTCTTTTCTTATCTTTATTATTTGTAATCCTGTATTAGAGTATCACATGTGATACCTAATCTGGACATTGTATTAGTATTGTTAGAGTGATTATCACATACCCTGCGACATGTGCAGTGGATGTGAGTTTATTTATATGTCATGGATGCCCATGAGGATCATATTTATTGTTGTATGATGTAATTATAATATTTATGTTAGAGAATCTTTTGTTGATGTTGGTTTAGTTGTGTTTTGTTCTTAAGTAATTCAACGTCATGGGACCCTCAAGATTTGTAATCTGTGTTGGTTGTTGTATTAATGTGAGTAAATGGTAATTGCTTCCACACTGTTGATTATCTTATATGTTAACTTTAGAAAAAATAAATTATTCACCAAACTTAGTAGCATGTTTTAGGTTAAATTCTCTTGGGTTCCCTGGGGAGGTGTTACATTCAACCTACTAGAATCAACCAGTAAATAATGATCTGATAGTTGCACTCAATGCATGATAGATCCAGTGTATTCCATGATCAATGGTTTTCTTTGAAACACTTCTTCACCTTTGTACTAACACCTCTGATCACCATAAACAACTGCAACAACAACAACAACAACACAACACATTGATCTTTTTCCTCTCACACTCTTACAATACATAAAAAATGATACATAAATACATTTTCACTACTTAGACCAGCTAGGACCCAAATACATCGATGTAATTAATTCCCACTCATTCCTAAAACCCTAAAATATAATACCAACTAACAATTACAATTGCAACTCCATGTTGGCCTCCAAATCCACCGCATAAATGATTTGACAAAGAGAAAGTCGAACCATAACACACTCTCCAATGAACTTGCACAACTCCAATAAATTTGATCATCATGATCATGTAAATGCCAACTCATCATATCACATCGATCTACACATCACCATGATCCTTTGAAGACAACAACTTATCGCAACACGGTGCAACATCACCGATTAATGATCTGACTGGTTGAACTAAGAACTTCCTATGCATAATACTAAGTGACCTCCTTTCCACTATAACTTAGTCTACTAATAAGCAAACATGATGTGGCCATGCCAACAACTCCACAACAAAGTCAAGATAACACAACCTAAATTGCAACAGTTGATTCCAAATTATCTTGACACAATAATCAAATCATCATTCCTTGGCTTTAACTTGTTCTTCCCATCTTCATGTCATCCTTCAAATAAAGATAGATCACAACACACAAGATAAAATTATGCGGTCATGGATATCTCATCTTTAGAAATCACTTAAGCTTCCTTCATGATCACACACTCCATATCATACCATAGCTCGTGATCCAACCACTTGACCATACCTCAGCATAACAGAAACATTGTCAACCAACAACCACTAATTTGACATCAATGACAAACTCATAACTGATCATCCTATCACCATACTTGCATTAAAATCATAACATAACATACTCATCTGATATCTACATCAGTTATGCCAATAATCTCCCCCTTTGGCATTGATGGCAACACCAAATAACAACACCAACAATACCAAGCAAATAAATGCTCTCTTTATTTTTTATCTCTTTATCCTCTTTACCTGTTCTAATCAGACTCTTCTCCTTTTACTGACACTTATCCTCCTTTGATTCTTTTTTATTCTTCTCCACCTTTCTCTCTTTCTCACCTATCTCATTTTCTTTCTTGCCACTTCTCAGTACATCTCTCCCCCTTTGACAACAATGCCAAAGGTGCAACATGCCACAATCTTCAACTGTTGTAAATGTCTTCATCACTTGTCGACTTCTCCCCCTTAGTTGATCACTATCAGTCAATTCAAATGTAAAGAAGCTACTACTCGCTCTTTACAAAAATTGTCTTCAATGCTTGAAGATCATCCATCCACTTCTTCAATAGGTTATTCAGTAAAAATAATATGTCCATACAACAACAATGTTTACTCCTCAAATGCATAAAAAAGACTCACATATCTAGTAGAACTAAGTCAGACTCAACAAACTAGAAAATTTACATCTTCCTGTAAGACTCTATGACTTGATTCACACTTACTGGAAAACTGACATCTTTCAATGGAATGGCTACCAATTGAACTAATTTCTTTTATGCTCATTGCCTCTTTGACTCAATATATTTCTACATCCTCTTGGACTTACCATTAGATCTCTTGCAAAAATTACCAATCACTCTGAATTAACAATAAATGTGACATACTCATCAGGTATATGCACAAAGATGGGGGACCAAAAAGGTGCCACATTCCTTTTTTGCCCCCCAACGACCATAGTGCATACGCACTAAAGTGCATGCGCATGCTATGGCTTGGGTTGCCCAAGCCTCAGGATTAGGAAATTCAAAACATAGTGCTCATGCAAAATAGCACGCTAATGCTATGGTTTGAATTTAAAACATAGAGTGTGTGCACATGCTATGCAAACTTTTATAAAAATTCAAGTGTAAAATTTTACAAAGATAAGGGGAGAGAGAGAGAGAGAGAGAGAGAGAGAGAGAGAGAGAGAGAGAGAGAGAGAGAGAGAGAGAGAGAGAGAGAAGGACAAAGAGAGGCACATAGAGAGAAGGGGGAGAGGGAGAGAGAGGGAGAGAAGGAGAGAGAGAGAGAGAGAGAGAGAGAGAGAGAGAGAGAGAGAGAGAGAGAGAGAGAGAGAGAGAGAGAGAGAGAGAGAGAGAGAGTTGTAAAATCTTAACTTGTTGTGAAAAGATAGATTTAGGGGAGTTGATTAGAGATAGTGAAATTGGTAAGACAACAATTAATAGGAATATGATGATTGTATCATTATGGTTGTTAGTTTGATGATCGGTTGTTTTCTAGAGGCTGCCTAAAATTGCTAAATGCTAATCCTACAACCGTGATTCATTTTGAGAAAATATATGAGATATTTCTAAGGATAAGCAGTGATATTTGGAAAATGTCAAGTTTCTAAGCGACTAACGGTTTGATCGGTATTGGTGATTTAAATTGATATTATAGTTAAATGTTATTGGGGAATGTGCATGGACAAATAGAAATAATTTTTTAATAAATATATCATTGAGACGAGCATGTAAAGATGATTTGAGAAAGTTGATTGGTCGAGAAGGAAAATACTTATGAAATTATTTAATTTCTTAATTAAATCTAAAAATGAAAATGCACAGTCAACAAATTTTAAATTGGACATCAAGATATGTGATATGAAGCCAAGTGTATAGTTAGATTGAAAAGGTATTACATTTTAGGGGTTTCTATGGCAATGGAAACCTGAGAGAAAAGAATACAGTATAAGCTGAAAAAATGAGATAGTGAATGTGTTGTCGATCATGTGTCAGTGAAGAAGGAAGAAGAGACGAAAGGTGCAGACCAGCCAAGTGTTAGAGATAAATGTGAAGAATTTTGTTTGAGCTATAGAGGACCTAATCAAGAAAAGGAATTTTCTATTTCACAGATCATTCTTACCCGTTGTTTCCTGATAGCTACAATAGAGTACTTGAAATCCTCAAGTGAGGTAGATCCTGATAGATATTTGTTGTATTATAAATCTTGTATGGTGGCACTGTAATAAGTGTTTCAAGTCCTCTCACAAGGTACAAGCTTGTTATGAGCTTTAGGAAAATCCTCTCACAAGGTTACATTTTTTCATGTATATGTATATGTCTTTCACAGGGTAAAGCTTTTAACAGGGCATACTTCAGAAGAGTACAAATTTTTGGGTGCCATCCACACCATGGTTTTTCCCTAATTTGGGTTTCAACCATACCAAAAATATTGTGCCTTTTTGTTGGATGTTTTGTGGTTTCACATTTATATTTAATTGTTGAGTTGCTACTTTGTTGGTTAAGTGAAAAGTGTTTAAATTATTAAATTGGTAGACTACTAGTTCACCCCACATCTCAGTAATCTCATCATAGTAAGGTCAACACTCTGATCCCCATAAACAACCGTAACAAAAACAAAAACATTGTGCATTGGTATTTTTCCTTTCACACTCTTACAATACATAAAAAATGATATATAAATACATTTCACTACTTAGGTCAGCTAGGACCCAAATACATCAATACAATTAATTCCTTCTCTTTGTTGAAACCCTAAAATGTAATACCAACTAACAATTACAATTGCAACTCTGTGTCAGCCTCCAGATCCACCACATAAATGATTTGACAAAGAGAAAGTCAAGTTGTAACACACTCTTTAATGCACTTGCACAACTCTAATAAATATGATATCAAAATCATGTAAATGCCAACTCATCATATCACATCGATCTAACATGTCACCACAATCCTTCGAACATGTAACAACTTATCGCAACAAGGTGCAACATCATTGGTTAATGATCTAACTAATTTAACCTAGAACTTCCTGTGCATAATGCTGAGTGACCTTTCCATTATAACTTAGTCCATTGATCACCAAACATGATTTGGTCACACCAAAAACTCCACAAAAAATTCAAGATAACACAACTTAAATCAAGACACTTGATTCCAAATAATCTTGACACAATAATCAAATCATCATTCCTTGGCTTCAACTTGTTCTTTCTATCTTCATATCATCCTTCAAACAAACATAGTTCACAACACACATAAGATAAACTTATGCAGTCATGGATATCTCATCTTTAGACATCACTTAAGCTCCCTTCACCATCAAACACTCCAGATCATATCATAGCTCTAGATCCAACCACTTGACCATACCTTAGCATAATAAAAATATTGTCAACCAACAACCACTAAGTTGACATCAATGACAAACTCATAAATGATCATCCTGTCACCATAATTGCAGCAAAATCATAACATAACATAACATACTCATATGATCTTTGCATTAGTTATGGAAACATTTTATAGAATTTTTATAGCTTTTTGAGGAGAGGGGAGAGGTCCCTTGTCTGTTAACTCTCAAAAAGACAAAAATGTGGGTGCATCCATTCTAGATGTGACAAGGCTTCTTGAGTCAACGGGGCTTCCAAGTTGTAGGTTTTGGTATCACAGTGAAGCCATTTTTGTAGGCTAGAAAGTGTCTTCAAGTGTTTTTAATTGTGTGTATCATCTTAAAATGGAAGCACTTCCATGTTAAGAGAATTTAGCCCTCCTTAGGGGGTGTTTTGGGCCTTTATCATGTTGTCCATTATTTTCTACTCCCTTCCCATATTCTGTGCCTATTTAGGGCTCTATCTGGGCCTCCTTGGGCACTATTTTTCTCTCCTAGCTCATTTTCCAAGGGTCATGAACCCCTGCATCAAGTTCGACCTAGACCTTGACCCAAGCTCCCCTTTTTCATCAAAAAGTTTTTCAGATGCGGGGAGAAGTTCAAAAGTTTATTTTCCCACTTCTAGGTCGACTGTTTTGGGCTTCGAAATAGTAAACCCTCAAATTATATTTAATATGGTTCCATTTCTAGGTGTTTGCACTTAATGGGAATTTATTTCCTATATGTCGACCTCTCTAGAAGTTTGTGCCCTAGATTTGTATAAAAGGAAGCCTTCCTCCCTCATTTTCTCCATCTCTCTCAATCAAGTGCATCCACTTTCATGATCAAGAAGTCAAGTTTTGAGATCAAGTTTTCAAGGTTCTTTCAAGTCATCATCATCCTTCAAGCAAGCATTCAAGCATTCAAGTTCTCCATTGAATATCAAGGATTTAAGCTTTCAAGCCTTTGAAGAGATTTGGTTCAATTATTCAAGATTCATCATTCAAACCCTAGATCTATCCATCATGGTGGTGTGATCTTCCTTCAAGATCCTTTGTTCATCTTCAAGATCCATTCATTCTCCTATCAAGGTGGATTCCAAGCATACAATCATGGAGGTTTTGATTTACATTTGATTAGTGTTAAGTCCAAGCTTTCATATCAACATTCTTGTTTACATTTCAAATACAATTGCATATCTATTGAATATCATGGCTTCATTGTTAGATCTACTTCTACTACTTGCTAGCATTCTCTATTTCAATTCTATTATTAAAGTTGATTCCAAACTGGGGTTTGACTAAGGCAAACCCCTCATCCAAAAAACAAAACCATTTTTCTTGCAGGTAGAGGTACAAGACAACAAATTGCAGTTTAGATCTAGATACCCTTATCGGCGAACTTTCAAGATCCGCAAACAAAATTTATGTCGGAGTTGTTGCAAGTCAAGGTCGACCTTCACTAGGGGGTAAGATTGTGCCTCAATCTTGAGGTCAAGGTCGACCTAGCTCTAAAAGACAAATTTTATGGGTTTTCTCTGTCTCTACATTTCTAGGCCGGATCAAGTTGCAAAATCTCCTAAAACTGAACACAAACATCAGAAATCAACATTTTTCATATTTGCCCTACTTTGAGGTTAGTATTTGTTTTCAATTCATATTCTCCATAGATTGATTCTTTTGTGCATTAACCTTTTGGTTGATCAATTTGGATCTCTCCTTTGGGAATTTAGATTTAGGGGTGGATCTTGTATTCCCCCAAACCAATTCATATATATATATATATATATATATATATATATATATATATATATATATATATATATATATATATATATATATATATATATATATATATATATATATATATATATATATATATATTTCTTTATATTTATATATATTTTTATATCTTACATTTTGGTGAACCCGCGATAGAAAACTCCTTTTTTTGGTGTTATATCTTTTGTTTTCTTGCATCAAGATTAGGTATCTTTTATGCTCTTGTATTTTAACATTTACAATAAAAAAAATTCACATATTTTACAAAATCCAAAAATATTTCTTGTATTTCATTTACTATGAAGATCTTTAAGATGCTTTGGTGTGTGGTTATTTTCTTTATTATCCTCCTTTTAGTATCTCTTTATCATACTTATGATGTTTATGAGAGTATCATTCACTTCATTATGTTGGTTACTCTTCATTTTTCACTTACCTATGCTATTATGAGATTGACCAATACTAGTCTTCCTACTTTCAAAGCTTTCATTAAAGATTTATGTGGCAGCCTTATTACTCTTTTGGATTATGTGAAGAATTTGGTAGATGATATACCATCTCCTAATATTCCTAATCCTAATTCTATATTTCCTAATATAGTTCCTAACCCTAATCCGATTCCTAACATTCCTAATATGCCTAATTCTCCATCTGCTAATCCTAGTTCTTCCCATACTTACGATGGGATTCAATCTATAGTTTATGATGCAGATGTGAAAGAATTCTTGGATTTACCTCCCCCTTCTTATCTGATCCAAAAAGATATTAAAGGGAAGAGAAAAAAAACTTTTCAAAACCCATTATTCCACCTTATACAACCTTTACTCATGAACACAATAAACAATCACCTCTTGTAGAAGCCTTACATGATATGTATACTACATGATATAGTATGATGACTAAACAAGGTTACAAAGGTTTAGGGCTTGGAGTTAATGAGCATGGTATTAAATATCCAGTTCATATACCCCCTAAACAAGATATGTATGGTGTTGGTTGTTTGCAATCTCAATCCAAGGTGGTTGATGTTAACCATCTTCCTCCTCTCGATGATCTACTCCCTACACCTACCTTAGAAAACCCTGATATTTGTCAAGAGGTGGCTAAGAAGGTGTATGTTGAGGTAATGAATTCCAAGAAAGAAATATTTAGACCTATGCCGATAGATGCTCTATATAAGTATAAATGTCCTTTTCATTATAGTAATACACATTTACTTTCTGATTGTGTGCATTTCAAGCTATATGTTAGAGAAAGACCTGCTTTAGGAATTATATCTCACTCTTGTGCAGTTTTACAATTCCTTCATAATTTTGATATAGGGGATACCCCTCACTTTGATATAGTATAATATAGATTTCTTCTCCTCTTATCTCTGGATTGGGGGGAAAGAGGTGTATTTTCATCCAATCTCCTAGGATCCATTAAGATTTTATCATATAATTTGTCTTAATTTTAAATTGGCATTCTTTCTATCCTATCTCTCTATGGTTTTGAATTATGTTTATAATCATCCATAGATTCTATTCAAGATATCTTTTCTAAGACATTTGTTTTGCAAAGGTATCCCTTGTCTTCATTCCTGGGGACAAGGTTCTTTCTTCCTTCTCTTTGTCTAGGGATCTTCTTTCCTTAGCGTAGTGGCATTTGTTTATATTGCAATATTATTTCATTATACCGATTGAGGTTTTAACTATGGATACCCTATTATATGAGAGGTTGTTGCCCTAGGTCATCACCTCTTCTTTATTTTGTAAATGATATTCTTTATAAACTCTTACCCTTGCTTTTGTGTTAGAGTTGCTTCCCTAAATTCAAAGATTCATCTTCCTCTTGATTGCAAGGGGCTTGATGATTGAATCTTTGTTCCTGCTAGGTTTATCTTTGAAAGATCATATTTTATCTAAAAGCACTCCTCTACGGTGGGGGTCTTGTTGATAAGATCTCTTTCTTTGAGGATACTTTTCCATGAGTGACATATCCTTTTTCATGATTATCTATCCTCTTGGATGTAGGGGTCAATACCCTTCATTAAGAATATAGTATACATTGTTGTTAAACATGATATCTCCTTACATTGTGAAGTAGGCATCCTCTTCCTCTTCCTTACCATGTCTAGTAGACAACCATGATAAGGAGGGGGGCATATAAAGGGTCTCCCTTGTACTATGTTTTTCATTTATATGCTAAATCCTCTGAAGGTAATGCACATAAGTTTCTAAATCTTGAAGAGACGTGCATTTTTCAATTTTTAATATGCTAAATCCTCTTAAGGTAATGCACATAAGTTGCTAAATCCTAAAGAGATGCATTTTTCAATTTTCAATATGCTAAATCCTCTGAAGGTAACGCACATAAGTTGCTAAATCTTGAAAAGACATTTATTTCAATATGCTAAATCCATGAAAGGTAACACACATAAGTTGCTAAATCCTAAAGGGACACACATTTTATATTCACAGTGATACAAGAAGGTGGATCTATGTGTTAGGAATGGGAACACTGAGAGGGGGGGGGGGGGTGAATCAGTGTTCACTGTATTTTAACTTTTTACTTTAATCTAAATACTAAATTATAAATGCTTAAGTACTAAATTAAACATTCACATAAACATGAAACATGAAATCAACACATGACACCAATATGGTTATGGGGAAACCCAAATAGGTAAAAACCCTAGTGGGACTTGATACCCACTAATAATCTGCACTAGTGTTTTGTGATCCTTGTTAGAAGATCATTTACCCTGTTAGGAGTAGCTTTACAATGCTTTTAGTACAGTAGACCTTGTTAAGGGTCAGACCCTGTTAGGAGTCTTTTACAATAATCCCTATTAGGGGAGTGGACTCACTGTCCTAGAGCTCATTTCTCAAATGATGAAGGCTACAACCTTCTGTATCATATACACACTATATCTGCAAGTGAATTGTTCACTGTGACACTACTTGTCAGATCAGTTCCTTTGGTGCGCTAGTGCTTTGACCTCTACCAATGCTCTAATACATCTTATGCTAACTTCGCATACCTCTGCTCTGCTTAACACAACTCTTCTATCATATCCATGTCGAATACAATGGGTGCACCTTATATTTATGTGCTCATATCAAATATACAATTAGGTCAGCCCTATAATTAATAACACTTCCAAAAGAGCTGGCTTAAGCATGCTTACAATTATATATGTACATATGTCGGCAACCTAAATACAATGGGCACATAGCCTTTACAACATTAATTTATAATCACAAACCAAAATAGTCATTGTCGGCTCCATGCTCTATTCTCTGCTAGCACACACTGGCTGTGCAACTTCAATTGAGTGTAACTTTCACATCTTTGCATATCTACTTATGTTCTCTTAGACTAAGCATAAGTATAGTCTAACAACCTTAACTTCCAGGGTGCATACCATAATTCATCCGTACACACATGCACTGATGCTCTGAGTCTCTGGTGCTTTGTATGTTGTCCAGTCTTCAACACTTAACTTATTTCTGATCTTTACACTTAGTGTGCTAACTCCAAACTGCTATATGATTTTGTTGCCATAATGACAACACTATATCTAGTCATATATCTCAGTATAGACAACTTGCTAACACTATGGGTATTCCAAAATCCGTCAGAAGACACATTACAATTGCAAGAACAATTTTTGGGTGAACTATCAGGTTTCGCTACCTATTGGGCTCTCCCTCCTCGGTGATTCACGGTAAGGTGGGCATCTTACTAGGCAAGGTAATCACTTTCTCTTTTATCTCTTTTCACTTTTATGCTAGTAGGACTGGATCATGAAGCTATGTTATTTATAGTGTTTCTCTTGTCTTTCTTATGTAATCATTTATGCTTTTATGATAGTTTTCCAAATATGATATTAGTATAGGAAACATTTTCTTAGCAAGGTTTCCTTTGCTAGTTGATTTGGGTTTGTTTTAGTACTAACTCCTCTTTGTTTGTTTCTACGCCCTCCTACATGTATGTTGAGTTAGGATCCTTAGCTTTGGTGATTGTGTCCCTAAATAAGTGTTATTCTATCTCATTATGAATCCACTTGAATCATTCTTCTCCTTTATCATAAGCATGTTCGATCTCCATACTCCCGCTAAAGTGGGGGCTTAATGTATGATCTTAAAATGGAATAACTTCCATGTTAAGAGTGTTTAGCCCTCCTTAGGGGGTATTTTGGGCCTTCATCATGTTTTCCCTTGTTTTATGCCCCCTTACCATCTTTTGTGCCTATTTAGGGCTCTTTCTAGGCCTCCCCGGGCACTATTTTCCTCTCCTAGCTCATTTTCCAAGGGTCCTGAACCCCTAGGCCAAGGTCGACCTCAACCTTGACCTAGGTCAAAGTTGACCTCAAATTTTACCTAGGTCAAAGTTGACCTCAAATTTGACCTAGGTCAAATTTGACCTTGACCTTGACTCGGGTTCCCCTTTTTCATCAGAAAGTTTGTCGGATGTGGGGAGAAGTTCAAAAGTTTGTTTTCCCACTTTCGGGTTGGCTGTTTTGGGCTTCACAATGGTAAACCCTCAAATTATATTTAATATGGGTCCATTTCTAGGGGTTTTCACTTAATGGGAATTTATTTCCTATATGTCAGCCTCTCTAGAAGTTTGTGCCCTAGATTTGTATAAAAGGAAGCCTTCCTCCCTCATTTTCTCCATCTCTCTCAATCAAATGCATCCACTTTCATGATCAAGAAGTCAAGTTTTGAGATCAAGTTTTCAAAGTTATTTCAAGTCATAATCATCCTTCAAGAAAGCATTCAAGCATTCAAGTTCTCCATTGAAGATCAATGATTTAAGCTTTCAAGCGTTTGAAGAGATTTGGTTCAATTATTCAAGATTCATCATTCAAACCCTAGATCTATCCATCATGGTGGTGTGATCTTCCTTCAAGATCCTTTGTTCATCTTCAAGATCCATTCATTCTCCTTTCAAGGTGGATTCCAAGCATAAAATCATGGAGGTTTTGATTTACATTTGATTAGTGTTGAGTCCAAGCTTTCATATCAACATTCTTGTTTACATTTCAAATACAATTACATATCTATTGAATATCATAGCTTCATTGTTAGATCTACTTCTACTACTTGCTAGCATTCTCTATTTCAATTCCATTATTAAGGTTGATTCCAAACTGGGGTTTGACTAAGGAAAACCCCTCATCCAAACAACAAAATCATTTTTCTTATAGGTACAGGTACATGACAGTGAATTGTGGTTCAAATTTGGATACCCTTTTCAGTGAACTTCTGAGATCCGCGAACAGAATTTCCATCGGAGCTATTTTAGGTCAAGGTCAACCTTTAGTGGGGGGTAAGATTATGCCCTGACCCTGAGGTCAAGGTCGACTTGGCTCTGAAAGAAAGATTTTTTTTGGGTTTTCTCTATCTCTGCATTTCTAGGCTAGATCAAGTTGCAAAATCTCCCAAAACTGAACACAGACATCAGAAATCAACATTTTCTAGATTTTTCCTGCTTTGAGGTTAGTATTTATTTTCAATTGAATCATGATTTCAGCACATACTTTTCATAACAAAATATAAGGTTTTCTCCTTCATTCATATTCTCCATAGATTGATTCTTTTGTGCATTAACCTTTTGGTTGATCAATTTGGATCTCTCCTTTGGGAATTTGGATTTAGGGGTGGATCTTGTATTCCTCCAAACCAAATTCATATATATATATATATATATATATATATATATATATATATATATATATATATATATATATATATATATATATATATATATATATATATATATATATATCTTACATTGTGTTATACTAGAAGAAATTTGGTCTTTGAGGAGCCTTTGAACATACACATTTGTGCTTATATTTCCCATCAAACAAATAAAGATTGTGCCTTTGTGTTTTAAGTGCATTCTTGTCATATTTTATCATTCAAAACAAGATAAACTTAAGGGCTACATTGAGATCACATTTCAATAAAAGTCAAGCATTTCTAGAAATTTCAAAACAAGTCAATAAGAGTTAAAACTTCCAACAAAGAATAAGAGCAAAAAAATCATTGAGATCTTACAACAATAGGGTTTTTCACATATTTTTCATCTATAATGATCTTCCTCCATTAGTATCATATACCTTCTCCTGCATTTATGGGATACCATACCATACCCTACATCCTTTTGGGCATATGTTTATCCTTAGGTTACACTTGGTTTAGATCACATTATTGGCTATCATTATCATCCCTAGATCACTTGAGGTTCATCCTTGAGTTAGGGAACTTATCAATATCTTTGCGTTGGATGAATTACTTTGGAGTTCATCATCTCTTACTAGTGCACACTCTCCTTTGATTATTATCCTTGTGTCTATCCATAATAGCATAAGTAATTATTGCCTACACTATTACTCTTGGACCTAGAGCTACCTTAGCAATCATATCAAAGCTTTGTGTTGATCTTCACACCCATTTCAGGTCTACTTGCATATCATATCTTATTTTCATATCATATCCCTAGTGGTTTTCATATCATATCCCCTAGAGTTTTTCATATCCTAGTTTCTTACCATATCCTCTAGCAGTCTTCATATCTTAAGATTTTTCATATGATATCATATCCTTGACTCACATATCATTTGAGATATCTTTTATCCAATGTCAAAAATATGAACTATCATACATTGATATGGCCTCCTCATGTCAACAAATTCAAGAGCTTGAGGGAAATATATGATATTCAAATCTAATGAAAGGAACCAATGACCTCTCTTGAGAGACAACTTCAAGATATCCAGAATGAAAACTTCAAAAGATGCTAAAATGACTATATGAGGTGGAACAATGAACAATGAAAAATAAAAATTAGGAATCCAAGCAAGATAATATGTCATCTTCACCAAGATAAAAAAGGACTTATTCTATAAACACATCTAAACCTAAATACCCCTTGGATATAAATTTTACACCTTTAGGACAATCTCTTGAGTTGGATTTGAAAGAGATAGTTGAGAACAATCTTATCACATTGCCTAAAGTGACCACATGTTGATTTAACTTTTTGAGTAACTATTGTGCGTATCATGGACACACCAAGCATAAGACCTTGAATTGCATTGAATTGAAACATAATATTCAAGATCTCCTCGATGAGGGTATTATTGAAATTGAAGATCGTAATGACTTATCTAAAGAGAAAGAAGACACTACTTTCAAGCATGATCAAAATTATGAACCTATGTCTAAGAATGGCCCACAAGTTTCCTCCATTTCTCTCACCATTCTTTTACCTCCCCAAAATTCCCAAAAATAATACATATCATCTCACTCAGATAATGGACCCAATGATGACACTTTCTATATTAACCCTCAAGAAATATCTACCATAGAAATCCAAGTTAATTCCAATCTTGATGCAAATACATCTCATACCTCCAAAATCCTATATCCTATGTCATCATGCACTTCAATTCCAATCATAGCCACTCTAGAAAGTCCTATTCAAAATACCTCCACATCATGGCCAAACATGGACTCCCTCCTAGAATTGCCCATGCATATCCTGACTTTTACCCTATCCTTAGAAGTGATTCCATGTCAAGAGGATATTACAAACAATAAAGAAATAAGTTCTAAAGATCAATATCAAGATACCAAAACAATTCAAATTTGTCCAAATTTTGCATGAGATGTCATATCACTAGAATGTCATTTATGATCCCCTCATACCTTTTCACTTATTCCAAGATGATTACTTTCCATCTCAAGACAAAAACATTCTTCCAATTCTCATTCCTGATCCACCTCCTAAACAAGGTCATGACATTCCTTCCATCCCTTACAATGATCCTATTGAAAATCAAGAACAAAGCATATTTTTCACTCTATCCAATGATCCTCTTTTATGTCAAGATCAAAGTATTCCTTCATCTCCTTGTCATAATCCTCTATATCTACCTCAAGAACCTATTATTTCCTCTAATTCCCTTCATCATCCCAATCCTCTTAAACCTCCCATTTCCCCTATCCAAGATAATAATGAGCTCCTTACATATCAACTTGGTTCATCCGCTTTCATTTGGGCCGATATACTTTACAATCCTATTATTCCTTACATGCCTCTTCCACCTCAACATGGACTTGCATCCTACTTTGAACGTATAACAAGTATCCCTTTGATAAAAGTGTTGGAGTACAATACCACTGAGGGGGGTGGGGGGGTGAGGGAGAGGGGGTGAATCAATTCTATATCAAATTCACAAGATATTAGATAATTTTATAATATATCAGATATGAGAACTTTAATAACCTCCCTTTTTATCAACTCAACATGGTCAACTATAATGAATGTGAAATAATAGGTAGTGAATAGGTATCCATGAAAATCAAATGAACCTAAAGACTGAATGACACATCAATCACATGAGAGTCAAACACATCAAAGATAAAATAAAAAAAATAATACAAGGAATGTTCTGAGTGGAAACCCTCCTAGGGAATAAAACCACTCAAAATGCCTCATTGGCTTAATTGAAAATGCTTTTTACAAATACCTCACTAGCTCAGTTATCTCACTGGAAAAGATGCCTCACTGGATAATGTACGTGTCTAATGGAGAGAAATGCTTCATTGGTTTATCAAAGTCTTTCAGAACTTACAATTCCTCATACATGAATGAATCAATTATAGAGGTTTTCTTTGTTTCACTATATAGATTTTCTACTTTCCAAACTAACATATTATATATCCTAAAGATTCATTCGAGTTAGAACCTTAAAAATATAAAATATAATAGTTCATACAATCTTTATTTCTCAATGCTTTCAAGACTTCATTATTGGAATCTGATTATTCTTTTTCACACTCTCTGTATATACTTAGAGAAAAACTTAAACTTATCTTATATAATACTTCTATGCAGAGTGAAAAAATAAGTAGAATTGTAATATGATAGTTAAGTGCAACTATCACATTTCAATTTAAAATGCCATCACTTTCAATAATATATCTTATATGCACATGCCCAAAATAATATCCTCATACTAACCAACTACATATAGTTTTTTTTTAATAAAACAATTCCTAATCTTTTCAACAATTTCCAGAAGTATTTACTCCAAACCATATACTGAATCACATAGTCAAATCCCAAATTATACAAATAATCACAATAGTGTAGACCCGACAAGGATTAGAAAGAACCAAGTAAAAACTAGACCCAAAAACTCTATAATAGGGTTTAACCAAACAAGGATCGATAATAGAAAAAAATTTCAATTTAAGAATATTTATTGCATAAAATAACTTTGACAAAACTCCTTTGAAAAATAAAAAACCCTAACTAGGGTTTTGAAATATCTAAAAAGAACATATTCAAAAAAAAATTTCCTTTTCGAAACATAATTGTAGATTAAAGACTAAACCCTTAATAAAGATGATTCACAAAGATGACTAAAAAATTTAAACTCACAAAAAATAAACCAAAGAACAAGAACACCTGTCATGTCAAACTTCCTTTCAGATCCCAAAAACTTTGTGCAAAACCAACACCCAAATCTCTATATCAACGTTTCAGTATCCTTCCATAACATCTCTATAACTGCTATCCTCATCAAAGATCCAAATGCTAACCATTAAAATTCATTCCCTAGCTCGATAGAGCCCTAGCTTGATAGAGATAGGGTTTTAAAAATGAAACCCAAATAAACTTCTAATCTTTATAATATTAATGTCAATTGGAAAATTATTAATCTCTCCAAATAGCTAGGGGGTCGACTAAAATGCCTACCCTAGCACATGAAATTTACAAATTCCATGGTCACACTATTGACCTTGAAACATTTTGAAACTTAAAAAACTCAACCTTAAAGTTTGATGCTCAATATATTTTCTTTCAAATTCAATCTGCAAGTGTAATTGAAATAAGAAAGAAACCATATATATCACTGTCATCACTAAGCCAACTGACATATAATTGATATAATTGAATCAAAACCTAAATGTTATCTTGTGCATAAATGGACTTAACCAAAGAACTAATAATATACATATCTCAAATCTCATGCATATCTATGATCTCATATACCAAAGAATAACATTTATGATCTCATATTCCAAAGAACAACATATAGAATGAGATGAACCAAAAATGAGATGGATCAACCAAAATGATCTAATATGAGAGTCATAAAAAACAAGAGCATATGCTACCTTCAATATAAGATCACTTCCACCCATATATCACTGCATAAAAGAGCATATACTGCCTTCACTATAAGATCACTACCACCCATATATCACTGCATAGTGATCATGATATCAAACACTTACATCAATATATCATAATCACTACTAGTTAGTCTGTTTGGCATCAAGGACAACTGAGATGAGGAGAAACAAAAAGATAGTCCAAAACATGAACTATCAAGGCAAAGGGTTTGACATTCATGAACAAGGTATATTGGAACCCCTTTATGTATTAACAAATCCTAATTATCATGGCCTTGGCTACATAGTTCACTCTCAAGATGTTGGTATCCATCTTAAATCTTACATTCCTCCATCTAAACCTAAATATACACGTTCCCTATCCTCTAAATCCATTTTGGGTCCTTACATCTTGAAACTAAAGCCTTTAACTCTTTCATTCATCTTGGGACCTTATATCCCTCCATCCACCATTCCTATCATTCCCAACTCCCAATCCACTTACCCTATCATAATCAAGATCAGAAATGACACATTCTTGAGAACCTTTCTACCATCTACTTACATGAACTCCAAAAAAACCTCCACTTCTTTCCTATCCATTCATGAATATCAATGCCATTGGAAGCAATTTGGATTCTGACACAAGAGAGGGCGTGAGGGGCTAAGGAATGGCACACCCTAACCTAAACCACCTTGCTCAACAATACATGAAAGCAACAACAACATAGTGGGAGAGAGAAAATGCAGGATCATTCATATATTTACTTCAAATAGATTCATACATGTCGGGCTGTAAGGCCTTCCTAGTTTCGTCTAGATATTACAATCAAATATAGAAGTCCTCAAACATGTGAGGATCTATAGATAATTTCCATCTTCTATCTTCTAACTTCTACCAAAGCTTCCTCTCTAAACTCTAACCAAACAACTACATTTATACAAGAGGCTACCAAACTGAGTTGGCCTTCAGATCCATAATCAATGGAAGGAACATTCAGATCTGGGACCACACGCTTCCCAATGATGGATACCAAAATTAAATCTATGACCCATAATAAATGCACAAGTCAGCCTCAACAATAACTCAAAAGAAACCCACCGGTAAGAAAAGACAACCGAGCACCAAACAAGTATCACCGAGCACCAGGGAAATTACCAAGCACCAGAGAGATAACCGACCAACATAGGTGAACAAAGGAAACTGAGCAACACCGAACCAACTCGGTCAAAGTAGGAACCGAGCAACACAAACAAACTCAAATATGTTTTTGGTGATACAAGATTTCCAAGGACCCGAGATGCTCCTGCATCAGACACCCTGGGTTATTTGAAATGATTCTATAAATCATTCTGTAGGTAGGATAAGAGTTGCATCCAACTCATACTATGAAATCCATGAACTGTCTTCAATCGGTCTATTCTTCCACTTTACTAGATATTCCATATATTGTTTTCCTCTTGTACTTCTACCAATTCTTTGCTCCAAAATATGCTCAACCTCTTCATTCTACTTCTTAGGATAATCCGTTGGTACTGCCATGTCTTCTTTAGATTCATGAAACTCATAAAAATCAGCAATGTTGAATATAGGTGAAATATCCATGTCATCAGGTAACTCAACTTCATATGCATTTCCACTATCAAATTTTCTCAAAATCTTGCAAGGTCCAAACTTCTTCATCTTTAGCTTCCCATATGTTCCAATAAGAAATTTGCCTTTCTTCAAATGAACCATCACTTCATCACCAACATCAAAAGTCGTATGTCTTCTTGATCTATCAACTCTGTCTTTGTATTTCTAATTATTCTTTTCCAGTTTATGTTAGGATTAACAAGAAAGAAATAATAATTACATGCAAATATAGCTAATATCAGAAAACAATAAACCACACAAAAGAGAACACAAGACACAAAGATTTAACGTGGTTCACCCAATCCTTGGGCTATGTCCACCAACAGCGAGTCCAATATTATTATTATCCAGTGATTACAACCTGATTACAATCTGTAATCCCTTACAGCTCAATTCCGCTACAAGTATTAAAATCATACATTATGAAATCCCTAACCCTAAGCCATATTATACAATATTTTTTTACTTTAGAGTTATAATGAGTTACAATATGTTGGCCCCCAAACCCTCGCTTGGGGCCTGACCTGGCCCTAAACCCCGACGAGGTCGGGAGGAAAAGTGTACAGTACTTTCCTGGATAGTACTTTCCCGATCAGTCACCTGCAAGCTAACAATCTCCCACTTGGTGACTGATCAATATCCACACTAAAAAACCTCCCACCTAGAGACTGATCCTGTAGCAATACCACTACCATATGAGGCTCCCACTGGATCGAACCACCCTGGACTCAACTGTTCCTTTATTCTGTTCAGTCTAGAAGACCAATTGAAGCTGAACATGAGTTCAAATTCTCCCTTGTTACTACCTTTGTAAACATATCTACTGGATTATCATCTGTATGAATCTTTTCTAGCTTTAACTTCCCATCATCCAAAACTGACCGAATGAAATGGTACCGCAACTGTATGTGTTTTGTCTTTGAGTGTAAAGCATAATTCTTCACAAGATGAATGGCACTTTGGCTATCTGTATGTAGAAAATTACCCATCTGTGGATGTCCCAATTCTTCCATGAAGAATTGAATCCATATCATCTCCTTGGTTGCCTCTGTAGCAACAACATACTCTACCTCTGTAGTGGATAAAGCAACCACCTTTTGTAGTCAAGAAATCCAACTCACTGTTGTCCCACCAATAGTAAATACATAGCCTATAGTACTTCACCTGCTATCTATATCTCCTACCAAATCTGAGTCAACATAGCCTTGTACAACAATAGTAGATCCCCCAAAGTGTAAAAAATTATTGGATGTACCTCTCAAATATCTGAGAATCCATTTGACTGCATTCCAATGCTCAATACCAGGGTTACTCATATATCGGCTAACAACTCCCACTGCGTGTGCAATATCTAGCCTAGTACATACCATAGCATACATTAAGCTCCCTACAACTGAAGCATAAGGTACCTTAGACATTTTTACCTCTTCTTCTGATGTCTTAGGACACATCTCCTTAGTCAATTTAAAATGACCAGGCAAAGGTGTGCTGACAGCTTTGGCATTCTCCATAGAGAAACATTGCAACACCTCAATATAATTAGCCTGAGATAGAGACAACTTCCTATTTTTCCTATCTCTACAAATTTTCATACCAAGGATTTGTTTTTCTGCCCCCAAATCCTTCATATCAAATGAATGTGCTAACTATTGTTTCAACCCCTTAATGTGATCCATGTTAGACCCAGCTACAAGTATATCATCAACATATAAACATAAAATAATGTAGCTGTCATCGTCCAGCCTCTTAAAATAAACATGATGGTTAGAATGACATCGACTATATCCATGCTCATTCATAAAAGTGTCAAATTTAATATACCATTGGCGAGGTGCTTGCTTCAAGCCATATAAACTTTTCTGCAATCTGCACACCAAATTCTCCTTACCCTTGACCTCAAATCCTTGTGGATGTACCATATATATTTCTTCATCCAAATCACCATGAAGAAAAGTTGTTTTAACATCAAGCTGCTTTAAATGAAAATCTTCAGTAGCCACAATACTTAAAATAGTATGGATAGAAGTCATTTTAACAACGGGAGAAAATATCTCATCAAAATCAATACCCTTTTTCTGTGCAAATCCTTTTACAACTAACCTAGCTTTAAATCTTTTCTTACCTCCATCCTCTTCGTTTATCTTGTAAACCCATTTATTCTGTAAAGCCCTTTTACCTGCAGGTAACTTACATAAATCCCATGTTTGATTGTGCAACAAAGACTCCATCTCATCTGTCATTGCAGACTCCCACTGAAGCTTTGTATCCACCTGCACAGCTTCATTATAACATTTAGGTTCACCAGCATCTGTTAATAAAATAGAATACAAGGAGGGAGAGAATCTGTCTAGAGGTCCACTTAGCCTTGTTGACCATCTAACATTTACTGGGGTTTATGGTATTTGTTGTTTATGTTGTTGCAGAGCATAAGGAACTACTGGAACATCATCTTTTGGAGTATCATTCAGTACTACATAGTCATTTTCTTTCTTCTCGTGCTGCTACAATAGATCTTTGTATAATACTTTCTCATTGAATATGACATCCCTGCTTCTTACAATTTTATGATTTTCAAAATCCCAAAGCCTATAACCAAATTCATCAATGCCATATCCAACAAATACACATTTCTTTGACTTAGCTTCTAGCTTGGTTCTATTTTCAAAATCTATATGTGCAAAAGCTTCACAACCAAAGGTTTTGAGAAAAGAATAACTCACCTTCTTACCACTCCATGCTTCCTCTAGAATACCATAGTCCAAAGGAGTAGAGGGGCCTCTATTGATTAAATAAACAATAGTGTTCACAGCCTTTCCCCACATGTTTTTGGGCGGCCTAGCATGCAACCTCATACTCCTTGCACGCTCCATTATTGTCCTGTTCATGCGTTCAACCACTCCATTTTCTTGTGGAGTCCTTGGTACAATTTTCTTCCTACGAATACCATTAAAGGAACAATAATCTTCAAATTCTATGCTGCAATACTCACCACCATTATCAGATCTGAGACATTTTAACCTTTTACCAGTCTCATTCTCAACCAAGCATTTCCATTTCTTAAAAGTTTGAAATACATCAAATTTCTGTCTAAGGAAATAAATCCATACTTTTCTTGTTGCATCATCTATAAATGTAACATAATACAGAGAGCCACCAAGGGAAGATACCTAGCTGGTCCCCATACATCTGTATGCACAAGCTCTAATCTCTCATTTTTCTTTTCCTTCCCACTCTTCACAAAACTAACTCTCTTTTGTTTTCCATACACACAACTCTCACAGAAATCCATATTGACACATTTTAGACCAGGTAAAACTTTCTTTGAATGAAGTAATTTCATACCTTTTTCACTCATGTGTCTGAGTCTGTTGTGCCATAGTGTTGTGTCAGAATCAACAAAAATGGTTTGATGTTCATCCTACTCAAATGCAACCACTGTTCTTGAACATTCATTATCTTCTGAAACAATTAAAGTAGAAGGAACAATATGACCTGTACAAAGATATAAGGTGCCTACTTTCACACCTTTTTTACTACTAAGGAACCTTTTGAAACCTTCCAATTTCTATCATTAAAAGTAACTTTGAAACCCTCATCACCCAATTGCCCTGCTGAAATTAAATTCCTACTCAGCCTTGGAACATGTCTTGCCTCTTGTAGTAGCCAATGATTCTCATTCTGCAACTTAATCTTAATTTTTCCCTTTTCAACTATCTGACAAGGTTCATTATCTCCCAAATAAACTAGCCCAAAATCCCCTTGGACATAATCAAGAAAGTAACCTCTATGGTGTGTAGCATGAAATGAAGCCCCAAAATCTAAAACCCATGAATCATCAATACTTTCTAAAGAAAGAATCAAAGCATCCTCTTCAGATTTATTACTTATGACATTTACCTCCTTGTTACCTTCTTGTTTGTCTCCTTCTTTATTATTCTAAGACCATCAATCTTTCTTCTTATGACCTAGTTTTCCACAGTACCAGCAATCATTTGACCCTTTGGATTTGGACCTCTTTCCCTTTGATTTTCCTCTTGATTTCCCACGATTTCTAGAGTTGTTTCCTCTATCATTAGTTCTACTCCTGCTTTGTGTGTTTAAGACACTACCTGATGTGGATCCACCTAAGCTTTTCCTATGAATTTCCTCACTCAGAATAACACCAATAACATCATCATATTTTAGGGTATTAGAACTAGAAATAGAATTACTAACAGCCATAACCAAGCCATTCCAGCTTTCATGCAAAGAATACAAAATCAAGAGAGCCCCGACTTCTTCATAAAAAATAATATTGATAGCAGTTAATTGACTGGTAACTATATTAAACTCATTTAAATGATCAAAAAATTACCCACCCTCCACCATTTTCATATTAAACAAACGCTTCATGAGAAATACCTTATTTGAAGCGGAGGGCTTTTCATACAACTTCACTAGGGTTTTCATCAAATCTTCAGTCATCGTTACTTGTGTAATATTGAATGCCACCGATTGTGCTAGGCATAATTGAATACTAACAAGAGCCTTTCTATCAATAATTGTCCAATCCTCATCAGAAATGCTTGCCGGTTTATTGGCTTTTCCTTCCAACGGCCACCATAGATCCTTCTGATAGAGATAGTCCTCCATTTGCATTTTCCATAACTGAAAGTTCTACCCATTAAACTTGTCAACCTTCAGCCTACCCTCATTTTCCATTGCTCCCACTCAACCGTGAGACTCCCACTAAATCGTGAGATCTTCCTGCAGAAGATAACTGAAAAACAACCTCGCTTTGATACCACTTGTTAGGATTAACATGACAGAAATAACAATTACATGCAAATATAGCTAATATCAAAAAACAATAAACCACATAGAAGAGAACACAAGAAACAAATATTTAACATGGTTCACCCAATCCCTAGGCTACGTCCACCAACAATGAGTCCAATATTATTATTATCCAGTGATTACAACCTGATTACAATCTGTAATCCCTTACAGCTCAATTCTGCTGCAAGCACTAAAATCATACATTATGAAATCCCTAACCCTAAGCCATATTATACAATATTTTTCCATTTTAGGGTTATAATGAGTTACAATATGTCGGCCCAAAATTAGCTAAAAATATGTATAGTACTTTCCTAGATAGTACTTTCCTGATCAATCACCACAAGCTAATAGTTTAAGCTTCACATCTTCATGCAATGTCTTCATATACTCAGCAAATTTTACTCCTTCAACACTTCTCTTTCTTTCATCATCAATGTCTCTCAAATCTGATATACCTCTCGGTTGTATGCCATTTAAAATCTCAAAAGGTGTTTTTCTAGTACTCCTATTCATTGAATTATTGTATGCAAACTCTGCTTGTGCCAAAATAGAATCCCAATTACCTGGTGTGTCTCCAACTAAACATCTCAAAAGATTTCCCAAGCTTTTATTCAAAACTTTTGTCCATCCATCGGTTTGTGGGTGAAATGTAGAACTATATTTCAACCTAGTATCCAACTTTCTCCAAAGAGTCTTCCAAAAGTATCCATTAAATTTACTGTCTCAGTTAGAGATAATACTCCAGTAATCCATGCAATCTAACAATTTCCTTAAAGAAAAGATCTGCTATATGTACTACATTTGATGTCTTTCTACAAGGTATAAAATGTGCCATTTTAGAAAATCTATCCACAACAACAAATATAGAATCATTACCTCTTACTATCTTTGGTAAGCCAAGAACAAAATCCATACTGATGGTAATCCAAGGTTTCTCAGGTACATCAATCGGTGTATACAATCTAGTATTCTGACTAACTCCTTTTGCAACTTGACAAACTCCACAACTTTTCACAAATTTTTGAACATCTTTATACAACTGTGGCCAAAAGTATTTCTCCTTAAGAAAATTCAATGTCTTATCAACACCAAAATGACCAGCTAAACCACTACTATGTTTCTCTTTTATCAAATTAGTTATCATTTCTCCTCTCGGTATACACAACTGAATACCTTTAAACAAAATACCTCCTTGCATAAAATATTCATCCCATTTAGTACTCTGTTGATCTTGAATAGGTGCTCTACACTTTCTCCATAGCTCAAAAAAATCACGATCAAATTCATAAGAATCTCTCATGTCATCAAAGCCTAGAATTCTAATTTTCATCTTGGTCATCATATATCTCTTTCTACTCAATGCATCAACAACTCGATTAGTGACTCCACTCTTATGCTTTATCACAAATGTATAACTCTACAAATACTCAACCCATTTCGTATGTCTCTGATTCAACTTATTCTAACTACCCAAATACTGTAAAGCCTTATGATCGGTATACAACACAAATTCACTCAGTATCAAATAATGTCTCCATTTTATTGAGTGCTTGAACAATAGCATAGAATTATTGATCATACATAGAATATTTCCTTTTTACATCATTCAACTTTTCACTAAAGAAATCAACATGTTTATCTTCTTGACTCAAAATAGCTCCAATTGCACTTCCACTTGAAATACCTTATTGAAATTAGGCAATGCCAAAATAGGCAATTCAGCAACCTTCTACTTTAGAGTCTCAAAACTTTTATCAACTCCATGTGTCCACTTGAATTCTCTTTTGTCTCCTCTCATAGTCTCAGTCATAGTATTACAAATTGAACTAAAATTTCTAATGAACTTTCGGTAAAAATTTGCCAAACCATGAAATGATCTTACCTCACTAGCATTCATAAGTGTAGGCCAATTCAAAATAGCTTCAACCTTTTCAGGATCCATTTTCAAACCATCAGCTGAAATCACAAATCCCAAATACACAATCTCCTCTTTCATGAATGAACACTTTTTCAGATTTATCAGCAACTTTTCTTCTTTCAATCTTTGTAAAACTTGTCTAATATGCAACAAATGTTCTTCTTTGGTCTTACTAAATATCAAAATGTTGTCACGATATACAATCACAAACTTACCCAAGAATTTCTTCAAAACTTCATTCATCGACCTCATAAAAGTACTCGGTGCATTAGTTAAACCAAAAGGCATAACCAACCATTCATAAAAACCTTCTTTTTTCTTGAAAGCAGTCTTCCATTCATCACCTTCTCTGATTCTGATCTGATGATACCCACTTTTCAAATCAATCTTGGTAAAATAATTTTCTCCAATCAAACTATCTATTATATCATCCATTCTCAGTATAGGAAACCTATACTTCATTGTTATCTTGTTCATTACTTTGGAATCAGTACACATTCACCATTCTCCATTCTTCTTAGGTGCCAATACCACAGGTATTGCACAAGGACTCAAAATTTCTTTGATCAAACCTTTCTCCAATAATTCTTGAATTTGTCGATTCAATTCCTGATTCTCGGTAGGTGTCAACTGATGAGGTGCCTTATTCAGTAAACTAGCTCCAAGGATATGATCCATGCAATGATCAATGCTTCTCTTCGGTGGAAAACCATCAAGTACATTATCAAAAATAATTTCACTATACTCAGTGAGTAACTTATCAATCTCCTCAAGGATACTATCCTCTATTTTCTTAATTGGTTTGTTAGGAATCACAACAAAACATACATAATTTCTTTTTAAATCCTTAAAAAACTTTCTTCCTTCCATCAAGAAAACTTTCACAAATGTGCAAACATTACTAACATGTTCTTCCATCAAAGGTAACAAGATTTGTCTTCTTCCATCAGCCCAAATAGTATATTTATGCAATCTCCCACCATATATAGCATGTCTATCATATTTCCAAGGTCTACCCAACAAAATATGACAACAATCCATAGGCATAATATCACATAACACCTTTTCATAGTACTTTCCAATCTTCAAATTCACATAACATTGTTCACTTACCAGGAGTGTATGCTCATCTTTGATCCATGAAATCTGATAGGGCTTCAAATGTTTCAACCTTTTCAACTGCAACTTTGTGACCATTTCATCAGATGCCAAATTCTTTGAGCTACCACTGTCAATGATTACCTTCCAAACTTTATTAGAAAATCTACATCTGGTCTTGAACAAACTTTTCCTTACCGAATCTTCCTTTTTACCTTCATTCCAAAGTTCTCTTCTTATCATCAAGTTATTTTCCTTCTCAGGTTCATTTGGTGACTCTTCTTGCACCAAAGCATTCCTAGTGTTACTAGCCTTCTTACTTGCATGTGTACACTCAAATGATCTATGTCCTTCTTCTCCACAATTATAACAAGTTCCTCGAAAACCACCTTTGTTATAACCACCTCGGTAGTTACTACCTCTGCCTCTAAATGAACTTTCACCTTTCCACTCGGTCTTGCGCCCTTTATCCAAACTTGTCTTTTCTAGTTTAGATCTACTATTTTCACTATTAGATCTACCTCTTCCTCTAGGGAATCTACCACCTCTACCTCTTTGTCTTTGCTCATGTCTCTTATTCAATTTCTCCTCAGCTTTCAATGCAAATTGATAAGCCTCTTCAATGTTCTCCAATTTGACCAAACTGATTTCTTCTTAGATGGAAACTCTCAAACCATTTAGATATATAGCAATTATTTCCACATCATCTTCATCATGTCCAGATCTGATATCTAATCTATATAATTCCTCAGTATAATCCTTTACCGAGCTATCTTTCTATGTCAAACTTTGCATTTGCCTAACTAGGTTAATCTGATAATCACAAGGTAAGAAATTTCCTTTCAATTTATTCACCATTTTACTCCATACCTTGATTTCATCTTTGCCTTTCCTCTTTCTATCCAGCTCCAGATGTTCCCACCATAAGGATGCATGACTTTTCAACTTTGTACTTGCAATTTTCAACTTCTTTTCCTTAGGTACATTTTCATACTCAAAATACTTTTTCATCTTAGTGATCCAATCCACCAATTCATCAGAATCCAATTTCCCACCATACTCAGGAGGATTAAAGTGTGGTGTAGACTTCAAACTTGTCAAAGCCTTCAAGAATCTTTCTTCACCCTAATCCATTACAGGTGTAGGTTCTACATCACCTTGTTCTACCTCAATTCAATCATCACTAACATCTTCAAGACGTCTTCCTCTTCTTTGGGTTGTTTCAACAAATTCTAATCTAGTAGCAAGTTGTATCAACATGTCTTCCAATCCTAGATCCGCATCTCACCTCCCATAAACCATCTTGAAAACCCTCTACAACTATAGGTTAGATCACAATCTGCTACCCCACAACAATTCAACAAGGGCTTCACAAGAAGGAACCTTCAAATCTAGATTCGCAAACCTAGATCCAAATCTCACCTCGCTCTGATACCACCTTACGCAAGAGAGGGCAGGAGGGGCCAAGCAATGGCACACCCTAACCTGAACCACCTTGCTCAACAATACGCAGAAGCAATAACAACATAGTGGGAGAGATAAAATGCAGGATCATTCATATATTTACTTCAAATAGATTCATACATGTCGGGCTGTAAGGCCTTCCCGATTTTGGCCAGATATTACAATCAAATACGAAAGTCCTCAAACATGCAAGGATCTGTAGATAATCTCCATCTTCTATCTTCTAACTTCTACCAAAGCTTCCTCTCCAAACTCTAACCAAACAACTACATTTATACAAGAGGCTACCAAACTGAGTCGGCCTTCAAATCCACAATCAACGGAAGGAACGATCATATCTAGGACCACATGCTTCCCAATGATGGATACCAACATTAAATCTATGACCCATAATAAATGCACAAGTCGGCCTCAATAAAAACTCAAAAGAAACCCATTGGTAAGAAAAGCCAACCAAGCACTAGACAAGCATCACTGAGTGCCAGGGAAAATATCAAGCCCCAGAGAGATAACTGACCAACATTGGTGAACAAAGGAAACCAAGCAACACTGAACCAACTCAGTCAAAGCAGGAACCGAGCAACACAAACAAACTCAAATATGTTTTTGGTGATATAGGATTGCCAAGGACCCAAGATGCTCCTACATCATATTCCAAGCATAAAATCAACACACATTCAAGGATCAACATGTCCCATCTAATCAACATGTAAAAATAAATCAAATTATAATCCAAAAAAAAAGAAACATACAAAAATCCATAGAGGTCCATAAACAAAAATGAAAAATAAAAAACTATGTGGGTTCATAAATCTCTCATTGAAGCAATATGTTCTAAAGAGACACAAAGAAAGACATATCAAGAACTATGTGGATTCCTAAGTCACTTGTACAAGACTTACACACAAATGAAAAATCAAAATTGGCATTCAAGCCTACTAATCCAAAGGCTTCCTTCAATATTATATGTAAACAACTTCCATCTCTTTCATCCATTTTGAGTCCTTATGTCCCAAAACCGACATCCTCTTTCTCTCAAAATTAAAAAATTTTAAATCCACTTTCCCTCCATCATTCCACCACTCTTCAAGGTGTCTGCCAATGTTGATCTTTCAAACCCTTCCATCTAATCCTACACAAAGCTCCCAACCCCCCACCCATTATCCAACACCTATGTTCTATCCTTCCATCCCTCTTATCTAATCTTTTGCATAAATCCCTCCCACCATTTATCTTGCCATCTATTTCATTTCCCATTATCATTACCCTAACAACATCTTTGAGGATACCTTCAATAGCCATAGTCCATTATAATGCATCTTTAAAGGGTATTATCCAAAGAACAAGATTGCTTGGGTTCTTCATCCATCTCTTATCATGCATCCAATATCTTTCAAACAAAAAAGGGCAATGGGAAATAATTCATCTTATGGTGCAAAAAAATTAATGTGATGCCTTGGGAAAATACCATGATGAAAACTTGATGAACATGTATCATGCGTAATTCACCATTCTCTTGCACTCTACACATGGGGAAAAGTTTGAGACTGTTAGAATAATTGGGAGGGGGGTGAATCAATTATCCAGTGTCCCAAAACAAAATGTATAAATCAAAAACTATTTCTTCAATTTCTATTCATCGGTAAACACTAAATACTTTCACTGTCTAAACTTTTTACCGATTACCAATCTAATACTTATAACAATTTACCGATCAAATCTAAAATGTAACATGTAAAGAATGATAACAAATAAATATCACAATCAACACATAACACAAGAGATTTAACATGGAAACCCTATAAAGGGAAAAACCACCTGAGACTGGCAACCCAAAATTGTTCACTCTTCTAAAGTGAGGTCAGTTAAGACCCAACCCTGTTAAAGGTTTAAAAACACACTGTCAGGTGTGACCTTGTTAGAGGATTTTCGACTAGAAGTTATCATCCAACTAGCATTCACTATGGGGTTGACAGGATAACAATGTTCATTCTATGAATGATACATCATAAGGCTTTCAGAGTCCACTCGGTTAAGGGATTTTGACTGTATACAATGGTTAAATATGTAATAGTAAATGACCTACCTTAATACAACTTCAATTGCAGATTACAGATCAATATTCAGTCCATATAAATCCTTCTGATCAATATTTCACTTCAGATTCAAATCTATATCAACTTACTGTCCATCGGTAATTGCTCTATGTAGCTCGGTATTTTCTCTACAGCTTGGTTCTTACTAACCAGTATGATCAGAATGCATGAAAACCTTATTCACGCGATATTCCTACAGTTTCTACTTCTTCTGGCAGTCTACTAAAGAAATTTTTTTCTCTTATATAGATGAGTAAATCATTTTCTTCTTCACCATCAGATTTTTTCCACTTAACCACATTCATAGATTTTTCTGCTTCAAACTTTCTCGGTACTTGTGTCAATAACACATTTCAATCTTCTCTGTTAGATCTTCCTTGAATTTTGTCAACCGTTGATCTATGTAACAAATATTATCTATTACCTCGATGTTATAATCTTGCCAACTCATCAATCTTATCGGCTAAACTAATCATTTAATTCATTATGTCCCGCTTGGTTAACAAAGAAATGCATCAATATACACTACACTCCATTGGTGTAAACTAGAAATGCTTCATTTATCGACAACACTGCTTTGTGTCTTTCAGCTTTGTACTTCATTATATATGCATGCAACATAATAAAGTCAATATCATCAAGTCATATACTCATCAACAAGTTACTCAATGTGTTCCTTATCCTCATCTGTTATGTACATCTTTCCTCATGTAGATTTCTCTGTTCTTCATCTTTTTCACCTTTCTTCAGATGTCTTGGTATAGTAACTTACAAGATAAGTGTTGTCAAACTAGTTGACATCAATGACAACATAATACTGATTTAATCATATTACATATCTAATCAGAAACTTTTCAGTGATCTTGCAATCACAGATCCTTCAATCAGATTCCAAATCAGTTGTAGTCCAACAATCTCTCCCTTTGGCATTGATGGAAACTCAATTAATATGAAATGTACCATACACATACCAAACATACATTCTACAACTTGGTGAACAAATGTTGTAAGTCGAGTAGACTTAATATGTTTAATCACTACGTTACTAAACCAGCATTAAATAATACAGCTTTACCATTTTGTAGTTATGATCTTTTCAGTTCTCTTGTTCCTTCTTCTATTCTCTGTAACTAATCTTCAATACCCTATCTCATTCAGATTGTCTCTCCCTTAGATAATTCTCATCGGTACTTGTTCCTTTTCATATTTTGTTTATCTCTCCCCTTTTCATTTCATATTGTTTATCTCTCCCTTTGACAGCAATGCCAAAGAAACAAATAAACAAACAATTATGTCTTCCTTTGTATCTCTAAATACTGTTATTCCAATCGGTTCAAGTTCTCAAACTTAATCACAACCTTGAACATGATTCAAAGTGTGAACTATGTTGCATCAACATGAATGATCTTCTGATAAAAGTAGGCTGATGCAACAACCAGATCACCTTAGTAATCGATAGACAGGGGACGGACCCCAAGTCTAGTCCTCAAGTATTCAAATGTGTCCTTTAGTAGGGGCTTTGTAAAAATATTTGCAATTTGTTCTTTAGATGTGACAAATTCTAACTTTACTTACTTCTCTTGCACTTGTTCTCTTAAGTAATGATACTTAATAGATATATGCTTTGTCTTAGAGTGCATCATAGGATTCTTTGAAATATTAATAACACTAGTGTTGTCACAGTATATAATCATCGGGTCAGTGATTACCTCATTCATTCCTTCCAACACTTGTTTGATATATGCAATGTTTGAATAGTTAGTAGTAGCAGCAACAGACTCTGCTTCAGCTATAGACTGAGAAATACAAGCCTACTTTTTACTTGTCCAGGTTACAAGTCTTTCACCAAAGAAAAATGCTCCTCCAGTGGTGCTTTTTCTATCATCCACATTTCCATCCCAATTAGCATTAGTGTAAACTTTCAGTTCAAACTTACCTTCCTTAGGATACCATAATCCATAATTCTATGTTTTCTTTAGGTATCTTAAGATCCTTTTTGTAGCTATCATGTGTGATTCTATAGGATTGGTAGAAAATCTTGCAACAATTCCCACAACATGTGCTATATCTGGTCTACTATGAACTACGCACATTAATTGACCAATCATGGATCGGTAAATTGTCTGGTTTACCTCTGTAGTTTCATCCTCCTTTGTCAATTTGCATCTAGTAGCCATTGGTGTTCCCATAGTTTTATCATCTTCCATGCCAAATGTTTTCAGTACTTCCTTTATGTATTTAGATTGTGTGATGAATATCCCATCACTCTGCTAAATCACTTGTAGTCCAAGAAAGAACTTAATCTCTCCAAACATAAAAATTTCAAATTCCTTTTGCATTTCATCAGCAAATTCCTTGCAGACATGATCTGAGCCTCCAAAGATAATGTCATCAACAAATATTTCAGTAATGATAATAGTATTATTAGTATCACCTTTCACATACAAATTGTTGTTTTCACTTGTTCTAACAAATCCAATACTTAATAAGTAAGTATGCAATATTTCATACCATGCTCTCGGTGCTTGCTTCAAACCATATAAGGCTTTATGTAATCTACATACCATGTCTTTATTGTCGGGATCAAAAAATCCTTCAGGTTGTTCAATGTAGACCTCTTCTTCAAGTATACCATTCAAAAATGCTGACTTCACATCCATTTGATAGACTTTGAATTTCTTATGTGCAGCATATGCAAGTAGCATTCTAACTCCTTCTAATCTAGCAATAGGTGTAAATGTTTCACCATAGTCAATGCCTTCTTCTTGTGCATATCCCTTGCATACCAATCTAGCTTTATTTCTTGTGACTTCACCATTTTCATTCAATTTATTCATGTATATCCACTTAGTACCGATAACATTCTTATCTTTTGGTCGGGGTACTAAGGACCAGGTTTTGTTCTTCTCTATTTTCTCTATTTCCTCCTTCATTGTATTAACCCATTCTTCATTTTCTAATGCAACTTTGATAGTTTTAGGTTCAAATTCACAAATTAAACATGTACCTTGTCTTATTTTGCTTCTAGTTTGCATTCCAGCAAGTCTGTCTCCAATGATTTGTGTTTCAGGATGATGTCTTTTGACAAAACTATCCAAGACTTGATTTCTCCTTTATTGTTCATCCTGTTCAGGGTCATTTCCTTGCTCGGAAACTCCATCTCATTCCTCAGTTTGTGTTGCCTATTGTCCTGCATTGTTTCCCTACTGACCAGTTGTTATAGCTTGCAGTGTCAGTAGATACTCTGGATATTCAATATAAGTGAATCTACCATAGTCTTTCGGTTCCTTTGTACTTTCCTTTGTGTACTTGTCATCGAACTCATCAACATGAACATTAGTACTTTCAATTATCTTATTTGTAACCTTATTCAAACATTTATATGCTTTACTTGTAGTGGAATATCCTAGAAATATTCCTTCATCTCCTTTAGAATCAAATTTCCCATTTCTCTCATCTTTCAAAATAAAGCATTTACTTCCAAAAATTCTAAAATAACTTACAGTAGGTTTGTGTCCAAACCACAATTCATAAGGTGTTCGGTTGGAGTCCTTCTTCAGTTGTACTCAGTTAAGAACATACACAGTTGTGCTGACAACTTCCCTCCAATATGTCTGAGAAAGATTCTTCTATAACATCAATGTTCTAGCATAGTCAATTATAGACCTATTCCTCCTTTCAGCAATGCCATTTTGCTGAGGTGTCCTCGGTGTAGATACCTACCTTTTGATTCCATGCTCATTACAAAAATTAGTAAATTCATTAGAGATAAATTCACCTCCTCTATCAGATCTTAAGCATTTGATTTCCTTTCCAATTTCTTTCTCTACCTTAGCTTTATACCACTTAAACATTTTAAAGGCTTCACATTTCTCTTTCAAGAACATAATAGTCATCAGTCTAGTATAGTCATCAACAAAAAAAATAAAATATCTATCACCAAAATAGCTCTGAGTTCTCATAGGACCACATAGATCAGTATGAACCAACTCAAGTATCTTCTTTGTTGAGTAGTCTTTTCTTTTAAAACTAGACTTAGTCATCTTACCTTTCTGACATTCATGGCACATGGCATGATCAGGTTTTGTTAAGTTAGGAAATCCTCTAACTCTCTTCTTTCTACTAATCTTGATCATGTTGTCAAAGTTCACATGGCATAAACTTATGTGCCACAACCAAGCATCTTCATCCTTTATTAACAAACAAGAAGACTGATCCATATCAAGATAGAATAGATTACCTCTAGATTGTGTACCAGTTCTGACAAGTCTTCCTCCATCATCATAGATCTTCACCTTTTTGTTCTCAAAAGCCAGTCGGTGGCCTGAGTTGTTCAGATGAGCCACACTTAACAAATTATAGTTCAATCCATCTACCCAGTATGCATTGTCACATTGTAGTTTGTCATTGATCATCAGTGAGCCTTTACCTCTTACCATACAGGGTGCATCATTTCCGATTCTCACAGGTCCTCCATTATATTCAACAAGATGATCAAACTTCTCTACATCACTGGTCATATGATGTGTACAGCCACTGTCTATGATCCATGTATCATTTTTGCTTACTTTAGATATCAGTGCTATCTCTTCATGTTTCTCTTCCTCTTCTGAGTCATCTTTCATAGCAACAAATACAACTTCTATATCATCATCAGAATCAGATTCAATTTCAATATCTTCAGCTATGTAACATACCTTTTTGCCTTTTTCATCTCAGTTGTCTTTGTTGTTGTGTCGGTAACCTCTGCTGGCTCTTCTCCCATAGCTTCCTTCATATTGGTCTTTGGATCTATCATCATCTTTCTTCTAAGGATATCTAGCAGCGATGTGACCAACTTCTTTACAATTAAAGCATGCTAAAGGTAGCTTACCTCTATACCTTCCTTTTCCTTTGGGAAATCTTCTGGCCATAAGTGCTTCAAGCTCATCAAGTTCATCATCGGTATTGTCATCACTATCACAATTCTTACCATTCCTACTAGACTTTCCAATCTTCAAAGAAGACATGAAAGTGGATTCAATAGAAGGAAGAACACTGTTATCAAAGTTGTTTAATTCAAAGGTTGTAAGTTTACCAATCAGAGTGTCAAGAGTAAGGTTGGATGTAGCTCTTGTTTCATGAATTGCAGAAATCCTGATTGCATAAATTGGTAGCAAAGTTATGAGAATCTTGCTTATCACTGTTTCATCATCAATTACTCCATCAAATGCTCTAATAGCATGTACCACCTCTTTGAGTCTATTTGAATATTGGACGATGTTCTCACCTTCTTTCATTCTCATATCATCAAATCTGCCTCTCAGACTTTCAGCTCAGGCTCTTTTGACATTTAGATCTCCACTGTATATTTGTGTTAACTTATCCCACATTCCTTTGGTAGTTGTGCATGTCTTGATATCTTCAAATTCAACATCGGTATAGGCAACAACAAGTTCCATCATAGTAACATTGTGTTCATGTTTGTCCTTCAGTTGATCAAGAGTTAAGGGACAAGTGGGCGGTAGTATGTAGCCATTCTCCATCAGATCTAGTGTGGAGTTCCCAATTCTAGATATGTGCAACTTCATTCTGCTTTGCCATACTACGAAGTTCTCTTTATTCAGTTTTGGTACTTCCCTCTTATACATCTTGAGACCTTTATGCTTAAGTCCTTAAAACTTTGTTTCAAGCAACCACAGCTCTGATACCAATTGTAAGAATAACTGAGAGGGGGATGAATTAGTTATCCAGTGTCCCAAAACAAAATGTATAAATCAAAAACTATTTCTTCAATTTCTGTTCATCAGTAAACACTAAATACTTTTACTGTCTAAACTTTTTATCGATTACCATTCTAATACTTATAACAGTTTACCGATCAAATCTAACATGTAACATGTAAACAATGATAACAAATAAATATCACAATCAACACATAACACAAGAGATTTAATTTGGAAACCCTGTAAAGGGAAAAACCACCTAGGACCAGCAACCCAAAATTGTTCACTCTTTTGAAGTGAGGTCGGTTAAGACCCAACCCTGTTAAAGGTTTACAAACACACTGTCAGGTGTGACCTTTTTAGAGGATTTTAGACTAGAATTTATCATCCAACCAGCATTCACTATGGGGTTGACAGCATAACAATGTTCATTCTATGAATGATACATCATAAGACTTTCAGAGTCCACTTGGTTAAGAGATTTTGACTGTATACAATGGTTAAATATGTAATAGTAAATGACCTTCCTTAATACAACTTCAATTATAGATTACAGATAAATATTCAATCCATATAAATCCTTTTGATCAATATTTCACTTCAGATTCAATACTATATCAACTTACTATCCATCGGTAATTGCTCTCTATAGCTCGGTATTTTCTTTGCAGCTCAGTTCTTACTAACTAGTATGATCAGAATGCATGAAAACCTTGTTCACGCGATATTCCTGTAGTTTCTACTTCTTCTGGAAGTCTACTAAAGAAATTATGTTCTCTTATATAGATGAGTAAATCATTTTCTTCTTCACCATCAGATTTTTGTCGCTTAACCACATTCATAGATTTTGCTGCTTCAAACTTTCTCGGTACTTGTGTCAATAACACATTTCAATCTTCTTTGTTAGATCTTCCTTGAATTTTGTCAACCATTGATCTGTGTAACAAACATTATCTGTTACCTCGATGTTATACTCTTGCCAGCTCATCAATCTTATCGGCTAAACTAATCATTTAATTCATTCTGTCCCACTCAGTTAACAAAGAAATGTGTCAGTGAACACTACTCGGTTAATACTGCGATTGGTATACACTACACTCCGTCGGTGTATACTAGAAATGCTTCATTTACCGACAACACTGCTTTGTGTCTTTCAGCTTTGTACTTCATTATATATACATGCAACATAATAAAGTCAATATCATCAAGTCATAGACTCATCAACAAGTTACTCAATGTGTTCCTTATCCTCATCTGTTATGTACATCTTTCCTCATGTAGATTTCTCTGTTCTTCATCTTTTTCACCTTTCTTCAGATGTCTCGGTATAGTAACTTACAAGATAAGTGTTGTCAAACTAGTTGACATCAATGACAACATAATACTGATTTAATCATATTACATATCTAATCAGCAACTTCTCAGTGATCTTGCAATCACTGATCCTTCAATCAAATTCCAAATCAGTTGTAGTCCAACAGAGACATGCTATCCTATTCACCTCATCATTTATATACTACATCCTCCATTATTCCTCATTTTCCCTTTTGCACCTTTGATCTGGAAAAGGTTAAAGATTCCCATATGTATTGTGCATCTTCTTTGTTTTAACTTATCCATATCCACACCCATTAATCCATATCCCTTATCTATTATTTTATTCTATCATCCCTTATTAACTTTGGTCTTGTTTATCCTATCCATATCCTATCCACATCCTATCCAAATTGACACATTGATATTGATAAAAATTTAAGGACATTAAAATGAAAAATAATTTTTAAAGGCCTCTTAACAGGCCATTCCTTTGGATCACATGTTATTCAATGCACCATGGCATCACCTTACATTATTATATTCTAGTCCTTAGCTTGTAAAATATATTATCTTATAATGAGATAGTCCTTAAGGATCTTATTCATTTATATCCAATCACACTATTCATCCTCTCATAATGCTTTATGCCTTGCTAAACATCAAGGGAAAGCACATGAAATCTTGCTTGAGAATTAGTGGTCAATAAAATGTAAAACATAAAACATAAAAATCATAAAATATACTAAAAAGGTTATAAATTTTCAAAAATAATAAAAAAAACTTTAGAAATCCACAAAAATAATAAATTATCAAAAATCTAAAAACGGTCATAAATTTTCAAAAATAATAAAAAAACTTAAAAAATCCACAAAAATAATAAATTATGAAAAATCTAAAAACATGTGATAAATTGTCTCAAAGACAAACATTTTGAACAACCTAATCCCAATATCACACTTACCAAAATCAAGTTTCAACTAACAACATACCCAACTAGCTTACAATCATGTGATCATTAGTCTTTATCAAACTATCTCGTGTCTTCATCATACACTATCATGTTCTATCAATTGTCTTCTACAAGATGAATCCTTCCTGAAACCATGCATCTCAATCACTATCAACCTATCAAATCAAACATATCAATTTTCAAATGAATCATTTTTGCATGAAGGATCATGTCTATTTGTTTGATAACTTTGAATGTTTTAGATTTTATTTATGGTAACATGTCTTTTAGATTTTCTAGGATGTCGCTAACTAGAGATTTTATCTCCAAGATGGCTTTGACTAGAAGGGTGAGGATAGGGCATGTTCACGTGTTTAATTCTTGTAGATTTTTCCTTGGTAATATGATGACTTTTCTAAGGACATACTTGTCTAAGGTCATCAAGGATGTATGAGTCTCATGTGAACTGAGACATTCCTTAATTGTTTGATGTGTCCCTCCATACAATGGGTATGTTGATTCATTTGAATCTTTCCCCCGTCTAGATGATTTCATCCTATTTCCATAATAATATCAATGATGATATAAACACTTAAAAATCTTAAGAATTTTTATCACCTTCATCTCATTTCCATCATTTACTCCATTTCATTTCCTTCATCATTTCATTTCCTCCTTCATTTTATTCCCATTATCATACATATTTCATTTCTTTCATCTATTTTCTCCTTTTCATCACCTTCATATATCTTTTTTTATCTTTCATTTCCTTCAGTACCTTTTTATCCCTTTATCATCATCTATTTCATTCTTTCATAGCCCTTGTTCATCAGCTATTGTTTTCACCATCTACCCATCATTCTCATTTTTCATCTTCATCATTCTCGGAGATCAATAAATTGCTTTATCCAACTGATACATGTCTCTTAATTCCAATCTCAAATCAATCAACTTATTTCTTAAGATGCAATCTCATCGCTCCCTGATCAATCAATCATTGTACAAAATTATTTTACACTTGCATCAATCTCAATAAGCTCAATCAACTTATCAACTTGGCTACACTATTTATTTCCATCAATTGTTCAATTACACTTATCCGTTGTGCATTTTCATTACATGTACATCTCAACTTAATCACTTGTGCAATATCAATCATCAAATATTTTCCTTGTGATCTATCAAGAGATCAATCTTGTCACACTTTATCCGATCAATCTCTTGAGTGGGCATATCAAATTTATCATCATCCTTATCAAGATATTCTTAGGGCATATATCAATTAATCAATTTTTCTTTGAAATGATGTGACAAATTACATTATCTCAAAGAGGGGCAAAATGTACACACATAAAATTATCCTTAGGATTAAACCTAATTCCTCTATTAACTAGTAGATATTATTGTCTGTTTAATTAATTAATTATTATATCTTCTATATTTAAAATCATTTATATAATTTTTTAAATCATTTTATAATGTTAATTCATTTATTTAATTAATTCCTAATCTACATAAATCTATCCTCCATCATGTTTCTAATCTTTAATCCTACCACAAACTACTCTATTTATAACCCTTTCACCCCATTCATCACATTCACTCACCAAATGTGAGATAAAAAAGTTATGTCTATCTCACTCTTTTATCCCACATTCATCCCAACATTAGGATTTCTTATGTGGGTGCCTATAAAATCTATTCTCCCTCTCATTTCTAAATCACTCACTATCTCTTGCTTCTAAAGAAATTAAATATCTTCATACTATTTTTTTATTTCTAACATTTTTGAATCTTTCTTCAATCAATTCATTATCCTTAGCTTCTTGTACATAGTTCTCGGAGAGAAAATGTCATTTAAACACAAGATCTTGGTAGATAGGTAAGCAATGGAGTGAGATTCCATACAATGCATTTGTTTTTGTTATTTAAGTTGATATATTATTTTCATTTGTGTTTAATAGGAAAAAAATCATTGTTATGATGTTCGAATAAACTAGACCTCTGATGTTGGAATATATGAAGAATATATGTGAAGTATATATTTGAATTATATATCAAAATAAATTTGAATGTTCTATAGTATATTTATGAATGAACTGATATATCTATTTATAAGAATTATCATATATATATATATATATATATATATATATATATATATATATATATATATATATATATATATATATATATATAATTCTGATTTCATTCTACTTAATTGATATATAATTCATGTGTATAGTCTTTTCAATCAGAAATACATACTAATCATTTGATCATCTCAAACCATTGAGATCTCATTTCCTTATATGTCAAACATCAATTCTATTCTCAATCTTCCATGAGAGCATCAATTATATTTCCTTATTGTTTTATGATCTTCCTTGATCATCTCTAAATTGTTGATTGAAAGAATGACTATAAATGCCTTGTTATACCTTGGAATAGGAATGACGAGTCATGCCACCAAAAGAAGTTATGACCATTCATTATCACTGCACCATTCCATTATGATTACATATATGACTTAATGACATCCTTTCAAAAGTAATCACTATTTACCTATAACAAAAAATCAGTCCTCTTAATCAAACCATCCTCTAATTAGTGTTTGTTGATGACGACACTAGCTAAGCTCCATCCAAATTATCTATGTTATGTGTCTTACTAGTATGTATATCTACTGACAAAAAACTATACAATAAGTAATGGACATGGGACCCACAGATGAACATGTCACAATGACCAGCACCAATCATTAGGTGGTAGCACACTGAGAATCAGTATGTAAGAGACATAATTAATCAGCATCGCCAAGTAGCGATGAATCATTAATCTAGTAGGATGCGGTCAATCACTAATCACATCACTAACCATACATCCAATGGAAACCGTGACATGGTGCCCATATAATGTCACATAAAAAATGCACCTCTAGTGGTCATTTTAGAACATTCCCATTTTGGTTAGTGGGGGTTATCATTTTTTGGATATTTGTAGAGTTGGGAGTGTCTAAAGAATCAACTAGTTTGATCAGGTGGTTGAAGGTGAATATTTATAAACTATTTGCAGTCATTAGAAGAATATTTGGAGTTGCATGTGGATGACATCGTATGTATTTATAAGAATTTTCTATATTTTCCACCTAGGTACTATCCATGCTATGAATTTTGGGCTTATGTTTTGTAGTAGTGTGTAAAAAATAGGGTTTTGGCAGTGAAGGAGAACAACTAGTTGAGAGCATAAACCCTAGACTATGTACAGGAGGTATGCAAAGGCCTAGGTTACCACATTTGGAGTGACATTATTTAGATGGTTAATTGTTTATGTGTTTTTCACCAAATAACCTTGGATGAAATTCTAATGGTTGTGTGGTGTGAATAATAGGTTTGCGACAAAGATTCAAAATACGAGGCTATTGTGGAGGAGCAGATGTTAGAGTAATAAGTTGTTTTTCTTATTAATTAAATCATATTTATTAATTATTAAGTTGTGCTTATTACCTCTTTCTTTACTTAAGCTAAACTTTAGGCATATAATGATTAATTCTTTTATTAATTATTATTATGCTACCTAGGTTTCCTTTTAGGGTTTTGATCTCCTCTTATAAGGATTGATATCTCTTGTAAACATAAAATTTATTTTATTTTATTGTAACTTTTGTTTTTGCACTTCAAGGATGTCTCCTCTCTTGTGGATCAATGCGTTCATGCCTCCATAGTTGTTTGCTTCTATCTTCTTTTAGTGATAGGTGTTTACATGCATGTGTTCTTGGGTGTGGGTTATTTTTTCATCAAATCCAACATGGTATTAGAGCTTCATATCTTCATGCCCCTATCTTCTTCTTGAGAGATTTGGCCTTGTTCGTTAGATCTACAATTTTCAGAGGATTTTATGTTGGATCTGGGGGGACCTATTTACTTGGTCACTTTGGGCTCAAACAAACCTCAGAATTGTGTTCAGAGCACCCAAGAACCCCTATTTCCATATAAAATTTGTCCAATTTGGACAAAGTTGCAATTTGAGGCAAAAAAATTTTGCACCAGGGTCGTATGATCCTAACACGCATCCTAAGGTGGTCACTCATTTTCTTGTCTCTTTGGGCTCAAAAGGATCTCACTATTGAGCTTGCAATGTCCAAGAACCCCTATTTCAATATTAAATATGTCTGATTTGGACAACATTGCAATGAGAGGCAATTGTTTTTTGCACGAGGGCCATATGACCTTACCACGCACTTCAAGGCATTGACACAAGAAAAAATAAATAAATTTAGCATATCGGGTGCCACCTGGTGACCATCACAGTCATGCCATGGTCACCTCTGAGTAGGGCACAGTGACCTGTCGTAGTGACTGACACAGTCACTGCCAACTTTTAATGTTGCGGTGACCACTAGTCACCCGGAGCCCTCACCAAAGCAGCCCCTCGTCATATGCAAAGCCAAGGTGCCAGATCTGCCCAATCCCTACTGCCTAGCCCCCCGGTCATGTGGTGACTAGGGGCCCAAAAATTTTTGCACCAAGGGCCTATTATTTTTTTGTCGCGATGACCATTTAGCCGTCAAATTTAGGCTCGTGAACTACTAATGTCAACAACTTATGCACCATTTTTGGGCCTTCCGAAGCACCTTGTGGTTTTTTGCTCATAACTTAAGCATACGGTGTTAAAATCGAGAAAATGAGATATTTTCAGAAAGCTTATTCCGAGCTCTATCCAGATCTGGAAGTTTTAATTTTTAATTTTTCTTTTTGATAGTGTTTTTTGCTGTCAAATATAGAAGTTACTTTTTGCACTTCAGGAGCCATATCTTGTGCATCCAAACTATTTTTTTGGAAAACAAGATATCATTGGAAAACTTGTTCCGTGATCTTTCTAGTGTCATGAGTCATTTTTCTAGATTCATTTTTAGGTATATTTTATTTATTTATTTTCATCTCTGCACTCTGGTGAGTATCTTAGATGTTTCAGGTCCTGGGATCTCTTCCCTGTATGGGATGGCTCTTCTTCGGTTGTTCTTCTTGTTTCAGTAGCCTTATCTCTTCTTTGAGAATTGTATACATCATTTTGTAAGCATTCTTATATGCAAACACACTGAGATAAAGTGTCATTATATTACATGCTTGGGATCTTGTACATGTTTGTGTTTTTTGTACTCGCACTATATTATAAAGTGTCGTGGGGGGAATGATGTTTGCCTTGTTTTCCATCTACCTTTGTTAAGTGAGTTTTCCTCCAACGACATTAGCCTCAGGATGTCTTTATATGTGTTTGTACTTTCTCTGCACCTTCAATGTGTTACAAGTAGTGGTTGTCATTGCACCAAAAGATCAATCTGTTAATGCCTGATACAACCACTAGACTTATAAAAGACATAGGAGGCGGTTAAGCCATGTCATGAATCCCGAGGGGAGCACTAGCCATTTTTCCAACAATCTCCCCCTCAGCGTTACCCAAGGGGATTCGAACCTGTGACCAAGCTCTGATACCACTTGTTACAAGTAGTGGTTATCGTTGCACCAAAAGATCGACATGTTAATGCCCGATACAACCACTAGACTTATAGAAGACACAAGAGGTAGTTAAGCCATGTCATGAATCTCGAGGGGAGCACTGACCATTTTTCCAACATGATGTTCTTGGCTCTTCATGATGCACTTCTTATTGGCCATATTTTTAGTGTACCTGTCACCTCTCCCTTGTCATCATTATGGTGGGGTTTCTACTGTTGGTTCTTCTTTTTCCTTGGTTTGATGGAGTGTGCTATGTATTCAGTATTGTTCCTATGTACTAGGCAGATGTAGTGGCTAGGTACCTATGCATTTCGATGAGATGGATCATTTACCACATGGACACTCTGTCTTTCCTATTTTTGGAGGCACACTTCCATCTTTGATTGATCATCTCTTTAGGCTTTGGTGTTTTATGCCATATGTATCTTCGAGTTCAGTTGTTTGCTTTGTTTTCCTCCTGATTCGAGTAGTGTCATTTGAGGGCACTCATGCAGATTATAGTCTTCTCTACCTGGTCATGTTCTATTTTAGTGGAGGTTCTTCAAATCAATAGTTACTTCTTGAGAGAGTTGGCAGCTTCTTCAGTGATTTTCTACATGTTCATTCTTTTCTCCTATTTTCTAGAACACTCTCTAGTTTTGGAGGCTTCTTCAATCCTTCAACTAGTCTTCGTTTCTTTTTGGAGTAGAATTTTTACCATGTGATTTTCTCTTTTTCTCCACTTTATAGAGACTCTCTTTTGTACTTGGGTACCTAATCAGGCCTTTGTTGTTGGGAGACATTTGCTTTCAGTAGTAGTTCTAGGTTTTTAGCTATCCCCAAGTTTTATCTTAAGGGGGGGTGTTAGAGTAATAAGTTATTTTTCTTATTAATTAAATCATATTGATTTAAATATTAAGTCATGTTTATTACCTCTTTCTTTACTTTAGCTAAACTTTAGGCGTATAATGATTAATTCTTTTATTAATTATTATTATGGAACCTAGGTTTCCTTTTAGGGTTTTGATCTCCTTATATAAGGATTCATCTCTCTTCCAAACATGTAACATTCATTTTATTTAATTGAAACTTTTTTTTTTACACATCAAAGATGTCTCCTCTCTTGTGGATCAATGCGTTCAGGCATCCATAGCTGTTTGATTCTCTCTTCTTTATGTGATAGGTATTTGCATGCAAATGTTCTTGGGAGATGTGGGTTATTTTCTCATCAACTCCAATAACAGAGAGAAGAAACTATTGATTCACAAGTAAGAGGTATGTACTATTAATTAAAATCTACATTATTTCCATTCTATGGGGTATGTGAGAAGAGATGCAGAGGTGTTTTTCTATTTCAACTCAAAAAGCCCTAAAATAGTTTATGGATTTTAATGAATATATGGAAATATAATGATTTTATTTGGGATTAGATGCAGACATACATATTAAATATATTTCATGGACATTTAATAAGTATGTTATAGTAAGGCACAATGTAATGTCCATTAGTTTCTTTGAATTGAAAAAAATACAAAAACCCTAAGGGCATTGCCAATAAAAATTATTATAACCTATGAATGGTTTTGGTGCAAATTTTCTATTGGAAAGAGGGAAAACTGAGAGGGGGGGGGGGGGGGGGGGGGGGTGAATCAATGTTATAATAATTTTAACCTTACTTAACCAATTCACATATATCTTAAAGCTTAAATAGAAAATCACAAAGCATGAACATAAATTAAATAACAACACATCCATAACACAAATATTTTTTGTGTGGAAACCATGTTAGCATGGTGGGGATGAAACTCACAATCCAATACTTTGAAGAAATATTGTCATTTACATATGTTGGGAATGCACTTGCATTTAGACACACTGCCTAGAGCTCACTACTCAATACAATCAACCTTGGGCTCCAACCTTAAGGAAGTCACACTAACTTACAATGATAACTACAATGATTTGAATATAATGAAATGACTATATTAGCATCAACCTATGCTTGATTATAGTTCCATGTAATTACAAAATGAAGGTTTGATACCCTTGATTTATTGATAACCCTTAAACTCTGCTATGTATTGATAAACTATCTCATATATGAGAACCTTACACAAAGACCTGTTGTCGCACCTAAATTATGCATCCAATAGTTCAAAAAATCATCAACACCATTTCCCTAATCTCAACCATTGATTATATACTTGTGCAATACATAATTCATCTTGCTATGTTGACATAAAAATGTCCTTGGGAAATGTAACCTATTTTCTGTTACACTGCTAAAAATAGATTCCAAATCTTCATTCAAAATAATTATGATCATTGCATTACCTCTTCTAATATTGGCTCAACTAATTTTACCATTAAAAATGTTTTACCAATTTACGCAATAATAATCTTTTATCATGTCGGCCTTGTTGAAAATATTCATCATGCAAATTATCACTCAGAAGTGTGTAACTTCTATGTGCCAAAAGATATCACCATGAAACTTTGGGATTATCAAGAATATACCTTAATTACACTTCCTTTATATGTGCACTTCAAAATACTAAGATGATAGCTTGCGCATATCCAAAAACTATTTGTGTCATATGTCTTGCTTCTTATACTCAACCAAAAACTGATTTGTCACTTGATCTGATCTCTTGATGAGTTGCACCCATGCACATGATGACTATAAATGATGTTGTTTCCATCAATGACAAAAATTTATCCATCTTATCATATTTCTTTCCATCTTTCCAACAATCTCCCCATTTGGCATTGATGGCAACACTTAGTGAAAAATTCTACATAAATTTTCACAACAACAAGATTCAAAATAAAACTTTGTTTAATCTCCCCCTTAGATATAGATATCTACTTTTTTCACTTCTACACTCCCCCTTTGACATCAATGGAAAAGGATTTACCCATTGTGCCAATATTTTAATCAAAAAAATTGACCAAAATCTTAAAATGGATAACTGATGCATGTATACAAACAAAAATATTTTACTAACTTACATCATGGAAAAAATATTTGCATAGAGAGTCTTCAATAAATGCATATATGTATCCCATCCTTTCTTCAAATTGCTCAAAATGAATATATGTCCTTTGAAGATGTAATCAAGTTCCTATGCCTTCACCAAGTTGATTGCTTCTAAGGCATGTAGGGATTCTTGAGCCTCCTTTAGAGCATAGAAAAGTGTGTGAATCTTGGGTGCAATCAGATTTCTCATCTCACTCACTTTTTCTATCATATTGTCCTTATCCATCCCCAAACTTGTCATTTTTTCAAGTAAAGGAACAACTTAACTCCCAATGGAGGATGCGGACACTCACAAATGGTCAAAATTTTGTGCAATATTATCTATCTATTATGCGCACTCCTTTATTTTCTTTTAAAAATCTGCTACAAATTGATTGATATATATACATGATTTATAAATATTGCTACCTTCAATGATAGCCTCAATTAGCTTTTGTATATGTGTTCTTAGGTTCACTTTGTCATGAGTGATTGTCTTCTTAAGTTTCTGAAATCTCTTTTCATCAAACTCCTTTCTTATATTAATTTTCACAGACTTTTCAAACAATTAAAACTGTGTTTTTACCTCACCAATTAATTTTTGAACTTGCATAGAGGGACCAGCTACAACATTTCTAGAATGTTTGATGATCATATTCTCCAAGATATATGTTTCTTCCATCATTATCTTTCTATCCTCTAGATGACTTCTCAACATTTCCTCTTTTTCTTGAGCTTCAAAAAATTACACAAACTTGTATTTCTATATTGGGGAGAGCGTTGATAAATTGATTGGTCCTTCGGGTACCTCAATAGCAATGAAAATTGTGCCCAACCCCATAAACAATCATCTTGCAGTGTCTCTTTCATGCACTATTCCCTTTCCCTTATCAACACTATCAAAAAAAATTATTGCATTTGTACTTGGGCATTCTTCAAACATTGGAAGCATATTATTTAGAGGATGAGATTCCTCTACAAATTATGTTTTTCTATGTTCATGTTCTCTTCCTTCATCAAGGTTTTCTTCCTTTTCTCTTCCTTTCTCTTCCTCCTTTTCTTTCTCAATTTTTATCCCCTTTTCTTGTTTCTTTTGTTCTTTCTCTACATCTGTCTCCTCATGGAAATTTTCCTTCTCAATTTACTCTTCTCTTTCTTGATCACTCCATGTTCTAGCCTTAGGGATTTCTATTGTAGATAGCTTAGGTACATTGGCTTGGGTGTCTATCACATATTCTTTCATTTCTACCATGGGTATTTTAGGAACATAAATGTCTCTTGCTACTTCTACTATCACCTATGCAACTTGTGCAACACATACTCTTAGTTTTAGGTGGTGAAGCTTGTGCACATTTTGTTCTTTTCTGTGGATCTTGTGCACTTCTTTTTTTCACTTTCCTTTCTTGCATCACATTAGATTGTCCTTGTTCTTTTTGCACACTTAAAGGAGAACTTTTCTTTAGTAGACCAAGTTGTGGAACTGATAAAACTAATCTGTGTTCATCTGTGATGACTTCATATTCTTCCTTCTCTAGATATTTGTTCATTTTTTTCTTGGTTTCCTCTATTACTCTCTTGGTCTCCGCTGACATTAGCGTATACACCCTTCCAACTCCTTTATTTCTGAACTCTTGTGCTATCACTTTGAGAATTATTTGCATCTCTACACCAACTATGATAGGAAAAATCTCAACAATTATCTTTTCTCTTAGCTTTTTGTCCTTATCTAAGGCATAAGCCTTCCCTGCATCAATCAAATAGGATTTTAGGGATTTCATATTCAATTTCTATTACGACCTTCTTTAATCTAGAAAAATATATAATGATTACCTCCTCAATTTCTCTCTTTCCCTCATCATCAAGCTTGTCATAAAATTTAGGTACTAATTTCAATGTACCTTTATATGATATGCTCTTAACAAAAACATCTACTGAAATACTATGCTCATGAGATGAAAAATTATTTTCCTTACTTGGTGTGGCTTGTCATGTGTTGGTTTGTCTTTTGGTGGTTGTGATGAAGTAGATTTCTTATGTCTCTCAAATATTGTTACTCATTCATGTGACACTACGACGTCTTCATCAATATCTTCAATGGAGACTTCTTCTTGATTTTCTTCAATCTTCTTCTTCTCACCTTTCTTTACTTCATCTTTCTTCTCATCTTTATTTTTCCTAATTTGTCTTCTTTTCTCTATTGGCCTTCTTTCTTCTATCTTCCATGTTTTCTTCTTCTTAGTAAGCTTCATCTCTTCTTCGTTCCTCTTTTCCTCTCTAATAGGATGTGTCCTCTTTGTTTGATTGATAGATGGAGAAGATTTCTCTATTTTCACAGTCATTCTTCTTGTTTGTCTAGAGGTAGAGGGTGGAGTACCTTCACCTGCACCTTCTAATTCCACTAGCTTATCCATAGTTCCTTGTTCACCCTTCAACTATGTTCCCTTAAGTTCTTCAAGAGAGAGCCCTTTAGCCCTAGCCGCACTTTCCACTACTTTCCTTACCCTTCTAGAAGATTCTAGTGCCTAAAAATTTGCATGTTAAGAGTCACTCTTATCTTCATAAGTCCCAAATTTATCAACACTCTCATCTATAGGTTATTTTAGCAATGTATCTGCCTATATGATCATGAGCTCTTCACTAACTTCATATCCCATTGGATGCATCCAAGATGTTCTAGGGTCTACATCCTCCATTAAGCATATTGTATCCTTATATATCTCAACCACAAACTATGGGATTTTATCCTTAGAATGTATCACACTTTGGAAAGTTTTGAAATAACCCCATATAACATAAATTCTAGTGTTCTTGTTCATCCTATCCATTAGGATTTCTATTTTTTCTACAACTAGTTTGTGATTAGACCAATGAACTATACCACTCCTAGGAAATTATTTCATGAAGAGAAAAATAAATAGAAAATCAAAGCACCATACCTAAATACATTTTTCTTATCCTTCTTGATCCTTTCAAGATTGTCAATCAATTGTAACCGCATTACTTCACATAGTTCATACCCTTTCCTTTCCTTCAACATCTCATATGTTATGTTTATTGCTGATGTAGGCACCGAGTTTTCCCTACTGGCATGATAGACATTGTAACCAATGACCATGAAAGAAAACTTAATGCCATCCTCAATTATGTCATTAATTATCATTCCCTTTTTGTCTTGAAAAACTCCAATGGCATTATGAAATACACCATTCCTTACTCCTTTCATCTTTGACACCTCTCCTTCCTCCCATCTTCCAGTTATACCCTGTATGGATTCATTTGTAATCTTTAAGGGGTGCACATCATTTAACCACATGAATTCACCATGAATTCTGCTTAGCACATACCTAATCTAATCAACAACTCCAATATGTGGAAACCTAGAAAATTATTCAAATTTCTTCTTTGGGAGGGTTTCAAATTCTAGTTTTAATCTATAATTTTTGTTTGATTTGGCCAGTTCCATAATGAATAGATTCTTGATGGCATCAACACCTAGGTCATCAATTAGGTAGTGTATGTATGCCCTAATGTCTTTATAACTCAAAACTCCATAGGAAACATTTTAAAATGCACCATCTGGGTTGAGTTCTATAGATTTATATGAATGCCTCTTGAATCCATACCTATTTATTTCCTTAACCTTAACAACTCATGGAGTTTCCATTTCAAAATAAACCTTGTAGGAAGTAGCCCACACAAATATCTTTTGAAAAAAGTAGGGTTTCACCATGAGATGTTTGATCAAACCCTCTCATCTCTTGAGTTTCACCTCAAATCATCTTCCTATCTCTCCAAATTCATTCTTGAGAATGAAATGTATCAAATAAGACCTCAAATCTCACTTTATATGCTAAATTCACCTAATTATAGTTTGTGATAAATGCATGTGTACTAATTACCTTGTAAACCATTAACTCATTGTCTGCAACACACAATTCAACTGCATAACTCCAAATCTAAATGAAATTCATCTATTTCAATTTCTATAGCTTCATCTACATATCCTCCAAATTATCCATGCCTAAAAATGTCAAGAATCATCCATTTTAGAGGGTTCTTAAAAATATCTCCATTTTGTCCCCCTAGGCCAAAGACCTATCTTCATTTATCTGTTAGATTGGAATCCTTAGATCTAGATGTAGATCCTTCTATTGTATCTCTCTTCACCCATATATGCTTCATCTGCTTGGGCACTTCCTCAACATCAATCTTTTCCTTCCCTTTGTCATCTTTTGGCATGATCTTGTTCTTGTTTTCTACATACTGGTTATTGTCTTTAGTGATATATTTGTAGTACTCAGCTAGATGTCCAGATCTATTACATTCGAGACAAAAAAAAACCTTCTTTGTCCTTGATTGACCATCAAATTCCTCTTATTTTCACAATATCTTGCAATATGACCAAAACGATTATATGCATAGCATCTAGTCTTGTCCTTGTTAGTGACATAGCTATTCATATTGCTTTAGCATTCACTTTCCCTATGACCATGATTATAACATTGACCAAGAAAGGATACTTGATTGTGATTTACCCTATTCCTACAATGCATGGATGAATATCCAAACTTATTGCATTTAAAGCACTTACCACCATTCCTATGAGCAATGGGTTGTCTTGTAGGTATCTTCTTGGTTTCCTTTTTGTCAGATCTAGGACTTCCTTTTCCCGACTTTGAACTTTCCCCTTTTTCAAATCCAAGTCCACTCTTATCCTTGTTGCTCCTTTGATTTTCAAGTAGTGAATCAATCTTTGCAATACTGATCATGAAATCTTCTTTGTAGTCACTCAAAATCACTAATTCATCTCTAAGTTAATCTTAAACATCTATTTCCTCCTGTAAACTAGAAATAAGCCCACTACACTCCTTTGACAAATTCTCGTATTCATCAAATATCTCTTTTAGGGTTTTGCTTTGAGTATCTTAATTCTTATTCCTTTATTCAATTTCTTAGTGAATCTCATTGTCATTTCTTCCACTTCATTCTTCAGGGTTGCATTTTATTTCATGAGTCTTTCACAATCTTTAGTCTTGTCTTTCAAGTCTTGACTCATTTTCTCATCATCTAAGCTTGCAGTTTCATGTTCATGGAGTCGATCACATAGTTCTCTTCTCTTTACTCTAGCTTGTTTCAATTTTCATTTCAATGAGTTGATGAAGATCTCATCCTCCCTTAGCTCCCTTTGAAACTTTTCAACTTCATCGTTAGATTGGTCTAGGTCATTTAAAGAAACAATGAGTTGTTTGTGCAAACCTAATTCTATCTTTCCTTCCTGGATCTCCCTCAAGCTATTAGGCTTCCTCAAAGGGATTTGGATTTGATAACAATTTTTGGAAAGAGGTAGCACTGAGAGGGGGGAGTAAATTAGTTTTCTAATAAATTTAACCTTACTCAACCAATTCATGTATACCTTAAAGATTAAACTGAAAAACATAAAACATGAACATAAAGTAAATAACAACACAACCATAACACATATATTTTTGCATTAAAATATTATTAGTGAAAAAACAAAGTGGAGATGAAACCTACAAGACAATACTCTGAAGAAATATTTTCTTTTACATATGTTGGGAATGGACTTGCATTCAAGCACATTGCCTAGAGCTCACTACTCAATATAATTAGCCTCGGGTAGTGGGCTCCAACCCTTAGGAAGTCACACTGAATTACAATGAATTACAATGATCACTAAAATGATCTAAATATAATGAACTAACTGTATTAGCATCAACCTATGTCTAATTACATATCCATGCAATTACAAAATAAAGATCAAATACCCTTGATTTACTGATAACTCTTAAACTTTGCTATGCATTGATCAACTATTTCATATTTGAAAACCTTACACAAAAACTTGTTGTCTCACCTTAATTATGCATCCAATAGTTCAAAACATCATCAACACCATTTCCCTAATCTCAACCATCAATTATATAATTGTGCAATGTATAATTAATCTTGTTATGTCGGCATAAAAATGTTCTTGGGAAATGTAACCCATTTTTTGTTCCTCTACTAAAAAAGTAATCCAAATCTTCATTCAAAATAATGATAATAATTGCATTACCTCTTCTCATGTTAGATCAACTAATTTGAATATTCTTTGGCCATTAACTCTTTTTTTACCAATTTGCACAATAAGAATCTTTTACCATCTTGGCCTTGTTTTAACTGTTCTTCATGCAAACTCTATGCGCCAAAAGATCTCATCAAGAAATTTTGGGATTAGAAAGAATATACCTTAATTATGCTTCCCTTATCCATCCGCACTTTAGAATACTAAGCTGATAGCTTCTGTGGATCTAAAAATTGTCTATGTTGTACGCCATGTTTCCTATACTTAACCAAAAGTTGATATGTCACTTGATCTCATCTCTTGATGAGTTGGACCCATGCACATGATTTTGTTTCCATAAATGACAATAATTTATCCATCTGACCATGTCTCTTTCCATCTTGCCAACATTTTCCAACTTGAATAAGGGTATTTTATACTGTTATTGTAATTTTGATAAGCATTTGACAAAAAAATTTGACCAATAGAGGAGTCCATAAATGATATGTTAGTATTTAATTAGCATAATGCCTTACCATTTTGGGAATCCCATCCCATGTGTCCTAGTAATAGATGTTGAAATCTATGATATGCCCATGAAGAGTAGTTGTAATGGTGGCCATTAGTTTAAAACTATATAATAGATTATTTGAGTTATCCTCAATTTGTCTACACAAATCATGATGTAGTTGATCCCATGTAATGATATAATTTAATGCCAATCACTTAAACCATTATAGTGTTTTCTCCTTTAATGGTTCAATTAAAAGTTGAAATGCAACAATCTGTGTTTTGATATTGTGGACTGCATATAGAGTTTCCACATCGTTGTCTTAAAGAGGTGTACTTTGTGTTGAACTAAGAGGGGGGGGTGAATCATTTATACCAAGTCACTTTTTATAAGTTTAATTAATCCGATACAAACTTAAACTTTTTAGATACCTAAGACTGATATGAACTTAAAATAATAGTAAACACCGTAACACCATATATAATGTAAAAATCCAAGAAGGGGAAAACCATAGAGAAACTAATTCTCACGAATGTAAACACTAATTAAGGTGATTTTTACAAGGGCTCACCACAGGTAGGATCACTTCCGGTTGGGCTAACTTCCTGATACAAATGATTTATTATAAAAATATCTTACAAACAAAATGTGAACTAATAAAGTTGCATCTGTATATGCATGAAACAATTCCAGCTAGTAGCTAACAATAATAACTGATTGTAGCAGATCTGATTAGAGATCTTCTGCCAGTACACACCAACCTTCAACAAAACTAAATGCAATCCTTCTTTTTGATTTCATTGTAACCCGTCACACTTCTTATTTCTACATGTACACTTCACCACCAAGTATTCACTCAAAATCATACTCCCATCATACCACCTTCAACATACTCTCACTCTTATATATTTAGATCTGAATAGGTTTACTATATATATGCACATCAGATGAAACAAATACATATGTCATCCTAGCACCATAACATGTCATCTTCAATTTAAAAAAATATTTCAATGTAGTTCAACATGCTAGCACCAGACCTAAAAGATAGGTCATACATATGATAACTTCATACCACATTAGCATAGGACCTAAAGATAGGTCACACATAAGATAAGCACATTATATGTCACACACACTGAAAATAAGTATATTCTGGCACCGATGGGAATACCACAACTAAGACCTTGTTTTGATCTACAAAATTCTTGGACCAACTAATGGATAGAACTAATCCAAAACATAATATAACTTTCATACCAAATAAATTTGACACATTGCATGAAAGATCTAGGTAGCACAAATACCTGGTAGAACCTTGAAACACAACAACCATTTATATCCATCCAAAACCTCATTCATCTATATTAATTGAATATCATGGATGTACCAAAAATATGTATTATCATAACTGGACCAGGGATATCCATCCACACAATCTATTACCAAAACAAGTCACATATAATAGGTTTGATCTACATATTACTAGAGCACAACCAACTAAAAACCAATTGATACAAGGGTTTTGACATAAACGACAACAATGCCAATAACTTAGCAATCTCTCCTTTTGACATTGATGGCAAAACAACAAAAATAGAAAAACTTCAAAAAGATCCAACCATCAAAAAGAAGCCCAAAAACTCCCCCTGAGTTAGATATTCATTTTCAATTTTTCCTTCCATAATTTCTCTCCGCCTTTGGAAAAGGGACAAAAAACATTATTCAGATAATCAAAGAAAAATAAAAGATTTTACCAAAAAAACTTTCTTGTACCTCTCATTGGTAATAGGAAGATTCATCTTCCACTCATCCACAACTGATCTCATTTGAGCACATAAACTATCATGATAAAGCAACATATCAAATGAAGAAGTCCAATCCAGGGATCAAAATCGATGCTCATAGTCCTCTTCATCTGAGAGAATTCTAGAAAGATGTTCTAACTAGACCTCAACCATGTCCTTCACCAACCAAAAAGTCTTTAACAAATATTCTCTTTTTCTCTTCAAATATAACATCTCAACCTGAATCTCACCAACTCTGATCCTCTATTTCCCATCTATGTTCTCGAAGAAATCATAACTATTACCAATTTTATTCAATTCATACTCAATGAACTCAATCCTTCCTCTAAAATTGTCAACAACAACAGGGGCCATTGGAGACAATATCGGTAAATGTCATATATTTCCCTTATGCATTATCTTGTTTCAACAATTTATTTAGATAAAAAAAATTGCATCAATACACTTCCTTTTTAATTACATTTTTGAACTTTCTACAGTCGAAACCATCCTGCAACAAACTTCTCTCAACAATCTTTAGCAGATCATCTGGTAGCAAAATAGACATATTAGAAACAACAATATTTTTACTTAGTAGATGTTCAACCAAAGAAACTTCAATCTCAGTTCTACTCTCCAAAGAGAAATTAGACCACATATCACCAATCTTGTCAAAATCTTCGGCTTCCAACGTCGTCTCAACCACATCCAAGTCCAAAGAGCTAGATTCCAATGAAAAAACCTCATCCTTTTCCATCTCCTCTTATTTATTCTCTTCAACCTCACTTTCACTTTCTTCTTTTCCTTATTCCTCTTACAAAATAGTGATAATCTCCTTTCCTTTCACATCAGTTTTCCTTTTCTTTGGTTCTAGAGGGGAACCAACAATAGCAATCTCTAATTCTCTTTTATTGGAGGAGGAACCCTCCTCATCATGACTAATATGTACAACACTAGAAACAACCATACTAGAGCAAATATTCATATGTAAAGTTATAAAATAAACCTTGCAAGCATCATCCTTATTTTCCAAAAACCCTAAATACATGTAAATCTATTTTCCAACAATGATGGAAGGCCTCAATTCCATTTTTTCTCTACATGGTAGCAATCTTAGAAAGTAGAACACCATACATATAACCAGAGACACAAATTGGAAGGATAACCTTCTTCTAGTAACATCTTGACATTTTCAAGTAAATTTTCTAACAAAAGACTACACAAATCAAATTGCATGCTTTCCTCAACAATTTTATGTGTCAGATAAAAAACTATAGTAAATGTATCACCTTCATTATTTTGAAAATATTTTTTATATGTGATGTCATAGGAAGCATACCTCTCAACCAAATCGATAAGGGTATAAATCAATAGGGCACACTGATCTCGGTCGATACCATTCAACTCTTGCACATCCTTATAATTTATTGACTTCTTTTCTGGAAGAACTCTGACCCTACACGACCTAGTGATGTCCTCAACTATCTCCTTCGTCCATCACATAGGGTTTGTCCAAAAAAATCTCGTCCTTGAACCAACTCAACACAAACAAGATAGATTCAGTCTCTGCAAACTAAGAAAATTATCCCCACATATCTAAACCCAAGGTTCAAATCCTTTGCAATTCTTCAACATATAAACCTTCTTCCATTTGTCTAGTTTTCTCACGATCAAAATCCTCTAATTCTACTCCTTTTAGCTTTTGTGACTCAATACTGCTAGATTCACAAACATTCATCCTTGATTCCATCTTTGCTCTTGATTAAAATCATCAAACCTTGACAAGCTCTACAAGTTGTTCAATTTCACATTTACAATAATGAAAAATGATTTGAAATTTTAGCTTTTTATCAATAACTTCTCATAATTACTCTTCTCACTGAGAAGTTTTATCGTTGACATAATCAATTGTACAGTGCACATCAATCAATTGAACTAATCATAACATATCACACTTGAGAAGGGGGAAGAAATAGATTTAGTCATTTCAATATCCCCACATGAAGTAGAGAAGTAGGCTCAGATACCAAAAGAGACAGCACCATGATTCGGTACCAAAAAATTCTCTTCACCATCTTCCTTCTTCCAAACCATGAATGTCTTCTTAGACTCACCTGGAATTGTAACATTTTTGTCATTTCTAGACTTTGTCGAACCTTCAACAGATCTACATGTGTTAGCATAATGACCAGTTTGACCATATTTGAAACATTTGACACTCCTTTGTCCTAATCTTACTATATGAACCCTAGATCTGTGTTGATTAGCCTTGTGACCATAATTGTGACACATATAGAAGTTCCTATGAAAGATATTGTTCATTTCATTTCTCTTAACCAAATTAGATAATTGATTTTTGCACTGATTTTCCTTATGACAGCTAAAACATTTAACATTTTGTTCCTTTCTCATCTTGCACTCAACAACCTTATGACCAAAATTATTGCATATAAAATAATGACCATTAAAAGATAAATACCTTTGAGCATTTAGTTTCCCTATCAAAGGCCTTTTTGTTGATGTTCCTAAGTTCTTGAACTTTCTTTTTACTTCAAACTTAGCTTCAACTTCAATTTCCTTCTCTTTACCTTTGGTCTTCTGAATGAACATTCACCAATGAAACCTAATCCTTCCTTGTGCTTGTGACCTTTCTATAGATATAAAAGTTGATCCAAAATTGTATTGCTTTCATACCTTTTCTTCATACCTCAGTTTCTTTAATTCCTTATCCATCTTCACATTTTCATCAGATTTATGTTTAATAATGCTTTTGATATTTCTTTAAAGTTTTCTTCCATTCCTCTATTTTTTGCTTGATGTTTTCCCTAAAAAATTCTTTGGTATTCTTGCACTCATTTAGTTGTTTTAGATTTTCCACATTCTCCTAAATGATTCCTTTAGCTCCTGGCTTACTTCTTTCTTTCTTTCTTTGAATTTATAGATCTGCTCCCTCAACTTTGAAATACAAGCATTAACTTCCTTAGTGTTTTCTTTCAACTCCTCATTCTTAGATTTAATGCTTTCAATGTCATCTATCATGATTTGCCAATCTTCATCATTGTAGTATTCGCCTTCCATGTACATCCAACCTTCCAAGATCCCCCTCAAGCGTTTAAGCTCTATCTGCAAGGGACCAAGCTCTGATACCAATTGTTGAATTGAGAGGGGGGTGAATCAGTTCTACCAAATCACTTTTTATAAATTTAATTAATCCAGTACAAACTTAAACTTTTTAGATAATTAAAACTGATATGAACTTGAAAGAACAACAAACACCATAACACCATATATAATGTGGAAACCTAAGATGGGAAAAACTATAGAGAAACTAATTCTCATGAATGTAAAAACTAGTTAAGGTGATTTTTACAAGTGATCATTGTCGATATGCTCACTATAGCTAGGATCACTACCAGTTAGGCTAACTGTCCTGATACAAAATATTTATTACAAAATGTCTTATAGACAAAATACGAATTCATAAATTTGCATTTGTATATGCATGAAATAGTTCCAACTAGTAGCACAACAACAACCGATTGCGGTAGATCCGAATAGAGATATTATTCTAGTACACATCAACCTTCTTCAAAACTGAATGCAAGCCTTCTTTCTGATTTCACAATAGCCCTTCACACTTCATATTTCTTCTCGCACACTTCACTGCCAAGTATTCACTCACAAAATTATGCTTGCATCATACCACCTTCAGCATACTCTCACTCAAATATATTCAGATCTAAATAGATGTACTATATATGCACATCCAATGAAACAAATATATATGCCCATTCAATGAAATAAATATATATGCCAAACTAACACCAAAACATGCCAGCTTCAATTACAAAAATATATTTCAATGTAGTTCAACATGTTAGTAGCGGGCCTAAAAGATAGGTCATACATATGAGAACTTCATACCATGTTACCATAAGACCTAAAGATAAGTCAAACATAAGATAATAATGTTACATGTCACACACATTGAAAGATACATATATTATGGGGCTAATGGGAATGCCACAACCAAGACCATGTCTTGATCTAAAAAAAATGAACCAACCAATTGATAGAACTAGATAAGAACATATCCAAAATAGAATACAACTGTCATACAAAAAACTTATGACACATTGCACACAATGTCCAGGTAGAAGAAATACCTAGTAGAACCCTGAAACATAACAACCAATTATACTCATCTAAAACCTCATTCATCTATATTCAACAAGTATTATGGATGTACAAAAAAGATGTATTATCATAACCGAAACAAGGATATCTATCTATGCATTCCATTACCAAAACAAGTTGCATATAATAGGTCTGATCTACATATTACCAAGGCACAAGTGACCAATAACCAACCAATGCAAGGGTTTTGACATCAGTGACAAAAATGCCAATAACTCAACAATCTCAACACTTTGATGTAATCTCATGAATATTAAACAATATTAGGCATATCCTTCTATTATGAGGCATTAATATACATTATTTTTTAAGGCTAAAATATCGAGTAATTAGATCGTTGGTCTTACTCATTCATTAAATTTGTAATGATGAATAATATATTAATTATAAAAACTATTTCTTATTTGATTTTAAATAATTAATAAATAAAATATTGATTGAAATTTTAAAATATGTGAAGTAGTATATTGTATATGTCGACAACATAGTAGTTCTTATTAATCATTTAATTTTGTACGTATAGTATGTAATAGATATTAAGAAATTAATCAAACAATAGATTTTTATGAATTGTTTTGGTAGATATATTAAACATGAAAATGATTTAATTTCTGAAGTGTTTAGGAGGTTGACATAAGAGTATTGGTGGTCCACAAACAGAACCTGTAAATATAAACGTTCATTCTTTTCATTATATTTTTTGAGAGAATCCTTTGATCGTGGTACCTTTTTTCAAATATACATCATATTGTTGATTCCTTATACTTTTACATCACATGGTGAGAAGATGTGTCATTGTGCCCATTAACAAATTCGACCACCAAAATAGGGTAAGTCCTTAGACAAAGGGTATTTATAAAACAAACCCCCTTGTCCAATCAGGGCTTAAATGCTCGAAGAGAATCGTGGAATCTTAACTGTATTAATTTCGTGGGAACGCTAAACTACATGTGACCAAACCCTATATAAATATGTAGGTTCCATGCCAAAAAAATGTATGTCCGCATGTTAAAAATGTCAGTTGGAAATAATTTAAAAATCAAATGAAATATATAAAAATAGCCAAAGAACCAAAAACTCGTGATAATTCTATTGTCAACTAACTTCTGCACAATCTATGTTCAGTTGCTTCGCTATTCCAACCGCTTCCTTGGGAGCTCCAAGGCACACAGTATATTGTCAACTTGACTGGTCAATAACACTACTTTGTCATTTTATATGAATATGCTTTGTACAATGTGTCAGTTCAAGTAACACAATTGAGCATCCCTATATTGGGCAAGCTCAGAGGTCTCAATTGGTTGAAAAAGATGTGTCGGTAAGATAAAATTTGTTCGAGAATGGGTATAAATTGTTTTTTGTGTCAGTTAATCAAATAGTTTCCAAGTTCACTTATAACTAGAATCAACCTTCTCAGGGAAGAGAGGGGGGTTTGAATAGGACGTCCCCTAGACTGGTCAGTGATGCCCATGTGAGGGAAACACCTACACTATATTTTATGAAGGTGATTCCTCGCTCGCGCAAAACAAACAACAGAAGAAGAAATGAGGAGAGGTATCATTTCATTCATTTGTATAGCCACTGTGGCACTATTGGACATTGTGAGTATGTATTTTTTTTCCATTCCCCGTGTTTATGGGCGAGAGCTTTTTTCCTTTTTCCCTTTTTCCATTTATACTATTCGACTGTTACGATTTTGTAAGTTTGAGAGTAGACGCAGAAGAAACCAGTATATTGAATTAAATTCATGATTTTCAATTTTGTTTAAAAAAAAAATTGAGTTTGCAGCTTAAACATTGGGATGTAGATCCTTCCCACCTGCCTATCTCGGTCTCCTACCACAAAAGCATGCATGCTGTTCTTTACAGCAATCCAACTGCATCCTCGATTCTTCAAGACTCCTCTGTCTTTCATCAACTTCCTCACCCTTCTCACATTATCCCACTGGGAAGCTTCAGCATATATATTTGCAAGAAGCACGTAGTTTCCAGAATTTTCAGGCTCCAATTCAAACAACTTCTCTACCGCTTTCTCTCCTAGCAGTACATTGTGATGGATTCTGCTTACAGCAAGCAATGCACCCCAAACACTAGCATCCTGACATCAGAAGCATGTGCACCCTTGATTGCAACCCTTCCATTAGAGGCAACTTATCCTTCCGACAAGGTCTTCAAAATCTCTCTAACTTTGTGTAAAGTGAAAATAATAGAAATGAATGCAAATGTTGAATGCAGTTTGCATGTTTCATTTCTTTTGAACATTGTACATGATCAAAATGGAACAATTGCATTCCATGTTTCCACTCCAAAATATATGCAAGATTTTATGGGGATATTGCACGTGCATGTTTAATTTTAATTGAATTTTAAACATTTTCTATGACTATCATTCACTGACTACTAGAACACGCACCTGCCCCCTTTGAGTAAATATGTGATTTCCATGTTTCCTTCTTTATGTTGGGCCTCTTATTTTCAAATGGCTGTTTGTATTACACACATTCTATTTACGATTCTAAAGTCTAAAAAAATATGTGACATAGACTAGAGGCCTTAGCAATTTGAAGTCTATAATTTTAGAGGACATGATACACATTATCAAATGTGCAAATTCATATTGAGTTTTCCTTGTGCAAATCCGAGGAAAAATTGAGGTTTTTATAAGGGGAGTCTTCGATGTATTTATAGGTAAAGCTTAACAGTTGTGGTCCGAGCTCTCTTACAAAAATGATATTTTTTATTTCACATTGCCTTTTAATTACTCTATGCAGTCTTTCCAATATGTCATTTTATTTGGAGTTGATTGAAACCATGTTGAATGATAGAGGAACTCTCCTCACAAATCAAGGACAGTTGATCATAGGAAACCTGCAATATATTCAGAATGTGAATTGAACGATCCATGGATTGGCTTTCAAGATGGGGATCAACTTTGGAACCCCCATCACTGAAGAATAAACACAATTTCTTCTTGTTGCTGGGCTATGTCTACTTGGGATTATTTCATAACTTCTGTTGTTATTAGCAGATATAAACTTTTCACAATCTATAAGAATATAACAATGCTTCTTCGGAAACAGTTGTGTGAGTTTTACGTTATCAATGTGAATTTTAAGTTATCAATGTTTTAGATCACATTCAGTGATCCATCATCATTTTGTTCCTCATTCTAATAAAAAATTCAAATATTGATCACCTCGTGTGACCTCAAATATTGATAAAAACTCATCATTTTGTTCCTCATTCTAATAAAAAATTCAAATATTGATCACCCCGTGTGACCTCAAATATTGATAAAAACTCTGTTACTATTAGAATAGCTCTATTACTGTTAAATTTATGCTTCTTAATATCTTAGAAATGTCGTTTATTTGGGGGCACTTATTGTGATTGCATTTGCCAATTAAGAAAAAGTGAAGGCAAGATGTTTAATAAAAAAATTACATGGAAAGTTAAAGACTCGGCCATTTTCCATGAACAGGTAGCCTAGATCAATGAAGTCACAGTAATAGAGTAATATTTATTGTGCTAAGTAGGTAAAAATATTCAAGGAAGCTGCAGCTGGCTAATAAATCTAAGACATGCCACTCAAGATAATATCAATAAAACCTGCACAGTGTGCTATGCATACAGAATATAGTTTACTATCAAACTAATTGTGTTGTGCACAAATCCTGATCTAAAGCACTCAGTTTAGCATGCTAGAAAGGCTTGCTATGTTTGAATTGACAATGACATTTGCTTAAAAATCACCTGGGTCTTTTCACACAATAATTATATTTGAAGTCAGTATAAGTCATCATAGCCTAGCATTTTGTCAAACAATTTGTGTGCTTTATACATTTTCTACTAATGTTATAGCTTGAAATGAGTGTTGCGTCTGCTATTCACAATTTTCGTTACCAAATTAACTAGACACCAATGGCCTGCTCTTTGAGACATCTCCCATTGAAACAGTCTGTATAGCATCATTAAGTTGTCAAACCCTTTGGCACTTGCAATCCTTGTACCTAATCTACCCAACTCTCCATAGTCCCTTAAGATTCAGTAGGAAGATGGCATTTATCATCAATCAACTTGTTTTTAATAGGACTCTATGATCTGTTGAAAAAAATGAGCCACGCCTCATTCATCATATGAAATCCATACCAAAAGATATAGTTGAAAAGTGGCTAATAGCTCAGAGCACCTCAGTATATACATTGGAGGTCCTTTGTTCAAATTTTAAGTAGTCCATACAAAATAAAATTACTCCAATTAAATGGTAAATTATCCAACACATTATGCAAGGTTCTAAATTTGAACCCTTACTGATCCATTCAAAAGAGCATAAATAACATATAGAGCAAGCTCATAAATTTGAACCCTTACTGATCCATCCAAAACAATATAAAGAAGTAGAAACATCATCTAGAGCATACAATATGATCGATTAGAAGTCATAATATGGACAGAAAATTTCTACAATGCAGACAGAGACCCAACCCAAATGCCTCACAAGTAAGAGGAACTAAGGAAAAACTAAGTTTAACGAAAGATAAAGAGAATTTAATCAATCCTAACTATGAATTGAATGATACCAAACACGAAACACGGTGAGGGTTTGGAACACAGTAGATGAAAATGAGAGAATCCCAAAGGAAAACTGAAATTACAAGGCAAGGAATTTTGCATTGAGATGGTCTCCATTTTACCTAGCCCCACTTTATAATTCTATAACTTGGTTTTTAATTCCTAATTGGAAGGGAAATAAGCCTATGGCCCCTTTGAAAATATGAATCCACAAAGATTTTAAGACCCTCCCAGCCAAATACATTAACCAGATTTCCTTCTTGATGGGTATGAAAAAGATTAGAGATACACTCCACGACTTCTATCTATCAACATCATGGTGTAAGTGATTTGATTCAATTTCTAGCTCAACATTGAACCCTCTTCAAATGTAGATTCGGCCACTTTCTTTAGATCAGCAATTGGAATCCTTGGACTAAACCTTTTGCTTCTACCAAGTTGTTTATAGTGTGGTCAAGGCAATATAGTAAATTAAAGCCAATTTTGAATTATTGATTTGAAAAAGGTAGGTTGTCTATTTCATATAGGAAACAATAGTTAAATGAGTTGTGTTGAATTAAGATTAGGATTTTATTAAATTCGAGTAATGGTTAAAGTTAGGTTAGGGTTCAATTAGAGAAATTCGAGTTAGATATAGGGTTAGATTATGTGAGTTGTCTTGTATTTTTCATATAGGGTTAGATTGTGTGAGTTGTCTTGTATTTTTCATATAAGGAAAGATAAGGGGAAAGAAAGGGGTGAAGAGAGTGAGCAAGATGAATAGTAAAAAGAGGGAATTTTGATTTATCATGTAGAAGGCTAGGGAGGTGTTGAAATTAGGGATGGAGTAAGATGGAGAGTAAGAAATTTTGAATTACTAATTTGAAAAAGTTAGGTTGTCTATTTCATATAGGAAACGATAACTAAATGAGTAGTGTTGAATTAAGATTAGGATTTTATGATAATTAAATGAGTAGTGTTGAATTAAGATTAGGGTTTTATGTAATTAGAGTAATGGTTAAATTTAGGTTAGGGTTCAATTAGAGAAATTAGAGTTACATATAGAGTTAGATTGTGTGAGTTGCCTTATATTTAGAGGGAGGAGAAGAAGAAGAAGAATAAAAATAATCCATATACAATTATATGGAAAACAAAAGATTCTCTCTACAAAGCAATACTACATCATGTAATGTATATCATACTATCGGCGTAACCCTTACACCCTTCAAAGGTGCAAGTTCTAGTTTATTTGTTACTATTTTCCTCTTGAATTGTACATTTACCCTTGCACACTTTAAATTATGCCTTCTCATATCTGCATTATGTTTGTGCTACACATTTGAGGAATTTTTGTTTACGACATTTAGTTGTTATGAAGCTACAATTTAATTTTTATGTATCTTCCATTTTGATTGATGTCTTATTATATTTGCATTGTGTACGATAGTAAAGTGAAGTAATTTTTTCTGATATGTGAATTATATTTTTGCACCGTTAATGGCATAAATGGTTTGTGTTTAATTTTATTTTTTCCTATCATCTACTTTAACATTTTTTGTTGGTTCCACAGTTCGATTGGCACGGGCTTTTACAGTAATTTTTTCTTTAAAAAATAATTATAAAAAAATTATTTGTTTATTGTTGATTGTACCATGGAAACATATTACCTATTTTTTTACACATTGTTTAACATGTGTATTGTTTGTAGGCCTTGATTAGAAGGATGCTTCGATATACATTGAAGAGGCTCATTTATTTTAGGTTCTTATATCTCTCCCTTCTTTAAATGTATGTTTTTTGGTAAAGCTTGTCATTTTTTCGTCAATTGTGATGTTATCCTATCTCATTCAATGTTATCTTTTATTCCTTGTATGGTCAATTTTGCATAGAACTTCGTGAATCATACTGCACCCAATCGTGTCCTTACAAAAAACTGCATCCATTTTCCATCCCCAACACTGATATCTCCTTACTTGCATTCTCAACAAGCACTATAGATAGACTATTAGTGTTGATAGAGATGGTTTGTAATAGGATGGTTGGTTTTCACATTCTCTTCTATGTCATTTCATCTCCACAATATCTATTATAATTATATGGGATGATGTGCAATGCGCCCCTCTAGAATTTAGCCTAGTTTCTACCCTACAAACATAATTTCAATAACTAAGGTTACAAACGTGTCTTAGAAAGTAGAACATTTTGTCCATTGTGCTTTCAATATAAGTACTCCAAACATCAAATAACAAACAAGTGCACATTTATACACATAATCTTGTTGTCTATCTGCCAATGGTTCTGCTATATACACTCAAATTTGTTATCAAAGCAATATTAACTTTATTCGTATAATGCACTCTCTTTCTAATTTGAGGATTTTTTTGCCAGTGATCTAATAATTAATAAAGATACATTGAATTGAATGAAGGCCCATTCGCTTGATTTCCAATTGATGTTAGATGAATGATAGAATGATTTCTATTCATTCCCTCATTTTATATGTTTGTGAGTGATGATTGATTGATTGTGAAATACATAGGCTGATGAGTGATGATTGAGTGTGTTGTCATTTAATTTGTTTGATTGATGATGATAGATAAATCATCATTTACAATTGTGGATGATTTATCATTTATATGATATTGGTTAAAGGGTCAACACTTTTCATACGAATTGAATCACCACTTTCCATTATCACATTTGATAGTAATATATTATTCTATAGCTTATATTTTTTTGATGACCCCATCAAATGAAATGTTGTCCTTTTTATATGTTCCAATGTGAGGATGAATCACATTTGTTCACCATATCTATCCCTTCTAATGGTTACACCCTTTCGTAATTACCACCCTTTGAAAGAGTGAGAACCCCTGAACTTTGCTACCCCTTTTGAAGTTACTTCCTAATTCTCTTCCTTCTTCTTTGTTTTCTTCCTTTCATAATTCCTATGCTCCCCTTTATGTGGATTAAAATAGAGAGACTCAAAATATTTTATTATTACAACCTTTGAAGAACTTCACAACCCTTCACCCTTCATGCCCTTTGGAAGAGTCAAAACATTTCATAACCACCAACTTTTGGGAGAGTCATAATGTTTTACAACTTTTTCCTTTGAAAGTAGTTGATTACTTATTTTTCCTTCTAAATTAATTCTCCCTCATTTACACCTTCAAACTATTCCTTCTATTTATACATCTTTAAGTCTGCATAGACTTTCCTTATCAATTAGCATCAACATATTATCACCCTTCAAAAGTGATAGGGAAACCTCTATCACTTCTTGAGCCAAGCAAGCTCAATCACTAAGGTCACTTCCTAAACCTCTGAGGGTGTATTTTATCACCCTTAAACCTTGAGAGAATCTAACAAATCTTCCCACCAGTTAGGGGTCTTCCTACCAATATCGTTACTCTTCCTCTTCATTGAACTCGCTGAGGTAAGTTCACCATCCACACACCATGCTTATCACCAGCATTACACAGGGTTGAATCCATTGTAGATAGGTGTTTCTCAACTCTTCTGATGAAAATTTATACTATTTAGTTTGATCTTTCTTACCGATCTCAAGGTTTCCTATATTTTAGGATTGTAGCCCCATTAGCCCAAAACTAGGTCTTTGAACATAGGTTTCACCCAATAACTCCAAAAATTCCCAAAGAAGTCCCCAAACTAATTTAGGATCCAAATACCCTTTTGGAAAAACTCAAATATTTTCAAGGTTTAGGGTTTCCCAACTGGTCGTACAGTACCTTGTAATTGCTTAGTCTTTTTCCTAGAAAATAGGCCTAATTAACTAGGTCACTCAACTAAGTTTGACAGATCGGTTCCTCCACTCTTGGAAATAGTTGTAAGTATTTCCCCAACCCTTATTAACATTCCACAATCCATACATGTCACCTCCAATTCAACCATGCATCAGAACATTCACTGTTATTGGCTTTGCTCTTAATCGGGACACCCTATCTCGCTTAGGGCAAGCCTTCGAAATGAGCTCCCATCACTTCTGGAACCTGTACAAGAAGGAACATATTGTACAAGGGTTCCACTTTACTTCCTCCATGATCCATCAAGTTTCCATGGAGGGAAGTCATGGTGGAACCATTTTTACACCAGAACCTCTCAAACTAGCAACACACAGTCCAGTGAGGGTTTAGCTTACAAGAACAAATAGAACAAAATAAAAACACACTAAACCTATATGCAAAGAAAGTATTTACATCAAAGAAATAAAAACACAAAACATAGTTTTTTCAATCAGATACCAATGTTATGTTCAAACCCTTGTAGACTGTATTGAAATCTCAGAGAATGAATGATAGAGAATCTATCTCGGGAACTATGTATTCATGATGTCTAACCTCGTACCCTCTCTCCTAAAGTCTTATATACTATTTCAAACCTCAGAAAAAGACTTGGCCCAATACCTAACTACCATTTAGGGCATTTGGACTCTTCTTGTCCGAATGTTGTAAAAGTTGTCAAAGTTGCTCGAGCAACTTTGACAACTTTTACATTTTGTCATAGCAACTTTGTGCTAACCCAAAACAAAGGTCCTCAAAGTGACCCAACTGACCTCAAACCTATTCTAAATCTTGAAACACTTTAAAAACAAGTTCACTAACCTATTCTAAGCATTTTTCACAATCTAGGCCCTATTTAGCCAACTTGGCATACTAAGACCAACTAGTGGCAACTTAGTGCCAAGTCCAAAACTTAATCTAACTACTTGACTACTAGACTCTCTTGGAGTCTTATTCTATTCTTAACTAGGATAAGGTCAAGTACAAGCCAAAAAAAACTAGGGAGTAAGCATCTTTACCTAGGTGCTCCTGCACCATACTCCCCCTGAACAAAAGAAGTCAAGTTTCATTTGGTGTCAACAAAGCTTTATCTATACCTAACTTCTTAAACTCTTCTTCAGTCATCCATGTGGCTTCTGACTTCGGTTGGTTGTTCCATTTCACTAAGTGTTCCATGTACACTTCATGCCTTGTTTTCTTCTATATTTGGGAGTCTAGAATCTTCTCTTCTTTAGGTTGGCTCTTAGGTAGTAATGACACTTAGTGGAGATCTTCAAAAACCTTTGTACCTTGTATTTCCTTGTCTACAATAGGGCCCTTATACTTGGTCAAATCATGTACATTAAACATAGGGGAGATGGCTAAATCTGTTGGAAGTGCCACCTTATAGGCATTATGTCCATACTTGGCCAAAATAGAGCAAGGGCCTATTCTTCTCATTTGCAACTTGTTAGGGACTCCCTTTTGTAGTCTATCCTTGTTGAGGTGAACCATAACAAGTTCCCCAGCCTCAAATTGTACATCCCTTCTCCTATCATCCACCTTAGCTTTCAAATTTTGTGTAGCCTCCATTAATGTTTTCTTTACTTGCTCATGAACCTCTTTCATGGACTATGAAAAATCTTTAGCATGTCCACTCTTATGCTTTGTGTTTTTCAAGTCCCGAAGTTCACATACCCCTCTTGGATGAATACTATAAACAACCTAAAAGGGACTCTTACCAGTGGTTCTATTAACATTGTCATTGCATGCATATTCATCTTGGGGTAATACTTGGTCCCACATCTAACCATACACCTTTGTTAAGCACCTAAGGAGGTTACCCAAGACTCCATTGATGACATTTGTTTGTCCATCTATTTTTGGATGATGGGTTGAACCAAAAGACAAGTTGGTTCCAAGCCTCTTCCATAATGTCTTCCAAAAGTGTCTCATAAACTTCACATCCCTGTCAGAAACAATGCTCAATGACAACCCATGGATTCTTACTACTTCTCTCAAGAATAGGTGGGAAATATAAATTGCATCATGGGTGGTCTTGCAGAGAATGAAGTGACTCATTTTGTTGAATCTATCAACCACAACAAACACACTATCATATCCAGTGTTAGTCCTAGGTAAACTCATAATGAAGTCCATACTAAGGCACTGCTATGGCCTATTAGGAATTGGGAGAGGTTGGTAAAGACCGGTATTGGTAGCAATCCTATTTTCCTTTTGACAAACAATACATTCTTCTACATACTTCCTAACATCCCTTTGCAATTTTGGCCAATAATAGAACCTATTAACTAAATCAACTATCTTGTTAAGCCCAAAATTCCCACTAAGACTCTCATTGCATCTCTCTCATCGACCCTCTAGATACACATAATTGACCTCCCTTAAATAATAAACCATTTTGCAAGGTATAATCTACAAATTGACTATGGAAATGGTTGCTAAAATCTGTACATACCTTGTATGCCTCTGCAAAATCTGCATCTTCTTGATATAGGTCCTTGAAGCCTTCTATCCCAATGCTCAACAACTTCACCTCTTGAACAGTGAGTAACCTTCTACTAAGGGCATCAACAACCTTCTTATTTTTCCCTTTCTTGTGCTTGATATTGAAGGTGTAAGCTTCTAGGAATTCCATCCATTTGATGTGCCTATGGCTTAGTTTTTCTTGAGTATTAATGTAACTCAAAGCTTGATTATCTGTAAATTTTACAAACTCCTTGGGCAACAAATAGTGCCTCCACTTCTTAAGAGCTTGGACTAAATCATAGAGCTCCAAATCATAGGATGAATACCTTGTCTTGGCTTCATTGAGCTTTTCACTAAAGAAAGCTATTGGTTTTCCTTCTTGGTTAAGGACAGCTCCAACTACAATAGCACTAACATCACTCTCCAAGGTAAATAACTTCTCAAAACTTGGTAACACAAGAATAGGCTGGGTAGCCACCTTGGTCTTCAACAACTCAAAACTCTTGTCAGCTTCCTTGGTCCATTTAAATCTATCTTTCACTCCACCCTTGATGGTGTCCAAGATAGGGGCACAAATCTCACTAAACCCTTTAATGAATTTCCTATAGAATTGGGCTAAGCCATGGAAAATTCTTACCTCACTCCCTATTTTTTGAGTAGGCCAGCTAAGGATAGCTTCTACCTTACCTTTATCCATCTTGAGGTTACCTTGTGAGACTACAAAACCCAAATAGACCAGCTCTTGCTTCAAGAACTCAAACTTTTCTAGGTTGATAGCCAACTGTTCCTCTTTCAACTTCTTCAACACAACTTCCAAGTGTTCCAAGTGTTCTACCCTTGTCTTGTTGAATATCAATATATCATCAAGGTAAACTACTACAAACACCCCTATGTAGTCCTTTAGCACTTCATTCATCAATCTCATGAATGTGCTTGGGGCATTGGTGAGCCCAAATGGAATGACCAACCACTCATATAGACCTGATGTAGTCTTAAATTTTGTCGTCCATTCATCCCCCTCCTTGATCCTAATTTGATGGTACTCGCTCTTGAGGTCTAACTTTGTGAAGTAATTAGAATCTCCATGACGATCCATTAGATCTTCTATCCTAGGAATGGGAAATTTGTATCTAATGGTGACTCTATTGATTTCTCTAGAATCGGTGCATAATCTCCACTTACCTCCCTTTTTAGGGGCCAACACTATAGGAACAACACAAGGGTTTATGCTCTTTCTTATCAACCCTTGGTCAAGCAATTCTTGAACTTGTTGTGCTATCTCCATGTTCTAATCTGGGGTCACCTTGTAGACTGCCTTATTTGGCAAAGAAGCTCTGGGCACAAAATCTATTTCATGACTGATTACCCTCTTAGTTGGTAAAGTTGTAGGACTTCCATCACTCACTATGTCTTTTTATTTCTCCAACAATCTTGTCACCTATATAGGTAGGGATTCTTGTTTATGCTTGTCTTCTTCCTTTGGCTTCACCACTATGGAAAAATTCACTCCATCTTCATTCTTGAGTTCCTTCAAGAACTCCTTGCCTCTTGCAAATAGGATATTGGAGCTTGTTGTCTTGGTCTCCTCTTCATCCACAAGGGATTCTAAATTGTATGTTACTCCATTCTTTTGGAAAGAGTAAGAATTCATTTCCCCATTATGCATGGCCTTGTTTTCATACTAGCATGGCCTGCCCAATAAAAAATGACATGCATCCATGGGTAGTATGTCACATAGAACCTATCTTGATACTTACCAATGGAAAACTATACCCACACTTGTTCATTAACCAACACATTTTGTCCCTTATTCAACCAAGTGACCTTGTAAGGATGGGCATGGGGGATTCTTGTCAAGCCAAGTTTTTGTACTACCTCCTTAGATATGATGTTATCAGTAGACCCTGAGTCTATGATCACCTTGAAAACTTTCCAAAGAATCTTGCATTTTACCTTTAATAATGATGCAGGGGCATCCAAGGTTAAGGCAGGGGCATTCTATGTCCTCGATAAACTACATGGAGTGTTTGTGTTTTTGCTGGTTTTACTCAGTTGCAGCCTTGACCGACGGTCTTGGTCATCGAAGGAAGCTTGGTCACTAAAGGAACTCGATAGTCCCTGGCACTCAGTGAAAGTGTTGCTCAGTCATGCCTGCAGTGCTCAGTCGATACTGGTGCTTGGTAATGCCTGGCATGCTCGGTGATTTTATTGTCGCTCGGTAGTTTTGACTTACCGACTGGAGTTCTATGTGATTTGTGAGATGACTTGGTGAATTAATTGTTGGTATCCATTGTCTTGGGCTAACATGCAAAATTAAATGTTTGTATGCATTTGTAAGCCGACTTGTATGGAATTTAATTATTTGTTTTGGTGAGTTAAGGGTTTCGTCTAGCCGATTTATGGCTGATGATTAGTATTTAAGGAGGGCTTGGGTAGATGTTTTGAGATAGAATTTGGGAAAAGAGCGGGTAGATTCGAAGGACTGAAACAACTTAGCAGATCTGGAAGCATAGCTTGAGAGCAAAGTTTTGGAAAATTTATTGATGTTCTTGTAGATCAGATTGTAATCTGATAGTCATTTGTAGTAGAGCTAGGGGTTTGCACACTTGGGAACAAGGAGATTGCTTGGAGGCTTGTGAGCTCAAGTTCATATTTGCCTTAGGGTTTCCATCAGCTTATGATTGTCTTCAGAGATGAACTAGTTGAGATTGTATTGGATCTGGTTGTGGATCTTGCAGAATTGTTTCATTTTGTAATTGTCCATAACCCGGAAGACCTTACAGTCGGGCGTGTTAATGCAAATTACTTGAAACATTTATGGTGTTTTCTGTTGTGTTGAGTATTCCGCTATGTAATTCTTTTGGCTTCAAGATTTGGATTGTCCTTCATTGGATCCACCAGCCTTGACTGCATAAGGTGGTATCAGAGTGAAAGTTTGTTCCTGTTGGAGCGAAAGTTTGATCTTGTTGAAGCAAAAGTTTGACCTAGCAAGGTTGATCTTGTGAAGTTGATCTTATTGGAGCAGAGATTGTGCACAATCTGAATTACAAATTTGAAGCACTGAACTTGTGAAATTGTGCCCTAGTTGTTTACAAGATTACAGGTTGAGATCTGACTTGTTGCAACATGGAAATTGTCACAAGGTGGTTGGTGAGGGTTTGTTGCAAAGGGTTTCTCTTATCTTTAAGGATGCCTCCTAGAAGATTGGACCCTAGAGTTATTTCTGATCTTTGTGATACTATTGAATCCTGGATCACAGAGAAGGTGAAATTAGATTTCAAATATGAGATGGAATTAATGAAGAATGATATGGTCACCGAAATCATGAGAACTGTTGTTGGTATACCTCAGAATGTTGGTACTGAGGATGGCTATGAAGAAGATGTTGAAGAATTTGAAACTACTAGATCTAGTGGTGATGACTGGAGGAATAGATCTGGTGAAGATAGAACTGCTCAGTTGCCTAGACCTGCTACTTAGTTTAGTAATTACCGAATGGAAGTTTCTACTTTCTCTGGTACTTTGAAACTCGACAATCTGATTGATTGGATTGGTGAACTTGAAGATTTCTTTGAGTTGGAAGAAATTGAAGATCCTCTTCAGGTGAGATTAGCACAGACAAAGTTGAAAGGACATGCTTCTCTTTGCTACAGAGAGACTGAGAAGATGAAGGTGAAGCAAAGATCAATCGGTGGAGATTGATGGTGACTAAGTTGAAAGCTAAGTTCATATCGGTTGACTATGAGCTTGACTTGTTTAAAAAGTTGCAGAATCTGAAACAGAAGGATTTGTCTGTTGAAGATTATACCGAGGAGTTCTACAAACTTACTATTCATCTTGGACACCGAGAGCTTGGTAAGGAAAAGGTAGCTCGGTATGTGAATGGTCTGAGATTCAATATTCAGGATGAGCTTGGTATGTTGAAGATTGATTATGTTGAAGATGCTTATCAGTATGCTCTAAAGGTAGAAGATAAGTTAAAGAGGAAATAGCCTAGTAACTCCCAAGGGAAAGAAAAGATTGATCACTCGGTCAAGGAGAAACCGACTGATGCAAAAGATGAACAAAAACTTGTGAAACTAAAGAAGAAGACAGGTAGAGTTATCTTTAAGGGTACTTGCTATAACTGTGGAGAGGAAGGACACCGTTCTTTTGAATGCACATAGAAGAAGGTTGACCGATGAACTATTGTGATGAATGATAACATTCAGAATGAACCTGAATCAAAGAACTTTCTGCTTCAGCAAACATTTCTTGGTACAGAGGATGAACTTTGTCAGAGGAGTAACTTGTTTAGGACCCAATGCAAGACTAAAGGTAAACTCTGTGATGTTATTATTGATAGTGGTAGTACTGATAACCTTGTTGCTAAGGACTTAGTTCAGAAACTTGGTTTGAGTAGAATGAAACATCCTTGTCCTTATAGGCTTGGATGGTTACAAGATGTTCATGCTTTGGAAGTTAGAGAACAATGCTTCATTGATGTTTAGATTGGCCAGTACAAGGATCTTGTGCTTTATGACATTGTGAAGATGAATAGTTGTGATATATTGCTCAGTAGACCTTGGCAATATGACTGCAGAGCTATTTATGACTATGTAAGAAATGTGTTTACTGTCAAGAAAAATGACAGGAAGTTTTCACTGATGCCTCTGATGGATACAACACTCGGTAGGAGAAGCCTATGTATTGGTAGCTGAGTTGAGATTGTAGATCCTGAGAAAATCAATGATCGATATGAAGAACCGACCTGTACATTATCTAGAAAAGATTTGAAGAGACAAAGGAAACTGAAGTGGAAGACTTTGCAAGCAGAAAAGGTGGAGGACTTGTATGTGAGGAACCAGTTCGGGATTTATGTGTTGAATCCTAAAACATGTTCTTCTCACATATGAACATCTTTTGGAACTTGGGGTGTCTAATGCAGGGGCATCCAAGGTTAAGGCAAGGGAATTCTGTGTCCTCGGTAAACTGCATGGATTGTTTGTGTTTTGGCCGGTTTTACTCAGTTGCAGCCTTGACCGACGGTCTCGGTCATTGAAGGAAGCTCGGTCACTGAAGGAACTCGGTAGTCCCTGGCGCTCGGTGCAAGTGTTTCTCGGTCATGCCTGTGGTGCTCGGTCAATATTGGTGCTCGGTAGTTTTGACTTACCAATTAGAGTTTTGTGTGATTTGTGAGCCGATTTGGTGAATTAATTGTTGGTGGCCATTGTCTTGGGCCGACATGCAGAATTAAATGTTTGTATACATTTGTAAGCTGACTTGTATGATATTTAATTATTTGTTTTGGGGAGTTAAGGGTTTCATCTAGCTGACTTATGGCTGATGATTAGTATTTAAGGAGGGCTTGGGTAAATGTTTTGAGATAGAATTTGGGAAAAAAATAGGTAGATTCAGAGGACTGAAACAACTTAGCAGATCTAGAAGTCAGATGCATAGCTTGAGAGTGAAGTTGTGGAAAAGTTCTTAATGTTCTTGCAGATTAGATTATAATATGATAGACATTTGTAGCAGAGCTAGGGGTTTGCACACTTGGGAACAAGGAGATTGCTTGGAGGCTTGCGAGCTCAAGTTCAAATCTGCCTTAGGGTTTCCATCAGCTTCTAATTGTCTTCAGAGCTGAACTAGCTGAGATTGTATTGGATCTGGTTGTGGATCTTGCAGAATTGTTTCATTTTGTAATTGGCCCTAACCCGAAAGGCCTTATAGCCGGGCATGTTAATGCAAATTACTTGAAACATTTATGGTTTTGTCTGTTGTGTTGAGTATTCCACTATGTAATTCTTTTGGCTACAAGGTTTGGATTGTCCTTCATTGGATCCACCAGCCTTGACTGCATAAAATAAGGACCTTCTCGGCATGGGTTCTTCTTTCATTGGTTCCTTCAAAAGTATTCTCCTAAGCATTAAGTTCTCTCCACTTTCTGAATCAAGAGTTACCTCAAGAGACTTCACATTTCTTGTCTCTTCTTAGACAAAGTTTATTCTCTTATCTGATTGAGATGAAGTTGCCTTATCTAGACACCTATAGGTAGGATGCTCAATTTTCTCGCAACTAAAGCATTTCATGTTAGAAAAGTGTGATCCTCTACTAGAGCCACCAAATCTACCTCTACTACTGCCAAATCCTCTTCCTCTTCTTTGATTACCTCTACCACTTCGTTCATTGTTTTGTTCCATTTTCCTTGACTCATTGTAGGGTCTTGATTCATTTCCCCTTCCACTATAGTTACCTCTATGGCCTTTTGAATCTCTTCCTCGGCCTCTACCCCTAGAGTTGGAATCTTGTTTCTTCTTACTCCTCTCTTCAAATTTAAGGGAAATTTGATAGCACTTGTGAACAGTAGTAGGGCTAATAAGGCTTATCTGATCTTAGATTTTCTCTATCTCAAACCATTCAAATATATAGCTACCTTAAGACTCTCATCTTCATGTGTCTTTGACCTCAAGCACAATTTTTGGAACTCTTCGGTATAGGTACTAACATCCAATTATTTTTGTCTTAGATTTTTCCTCTTCTTATTTATTTGAACTTCATAATCCTCTAGTAGGTATACCTCTTTAATCTTAGCAACCATACCCTTCCATGTTGCTATGGGATTCTTCCCTTCCTTTTGCCTTTCATCTTGGATGAACTTCCACCATGTTACAGCTGCTCCTCTCAGTCTAGATTTGGCTACCTTTACTTTTTGTGCCTCTGACACACTCTCACATTCAAAGTGATTCTATAACCCCTCTATCCACTCTATTACCAACTTTGGCTCTATTTTGCCACTAAACAAGGGTACTCCTTCCAAAGATTTTCCACTCATGGCTTTTAGAGCCCTAAGGAATGGTTCCTCTTGCAATATTGGATCAAGTTCACGCACCTCATCCTCTATGGTCACTACCTTCTCTTTTCCTTCTAACTCTCTCACTTTCTCACTCGCTTCCTTTGTCTTAGCTTGTACTTCATCAAGCCTAGTTTCCATCTCTTCTAGTTGTTCCCTTAGGAGTCTATTCTCCTCTTCTTGATCTTCCACCTTCTTTGCAAGTTTAGCATTTTTCACCATCCTCAATGATCCTACTGACTTTGGTGTTTGCAACATTGACTTCCACTAGCCCAAATCTTGGGGCTCTGATACCAATCTGATAAGGAGACCTCTATCACTTTTTGAGCCAAGAAAGATCAATCACTAAGGTCACTTCCTAGACCTCTAAGGGTTTATTTTCTCACCTTTACACCTTGGGGGAATCTAACAAATCTTCCCACCACTTAGGGGTCTTCCTACCAATATAGTTACTCTTCCTCTTCCTTGAACTCACCAAGGTAAGTTCACCATCCACACACCATGCTTATCACGAGCATTAAATAGGGTTGAATCCATTGTAGATGGGTGTTTCTCAAATCTTCTAATGAAAATTTATACTATTTAGTTTGATCCTTCTTTCTGATCTCAAGGTTTCCTATATTTTAGGCTTGTAGCCCCATTAGCCCAAAACTAGGTCTTTAAACATAGGTGTCACCCAATAACTCCAAAACTTCACAAAGAAGTCCCCAAAATGATTTAGGATCCAGATACCCTTTTGGAAAAACTCAAATATTTTCAAGGTTTAGGGTTTCCCAACTAGTCGTACAGTACCTTGTAATTGCTTAGTCTTTTTCCTAGAAAATTGGCCTAATTGACCAGGTCACTCAACTAAGTTTGCAAGATCGGTGTACTTCCACTCTTGGAAATTATTATAAGGCTTTCCCCAACCCTTATTAACACTCCCCAATCCATACATGTCACCTTCCAATTCAATCATGCATCAAAACATTCACTGTTATTGGCTTTGCTCTTAACCCAGACACCCTGTCTCACCTAGGGCAAGCCTTCAAAATGAGCTCCCATCATTTTTGGCACCTGTACAAGAAGAACATACTATACAAGGGTTACACTTTACTTCCTCCATGAGCCATCAAGTTTCCATGGAGGGAAGTCATGGTGGAACCATTTTTACACTGGAACCTCTTAAACTAGCAAGACATGGTCCAATGAGGGTTTGGCTTACAAGAACAAACAAACAAAAATAAAAATACACTAAACCTATATGAAAAGCAAGTATTTACATCAAAGCAATAAAAAAACAAAACACAAAGTCTTTTTTAATCAGATCCCAATGATTAGTTCAAACTCTTGTAGACTGTATTGAAATCTTTGAGAATGAACAACAGAGAATCTATCTCGGGAACTGTATATTCATGGTGTCTAACGTCGTACCCTCTCTCCTAAAGTCTTATATACTATTTCAAACCATAGAAAAAGACTTGGCCTAATCCCTAACTACCACTTATGGCATTTGGAAACTTCTTGTATGAATGTTGTAAATATTATCAAAATGTCACAAAGTTGCTCGAGCAACTTTGACAACTTTTACATTTTGCCATAGCAACTTTGTGCTAACCCAAAATAAAGGTACTCAAAGTGACTCAACTGACCTCTAACCTATTCTAAAGCTTGAAACACTTTAAAAACAAGTTCGGTAACCTATTGTAAGCATTTTCAAACTCTAGGCCCTATTTGGCCAACTTGGCATACTAAGACCAACTAGTGGCAACTTAGTGCCAAGTCCAAAACTTAATCTAACTACTTAACTTCTAGACTCTCTTGGAGTCTTATTCTATTTTTTACTTGGCTAAGGTCAAGTACAAGCCAAAAACAACTAGGGAGTAAGCCTCTTAACCTAGGTGTTCCTGCACCAAAAAGGGTCAAAACCCTTCAGCGTTGTTGCCCCTTTTGAAGTTACTTCCTTATTCTCTTCCCCTTCTTCCTTCCTACCTTAATATCTTTTCTCCCTTTTACACACATTATAATTGTCTTGTATCTCAAAAAACAAATTACTATGATTACCTTCCTTATGATGATCCTTTCTTTCATGCCTTCAACAAACAATTTTCCCTCAAAATTATACATGTGTACAAGGAAATGTACCTTCATAGAATTAGTATTGTCAATAAATGAAATAGAAACTAAATAACCACAATATAGAAAATCTATTTAGCAAACGAATGAACAATTAAGAATCCTATGGCTCTCTAACTAAGAGTGTTAATATGAAGCTCTCAACAAGCCTCCATTAATGACAGTCCTAGAATGAGAAATGAGTGATAAGCTAAGCTAATTAATTCAATTCCAAATTGAAATGCTCAAATTAACTTCTAAAATTCCTTTCTAGCTATAATTATCAAGAGGTTAGATGCAATTCTCAGATTTGTGGATTGTTTTATGATTGTTTTTAGCCTTTCTTTTATAGGATTTGGCAAGGGTAGGGGGTGTAGTAGATTTGATCATGATTAAGTTTGAGTTGAGTCTTTGGTTCCACCCTTTGAAGAAAATTTAAATATTGTGTCCTCAAAAGCTTGGGACAAGAAGATAAGATGAGTGGACAAGATGTTCTTTCAATTTGAGTGATTGAGTTTGAATTTGGCTTGATCCATGTGAGTTCATTTCCTTAAATCCCATTGGTTGAGGCATTTTCCTCCTATTTGGTTGTTGAGGGAAATTAGGATTTAATCAATTGATTTTAATTCATTTATTTAGCCATGTGCACCCCTTGAATGGGTTAATTTGATTTAATTCAAACTATACAATTAATTGAATTAATTGCACATTGATTTAATTTCACTTAATTTAATAGTTTTTAATTGATCTTTTGGCTTTAGATTTTGAATTATATTGAATTAAGACTCAATTTTAATTTTGATTGGCCAAATGTTTGTTTTGATTTAATTGCCTTGATTTTGCCATACTTTTGCCTTGATTAATCACATGAATTATCCTGTCCACTTTTCGGTGATTACAAATGCCCCTCTTTGAGTTGATGTGCGAAGCGTGTCAATTCAAAGAATGTCTTGATTTTACTGATAAAGATCCTGATTCTGTCGATGGTCGATCTTGATGGCTGATAGAAGATGCAATTTTGATGACGTTTGATATAGGTCTAATGGTCATTTTGATTGATTTGAAGTCCTTGATGGTTGATCTAATGTTAGTTCGATGCGATACCTAATTTGATGTGATTCGATATTTGATGCCCCTTTCGATTGATTAGCGAAAGATTTCTTGATAAAAGGTTACACTTTGATTTGATGGTCATTCTCTTGATTCGATGATGTTGCTACTGATGTTGATTATCTGAGTGGTATGCCCCCTCAGAAATGAAATGAAATTTGATAGATGTTTGAAAATTTTGACGGTTTAGGTCAATTTGCGTTGATTAGGTCAGTTTATAATGAATTTTGATTTCATTTCCAATAATGTTTTTGCATTTGTTTGATTACGAATGCCCCTAATTTGGCAGAATTGGTGAAAATTTTGGAGTTCCCGAGCCCCCTCTGGTGAAAGATTCCCTTTTTTGGTCAAAGATACCCTTTTTAGGTCAAAAGGGTTTATATAAAGGGGTAAAAAGTCATTTTCACTATTCATTTTCACTTTGACTTTGACTTTTTAAGATCTGACCTCCTCTGACTTTTTGACGATGTCTATCTCTATTCGCGAGCATAGATTTGAGCGTGGGTGACGGTATCAGTGGCCACTGAACTATGGACCTCCGATGAGTGCCTAAACTTCTTGATTTTGTCGATTTATGCATTTAATTTCCAGAAAATCAAATTTTTTGTTGTAAAACACTCTATTTTTTCCTTTTTATTTTCCAAATAGCACTTTTACATATTTAAACAGTGCTTTTACCTCTCAAGTAGCGCTTTTGCATTTTTATCTAGCGCATTTACACGCCTTTTCTTGGCCCTAGACCGCTTTTGCCTTGTCAAATAGCGCGTTTAATGTTGTTTTCAATTTTGCCAATTAGAATAGAGCTTCTAAATTTTAAAATAGCATTTTCAAATTATTTTAGCGTGTTTGCCTGAAATGGTGCTTTTGAGCTATTAAGTAGCATGTTTAAACTTTTAAACAGCACGTTTGCGTTTTAGCACTTTTAAAGCCTAAAATAGCTCTTTAACCCTTTTAGGATAGATTTTAAATTGACTTAGTCATCTTTCAACCTGTTCAATGTTTTTGATCAACTGATTGGTTAAGGTAACGAACTTGATGTTATAGCGAGTCGTAAGATGTCAGTATGAGTCAGTCATAATTTGAATGTTGGATCGTCAATCTAGATTTAGATGATGGGTGATGATGAATTTTCCGTTCTATTTGAGTAGAAACATGAAAATTGATTGTGGTTTGATATTTTGTAAATGTTTGATTGACTTAGGATTATCCAAGTGATAACTAATTTCAAAATTGATATGATAACTTTCTTTTTGCAGGTAGTGCTTAAGTCACTAGGTGTTCGCGATTCTTATCCCTTACCTTTTAGCATGATCGAGGACCTTAGTGTGGCTGATCAGAGACATATCAATCTATGTCTACGACATAGATTCCAATTGATCGTAGACATATCAATCTTCTTGCTCTTCCTTGATTCCAATTGAATCGAGGTTTGATCACTGCTATGGTTGAGTGATGGCACTCAGACCATAATACTTTCCATTTACCATTGGGTGACATGATTATCACTCCGGAGGATGTGTATCGCATCCTTCGCTTGCCGACCAGAGGAGAGTTGGTCTACTATGACACTGTTTATGATGGGTCTGCATGTCGAGAGGTTTTTCTAGATCCTACCATTGGACATGATCATATCCAGTGGGCCCAGTTCCTTTCTTTTCTGGTGCTTCCAGCAGTTTTAGGTACTCTGATTGGTGGGTTTCTTCTGCCAAACAAGTGTGGCCATGGTTTCACATGTGGATGGGGTCCTATCCTTGAGGACTTGATGGTGCATCCTTAGATATTTGATTGGGGTTCATGCATATTAGCTTAGTTGTATCATGAGCTACATACAGTGGTTTATAGACAATCCTTTATGCTTACTATCGAGGTGATCTTGTTACAGCTTTAGACTTGGGAGCATATCCCAGTGACACGTCCTATCACAGCATGATAGCAAGATCTGGGCTGCCCATTCACTTGGATGTACGAGGGTATGGTTATTCAGACCCATATGGGTAAGCTAGATTATTGGCGTCATGTCATTGATGATATAGATGTTGTGGTATGGAGGCCATATGTTGGTTGTGAGGCTTGGCCTAAGGATGACTCTGAGTTACCTTATATGTTTTTCCCTCGATGGCTGATTGGGCATTCCACTCATATTATTGAGAGATTCTAGTTCAAGAGAAAACTACGTCAGTATGGGCGTAGACAGGGTATGTCACAGGGAGTAGAGTTGTATTCTCGAGTGCAGGCAGAGAGATTGTTATGGGGTCCTTGTGTAGATTATGGCACAGTTTTCAGAGAGATTTGAGACCTTGGTTATCTACCTTGGTCTATGCGAGAGCATATTATGGATGCTAGTATCACATATGATTATGCTGAGTGGTTGCATCAATATCCCTTTCCTAGGATCATAGATCCTGCTGAGAAGATTCCTGGTATTAATGAGCTATCAGATGGTGATAGTGGTGATGCAGGAGATGGAGGAGATGATGATGGAGATGATGATGGTGGGGATGGTGGTAGGGGTAGGATTCAAGCATGGCATGGAAGATGTGGTCGTTGAGTAGCCAGAGCAGGTAGAGTACATATCCCAGTGATTGTCGTTGCTCCTATTCCTCCTGTGGGTGGTCAGGGTAGAGGTGGTGTGGATAGAGTACTTCATCAGGTTGCTAGGGATCCAGTAGTGAGACAGGGTTGACATAGAGCCAGACGTCACAAAGAGGTTGAGGCACAGGTGGCACAGGTTTTATTAGATCAGGCACAGGGTCCTCTTGCTCAGCAGGGTATACTATTAGTTATTCCCTAGGCTCCACCTTCTCAGGGACCTTCTTCTCCTTTTGCTTCTACTTCTACTTTGATACCCTCTTCTTCATCACGTCCATCTTCTTCCAGTTTTGTTCCATCTTCTTCGATGCCTTCTTCATCCATACCTTTACCACAGGGTCCTGCCCCAGCTTTAGCATCAGATGTCATATCTCTTTAGACTCAGATGTTAGCGATGCAGTAGTAGGTTACTTAGCTAAGTTTGATATGCAGACCTTCTTGGCAGTGATGAGTCAGTAGGGATTACAGGCGATCTCGAGTCGTCCTCCAGATAGTGCTCCTGGTCCTGATGGTATCGATGGTGCTGGTGACTCAATTAGTTGATATATTTCAGTTGCTTTGCACTTTGATGATATATGATCTCATTCTCTTATTGATGTCGAGATATTAGACTCTTATTGTATCATTTGATTTGATCTATATTGTTGATGTTGATACTAATACTTTGATAGACATTGATTATCTGGATATTGCTTTTATGATCACTTTGATGGACTTTGATATGTTGTTTACTTTATGATGATGTTAAAGACTTTGATACTCATTCTGATAGCTTTCATTATATATGATGCCATGATGTGTTGGATCTCCTTTTCAGGTGTTTTAACATGATATGCAGATCTAGATGGTTCTATCTCCTATATGCTTTATTTTATGTTTTTCAAAATGTAGTTTTTTATATGTATGCCTATGTTCTAATGATGCTTAAATGGTTGTCTTATGTATGACATAGAATAGATGGATGAATGCGATGACGTGGGTTCTAATGATTAATGCTTTTCTTTTATGGATGTAATGATATATAGATGGATTAGATGATTGTAATGTATAATGTATATGTGATATCGATACTTAATGATTAATGATCCTAGATGTTACATGATGTAAATGATGATGCAATGCATTGCTTTTGTTGAATGGATTTATATGTAATGTCTTAAATGATATTCACCTAATGATGGTTATGATGTTCTATTTGAAATGCAATGATGTAATTGGTATAATGATGTAATGATTATGATTTTAATGAAATGCCATGGTAAATGCACTTTAATGGATGTAAAATGAATGATTTGAATATGAATGCAACTTAATGTAATGGTGAATGAATCTAAATGATGTATTCCACTTAATGAAAATGGCATACCAATGCTTCTAATGATGAAAATTAATGCAACTCAATACAATGAACCTAATGCAAATGATGGTACATGACTTATGCACCTTAATGCAATGATGAAATGTAATGAACTTATTGGTTGAAATGATGAAAACACTTAAAATTAATGCAAGATAAAATGAATCTAATGCAAATGATTTCAATTATTTAATGCAATTTAATTTTGTGTGCTTAAATGAACCTAACTAATGCAAGTGAACTAATGAAATACACTTTTGTTTTTTATTTTTGATTTCCAACACACTCTATCACATATAGTTTTTTGATGATCCTTTTGATTTCTGATTTGACTACACCCCCTTTTGTTTTCGTCTATTTTCCCTCTTTCAAATTTAGATTTTGAAGCTAAGAAAGGAAAATACTTTTAAATGCATTTAATCTAAGATGTATTCAACTAACTGTCATTATTCAAAAATTTGGAGCGTATAATCATCATTGAGTGGTTTTTGGAATCCTAATTTTTAGTACAACCATCTCTAGTTCAACCATGATGATATGAATACTTTTTGCACCTCTTTTTTTTCTTTCCCATCTCTTATCTGGTACGACTATCACTAATTGAAACCAATCATGAGAGGGTGAATATCGATTTTGTCAGATTCTATATTGCAAGTGGATTTTGGTATTATGATATTGAAGATCAAAATATCCAAGGTATCCTTTTGTGTAAGCAAACAAAGATCTCAGTTTCATCCTACATACAAGTCCTCGATGATCCTTTGATGATCACGTCCTTAGACAAACAATACATGATTTAACACTTTGATCTTAATATAGTCATTCAGAAATCCATAAAATATCATCCTTTCATCATAGCTTATCTCATTTAAAAACTTTCATTGATTTGCTAGAAAGACATGATTTCATCAATCAAGTCAACACTTCAAAAAATTTTGCAATATTTTTTGAATCCATATTTCAAGTATAGTTCCATCCATTTCATACTTTTTAATCCTAATAAAGATAAGGTCATGTAAGATCTCAGATCAAATTTTGCGTTTGGTTCAAATTGGATTGGGATTGAAGATTTGATGAAGTGTTTCACTTGCATTTTTGATGAATTGATTCCATGATTGATTAAAATTTTCTTTGAAGAATCCTTCCTCCTTTTGAGTAAATTGCCCCCAGTTTGATATGATTACATTTGTGGGACTTAGGATAGTTTGTAGATTAGGTGACCAAAATCTCTAGGTACTTGCAAATGCAACTGTGGGATTTTATTATGCAATATATACAAATGTTGGCGAATGCAATATTTACAAGGTGACCTTCTAGGTATGCGACTGACTTGGACTTTCAATGGTGCCTGTTTACTAGGTTTTCACCGATTGAATGGATCTTGCTTTCTTTTTCTATTTTTAAAGCTTTTTCTCTTTTTTTTGTACCAAGGTGCCTATTTGCTAGGTTTTCACCAAGATATTTTTTCTCTTTTTTTATTTTTTTGTATTTTTCTCTTTTTTCAATTTTTATTTTCATATCATCAAGGCGCCTATTTGCTAGGTTTTCACCAAGACAACATCTTTTTGAGGATCATATATGAATTTTTTTGGCTTTCTTCATGCTCAATTTTCCACTATTTTTTATCTTTTCTATTTTTCCAATTTGTTTGCTCTTTTCTATTTTTCAATGTTTTTGGCATTTTCAAGATCTCTTTTGACTATATACAATAAATATGATGCTCGCCATCTGATTTTCTGATACTCTTTATACTCTTTCATCTGTCTTATGTATAGAACCTCTTTAGGTGAATGCTATTGATAGGTTCTTGTAGCTCTTCTCCATCACAATCCACTAACTTATAGGTGTCGATGTCAAAAGATGAGGTGATAACAAAAGGTCCTAACTAGTTTGCTTCCCATTTTCCTTTCTTTTCTCTTTCTGCTTGGTTTTTGGGATTCTCTCGCAAAACTAGGTCACCTATTTGAAATGTTCTTGACTTAATGTTCTTGTTATAAGTCCTTGACATTCTGTTTTGATATACCCTTAAGTGATCAAATGCTTGTTGTTGTTTCTCATCTAGCAGTTCTAGTTCATACAACCTAGCAACTCTATAATCTTCCTCACTTATCAAACCATGAAGAGCTATCCTTAAGAAAGGAAGTTCTACCTCCGATAAAACTGCTTTTGTTCCAAAGACTAAGGAAAAGGGTGTAGCTCCTGTTGGCGTTCTAATTCTTGTTCTATAAGCCCATAAGGTCGGCTTAATTTTTATGTGCCAACCTCTTCCTGAATTGTCCACCGTTCTCTTCAATATCTTCAAGATGTTTTTATTTGTTGTTTCGGCTTGTCCATTACCTTGGGGATAATAGATTAAAGAGGAATGATGTATCATGCGAAACTGTGTACACAACTCTTTTAGATCCTTATTTTTAAAGTGTTTTCAATTATCTGTGATAATGGTCTGAGGTATGCCATATCTACAAATTATGTGATTCAGAATGAACAAGGATATTTGTTTGCCTGTTGTAGTTGACAAGGGTACAACTTCCACCCATTTAGTGAAATACTCTGTAGCAGTGATGATAAACTTATGACCATTGGAAGATGGTGGATGAATCGGCCCTATTAAGTCCAATCCCCATTGATAAAATAGCCATGGAATTGTCATCGGATGAAGCTCTTGGGCTGGTACATGGATCAAATTTCCATGAAATTGACACTTTCGACAAGTCTTAGCAAAATAACAAGCGTCTTTCTCCATTGTAGGCCAAAAATATCCTATCCTAAGAAGTTTCTTAGCTAGGGTTAATCCATTTGAATGTGACCCACATATTCCCTCGTGGATTTCTCGCAAGGCTACGTTTGACTCCTCTTTCTCTAAACATCTAAGAAGCATTCCGTTGAGACCCTTATGATACAATGTTTCAGATATTAAGGTATATCAAGCGGCTTGGTGGATGAAGCTTTTCTTTTGGTTCCTAGTTTGGTCCATTGGTAAGATTTGGTCTTTGAGGTAAGTGTAAATGGCTCCATACCAAGGTGATTATTGTCTAGTTAATACACAAATAGTATGAGGATGGGTGGGATCAAATGCGGGTTGTTCCACTTCTTCTACGAGGAATTCATATCTAGTGCTTTGATCTGGTAGTTGTAGAAGTGAGGCCAAAGTTTCCATTGCATCTGCTGCTTTGTTCTTTTCTCTAGGCACTTGCTCGAATGTAATAAGAGCGAAGTACTTCTTAAGGTTTTCCACCATGTTCTTGTAAGGCACTAACTTGTCATCTTTGGTCTGATATTCATCATTAATCTGATTAATGACTAGTTGGGAGTCTCCATAAACCTTCAGTTTTGTTACCTTCCATTCCAAAGCCAAATTTATGCCAATTATTAAGGCTTCATATTCTACTATGTTATTGGTACATGGAAATACCAATTTATAGGATTTTGGAATTGTAGACCCTTGTGAAGTTATCAATAGTATGCCTACTCCTGATCCATGTTGGGTGCATGAACCATCAAAGTATAGTTGCCATGTTTTTGCCTCTATATTCACAATCTCATAATCTGAAAATTCTACTTGAATCAGATGATCATCTTGTAGTGGTGATTCTGCTAGTTGGTCAGCAATGACTTACCCTTTGATTGATTTACAGTCTACATATTCAATGTCAAATTCACTCAATACCATCACCCATTTGGCTAACCTCCCATTCAACGTTGTTTTTCTTAGTAAATACTTCAAAGGATCGATCTAGGCAATGAGTCTTATCTTATGAGATAGCATATAGTGACGTAGTTTTTGTGAAGCAAAAACCATAGCCAAGCATGCCCTTTCGATGAAAGTGTAGTTTAACTCATATTTGACTAGAGTTCTACTTATGTAGTATATTTCTTTTTCCTTGCCTAATTCATCTTCTTGTGCCAAAAGTGCCCCCAATGAATGCTCGGTTGCTGAAATATATAGGATCAAGGGTTTGCCTCTTATTGGTGGCATCAAAATTGGAGGATTCATGAGGTACTTCTTTAACATGTTGAAAGCTTCTTCACACTTCTCATCCCATTTGAAAACTGTCTTTATGGAGAAGTTGGGTGAAGTTGTGACATTTTTCCACCAATTGGGATATAAACCTCCTGATAGATTGAATTCTTCCTTGTAGTGACCTCATTTGGCTTATGGTTCGAGGTGCTTCCATTTCCATGATGTTTTTTACTTTAGCGGGATCTAATTCTATTCCCTTTGTGGATACAATGTAGCCTAGCAGCTTGCCTGATTGGACCCCAAATGCACATTTTTTTGGATTGAGCCTCACTTTGAATTGTTCTAGCCTGACAAAGATTTTCTCTACAATTGGTAAATGCTCCTCTCTTGAATGAGACTTTGCTAATATGTCATCAACATAGTCCTCCATGAACTTATGCATCATGTTGTGGAATATAGTGGTCATTGCTCGTTGATAGGTCGCTCCGACATTCTTCAAACCAAAAGGCATGACATTCCAGCAAAAAGTTCCCCATGCACACATGAATATTGTTTTATCTTGATCCTCAGGTGCTATCTTTATTTGGTTATACCCACTAAATCCATCCATGAGTGAGAACATATAATGTTTTGTTGTTAGTTCCATAATGGCGTCTATACTTGGAAGAGGAAAATCATCCTTAGGACATGCCAAGTTTAGGTCTCTGAATGGACTTATCTGCTTTTGATACTGGTACTATGTTTGAAATCCATTGGGCATAAACAATGGCCCTAATAAATCCTACTTTTAGCAATTTCTCCAATTCCACTTTTACTAGCAATGCTATATGCGGGTGCATCTTTCTGAGCTTTTGTTTGACCAGTTTGGCTACTTCTTTGATGTTTAAATGGTGCATAATCAAGTTTGGATCTAAGCCTAGCATATCATCATATGACCATGCAAAGTTGAATTTTTTTTCCTTAAATAATTTAATGAATTCTTTTCTTTCTTCTCTAGATAATGATGTCGCTAGATGTATGATCTTTGGCTCAGTTTCTGACCCAATGTTTATCTTTTCTATAGGCTCAATCAAAATTGGAGATCTCTCTTCATAATGTTTAGGTAAAGCATCCAAAATTCCTTCCTTAGGTGCCTTAATTGGGTTTTCACCTTTGGAAACATCCTTTATTTCTTTTTCTTTTGGATCTAATGTTGCCACAACATGGTTTTCAACACTAGATTCTTTTCCTTTTTTCCTTTTTTTGTTTTTTTCATTTTTAGTTGGATTGAAATTTTGGATACTCCCCTTTATCATTTCCTCCTAATATTCCATAGTAGAAGAAGGTTCAACCACATTGAGATATTGGGACACTACATTGTCATTCAAAAAGTTGGGAGGATGGTTGGTTTGATGGAATCCCATTTGATTAATTCTGGGTATATGAGAGTTAAAGGATCAACGCTTTGGTTTGGTTCAATAGGATTTAGGGATAAGACCTCATTTGAAGGTTTGTACATTGTATCATTCAAGTCTATGACATGTGCCTCTTCTAAATGTTTAAAGAAGTAGGGTCAAAGTCTTCCTTGCTAGACTCCTCTAAGATTTCCATTGGATAAAAGTCATGTGGATTAAACCTAACGTTTGATTCCTCCATAGTAGGTCTCCATGAAGGTACATAGGGTTCACCTACCCATTGATTTATTGCAATCTCCTGAATTTGAAGGTTCTCTAAAACTACTTGATTAGAACTAGATGCTTGATTTGGACTTGATTCTACTATTTGCCCTTTGTCTTTGCTAGAAGTGTATGTATGAATCACATCTATCTCCTTATCATGGCATGACTCACTTGAAAATGATTCCCATTCCCATTGATTAGAATCTTCATCACTATGGGATTTTAATTTCAATATTTGATCATAGAGTTTAGGATAGTGTTTTTGAGTGTACCCTTGTTCAAGATACCCTAATCTTGTTTTCTCCTTTCTATCTCACCATGTCATTTCTATAGGTTCAATGAGTCCTTCATTCTTCATGCCCAAAGGTCCTTGACCTTTGTACCCCATCTTTTGCATGATTTGAAATCCTTTTCCATATTGATGTGTGGGAATGCTTATATTTTGAATGTGTTTGACATGTGCACTTGTTTCTTCATCCTTGTGTAATGCCAATTTAGGATCTCATTATCATCCTCATCCATGGATGATGAAGTGCTAGCCCTCACAAAATTATCATTGTATTTATGGGGTATATTAGGTGGTCTCCCATAGGACTTAGGTGATAAGGGAAAGTCCATCATGGATAGGGAGTATTCGCCTACTCCTTTTTGCTTTATTTTACATTGCTCATCAAAATTCTTCATCATTTGGTCCATTTTCTGATAGTGGTCCTCCTTGATGTATACTTGGACAGATTTAGTTAGATCTTCTTTCAGTTTTTCAATAATATTATCCTCACTAACCTTCTCCTTTCCCTTAGTCGATGTAGCTAGGTTAGTGAGTTTTGGTATGTCTTCAATAGCAACTTCCTTTTCTATCTTTTATTTTTCCTTCAATAATGGGATGTCTTTAGAACTTTTCCCTTGCTCCATTTGATTAGGTATAGATCCCTCTGCATTGTGTGGAACTAGAGAGTCGTTGATAGGCTTGATGTTGTTACAATATTGGAAGGGGTTTGAGTCCCCACTTACCATTATTTCCTGCCCTAGATAAGGAAACTTTAAACATTGGTGGTAAGTCGAAGGAACGGCCTACATTTCATGGATCCATGGCCTCCCTAACAAGATATTGTAGGTCAACTTTAAATCTAACACTTGGAAAATTGTTTCCTTTTGCATAGGACCAACTCTTATGGGAAGTATTATGACTCCTTTTGATGCTCGTTCTTCATCATCGTAAGCTTTGATTGTTATTTTTTTCTTTGAATCAATAGCCTCCTCAAAAAATCGTAGGGCTTTGACCAAGTTTAGGGTACATATGTTTAAACCAGCTCCTCCATCAATAAGTGCTCTTTTCACTTGATGTTTGTGAATAAGAACCTCTATGTGCAAAGGTAAATTATGTGGATGGTTCAATGACATGTCATCTTTCTCTGAAAATGATAAGCAATGAGGAGCAATGAGATGTCCCACCATATTTTGGAACTTGTCCGCATCTAGGTTTAGTGGTACGTTGGTTTCCACTAAAGATTTTTCTAGAATTTCCTTGTGTGTAGGTGATAACTTGAGAAACTCTAAGATTGAAATTTTAGTGGGAGTCCTTTGTAATTGATCCACCAAGTTATATTTCTTTGATGATGAAGGTGTGTTTTGGTTGGGTAGAACGATCCTCGGAGCATTTCCGAGTAGAGTGATTTTGGAAGCTTGCCCCCTAGTGACAATGTTAGATGATGCTTCTTTTAATTTCTCTTTTACCATGATAACATTTATGGCATTATCTTCTTCGCTTAGAGTATTGATTATGTTATCGTAAGTGTGAGCAAAGTTCACCTTCTCATTACCTCTTTTTTTTTTGGTTGTTATTAGATGATTCACCCTTTTCATGGTTTAAAAATGGGTTCTTGAAGGCCATATGATCCTCATTGTTTGAGGCCCTTCAATTTTGATAGTTCCATAATCTATTAGGTCTTGCACTAAGTGTTTCAACCTCATGCATTTGTTGGTTTTATGACCTCTATTTCGATGATACTCACAATGGTGAGAATCATTCCACCAATTAGGTTTAACTTGACGTTCATAATCTCTCAAATCAGGTAATGTGATGATCTTGTTGGCAACCAAGGTCCTTAATGTGTTCTCCAAGGGTTCACCTAGAAGGTGAATTTTCTCTTGTTATAAGTGGAGAAAAAGGGTTTGGGCTTATTCCCATTAGCATTATTATAAGGATTATTATTAGTATTGTTATTCGGATTTTTGGGATTGTTGTTGGAATTACTAGAATTGTGGGAATTAAATGGAACCTTGTGTGATTGATTAACATTATATGAAGAATTGGCTCCACTTGTTAAGTTAAAAGGGGTGGCCTTCAAATTGTTGGCCTCTATGACTCCATCATTCACAAGATTTTTATTGTTATTTTTCAACCATAACTTAGGCTTATCATTGTGATTATTGGTTCCCCTATTATTAGTATAATTAGATATATAATGATTGTTGTTGGTATTGGTATTAAACTTATTATCTTTGGATAATTTTATCTCTCCTCTCTTCACGAATACGTCTTCAATTTTGATCCCATTTTCTATAAGTTTTTCAAATGTTGGGGGACATTGAAGTTGTAATCGATAATTCATCTCCATGGTCAAATTATTTGTAAAAATTTCCATCTTCTCCTTCTCAGGGATATTTTGTGGATACCTTGTGAAAATGGTCCTCCATCTTTTTAGGAATCCTAAGAAGGATTCACCATCTTTCTATTTGGTATCACACAATTTGAGCATTGTGATTTCATGCTCAATATTATAGGAGTAGTGGGTCACAAACTTAGAGGCTAAGTCCTCAAAAGTCTTTATTCCTTGTGGGAGCTTAGAGAACCATTCCATGGTGGGACCTCCCAAGCTCCTAGGAAAAAATCTCATTAGGTACGTAGTGTTGTGCATGAACTCAATGCTTAAGGCACAAAAGTCCCTTAAATGATCATGTGGGTCTGTCTTACCCATATACTTATCATATTTAGGAAAAATGGTATTGAAGGGAAAAGGTGTCATGACCAAGCTTTTGTCGAATGGGAAAGGACACAAAGCTTCAATAGAAAAGGGCTTAGGTTCGGCGACCTTTTTCATTAAATCTATTTGTTCTTGGAATGTTTTCAATTGTTTGGTCATAGCATTCATGGGGTTATCTTCTTCTTGATTCTTCTTAAGTTTCTCCATATCATAGTCATGTGGGAGCTTTACCCCCGCTTGGGCTAAGTTTAGGAAAAATTTCTCCCTATCCCTATCTATCAATTTCTCCATGACTTCTAGGAAATCATCATCTTGGGCTACTCTCTCAACTCTTTCTTCAAGTGTTTCTTTAGGAGCTTGATTGGCATTATTAGTGTTATCATTGTTTCATCCATGTTGATGATCATAAAATGCAGAATTTTGATCCATATTGTTAAGTCTTTCTTCAAAAAGGTTTGGGAGACTATCCCCTTGATTGTGTTCATTGAAAAGGCTTTGGTATTCAAATTCGGGAACTTCTCTAGCTACACAAGTGCTATCTCCTTGTAAAGAGACTTTGAACTTATGGGAGCATGTGGAAACCGACATCCAACAAGGTTTGGTTTGAATTGATCCTTTGATTTAACAATTGTTGTTTTTAAATGAAGAGATTAAAAATATAAGATTGACCTTTGGATGGATATCTCTCACTTGTCTTATGTTTTGCCAAACACACAATCATGAATACACTTGTCTCTTGTTAACCCTTAACACAAAATGTTTGATTTTGAAAGAACGTTATCACGGGTTTTTGTACAAAAGACACTTCAAGCAATCTACCTAGCTCAAGATTGGTTCGTAAACATGGCTCTATTAGGTAGTCTTTGCTAAGTTAACAAGGTTTTAATTAATATTCCATTCAAAATGGATATTAAACTTTCATCCTCCAAGTATATTAAGAGGCTTCCCACCACCGGTATATCAGAGTTTTGCGCAATCTATGAGGACTACTCAAGGAAGTTTGAAAAGTTAACACCCTTTTGTCACACACCCCATTAAGGATGTATGTATTTTAATTTATAGCGGGTTGGATGATCGCGTCAAAGGTGATTGTATCAAACTTTGGGATGTCCCTCTCACCGGCCCTTTTAAGGTAAATCTTGAGAGGCGAGCCCAACTAAAGATCTAGCATGTTCATGTGAAAGCAAGAAAATGGAATTAAGAGATAGTTTTTGGGAATTTGATTCACCAAAAGGTGAAGAGCATATCCCTAACTATTTCTCAATTTTCCAAACACAATTAACAATGTTCAATTACCAACCCACTAAACTAATGGGATTTGAGTATTGCTACTCTTCTCCACAAACAAGGGGTTTAAGATTATATGTGCTTGATTTCCTTAACCTTTCTTTTAATCAAGAAATTTTGACATGTTCAGCATTTTGATTCACTAAAAGAAGTGAAGAGCATAGGCCTAGTGTCACAATTTCTCAAACAATAATAGGGTGCATTTTAATTACTAGATTTTTGAAAGCACCAAAGCCACAATTTAAGTACAAAATTTGACTAAGTTTAGGATTACCTTTTCCTTGTAGCTATTAAAAGGCTAGGGGCATTTTTTATTGATTTTGCAATTTTTATGCTTACCTTGGAAATTGTTCCTATCCAATGTGCTTTTCCTCCAATGAGTTAGTCAACAAAACCAACAACAATGAAGAAAATAAAATAAAATTGAAGAAACAAAGACAAAATTAAGCCTTACTTGTCAAATTTAAGAAAAACTTGATTAAGGTGAAAATATCCAATTTAATGAAACAAATTTTGCCTTATATGCTTCTACAACTTTGATGTAATGATCATATACCTAACCCTCTTGCTGTGAATTCTCCAAGACAAGTTTAATATGAGCAATGTTCTCTTTGATTTTCCTTTTTAAAGCTTTGCCTTCTTGATTAAATCTTCTCTCTAGCTTTTTCACCTTTTTGTGATCAGTCATCCTGTAGAGTCATAAAATTCATTTTCTAATAGTCAAAATATAAAAATTTACAGTTCATGTAAAAGCACTGCAAAAATGATTAAAAACACTATTTAACTGTTTAAAAGCATTGCAGATCAGCTCAAACATGCTATGTAAACTTTTAAAAGCACATAAATAGATAGTAAAAGCACTAAATAATCAAGCAAAGGCTTCTGAAAGTAAGTAAAAGCGTTGGATAAGTATGCAAAAGCACTCGGTACTCAAGGAATAAGCATTGTTAGAATTTAAGACAGAAGTCAAAAGGATTTAAAAGCATTGTTTGACTATGCAAAGGCACACAAATTTGTCATGGAAGCACTGAAACAGTGCTCAAAAGCATTGTTTGAAGTCTCAAAAGTGTTGTTTCACTGCAAAACCAAGAGTTAAACATGCAAAAATTTGAACAAATATGAAGATTACGAGATTTTTAGAAAGTGAAGCCTAGGGCCCACGGTGAGTGCCATTTTGTGTACAAGGAAATGTACCTTCATAGAATTAGTATTGTCAATAAATGAAATAGAAACTAAATAACCACAATATAGAAAATATATTTAGCAAATGAATGAACAATTAAGCATCCTATGGCTCTCTAACTAAGAGTGTTAATGTGAAGCTCTCAACAAGCCTCCATTAATGATAGTCCTATAATGAGAAATGAGTGATAAGCTAAGCTAATTAATTCAATTCCAAATTGAAATGCTCAAATTAACTTCTAAAATGCCTTTCTAGCTATAATTCTCAAGAGGTTAGATGCAATTCTCAGATTTGTGGATTGTTTTATGATTGATTTTAGCCTTGCTTTTATAGGATTTGGCGAGGGTAGGGGGTGTAGTAGAGTTGATCATGATTAAGCTTGAGTTGATTCTTTGGCTCCACCCTTTGAAGACAATTTAAATATTGTGTCCTTGGGACAAGAAGACAAGATGAGTGGACAAGATGTTCTTTCAATTTGAGTGATTGAGATTGAATTTGGCTTGATCCATGTGAGTTCATTTCCTTAAATCCCATTGGTTGAGGCTTTTTCCTCCTATTTGGTTGTTGAGGAAAATTAGGATTTAATTAATTGATTTTAATTCATTTATTTAGCCATGTGCACCCCTTGAATGGGTTAATTTGATTTAATTCAAACTATACAATTAATTGAATTAATTGCACATTGATTTAATTTCACTTGATTTAATATTTTTTAATTGATCTTTTGGCTTTAGATTTTGAATTATATTGAATTAAGACTCGATTTTAATTTTGATTGGCCAAATGTTTGTTTTGACTCAATTGCCTTGATTTTGCCTTAGTTTTGCCTTGACTAATCACATGAATTATCCTGTCCACTTTTCGGTGATTACAATACCTTCATCGTGGGGGAGTCACCACATTTTTTATTACCTTTCAAGAGAGTTAGAACCTGTCATCCCTTATGCCCTTTGAAAGAGTCAAAACCTTTCATAACTACCAACTTTTGAAATAGTGACAAATTCTTGTCACTCATGTCCTTGGAAGGAATCAAAACCTTGCTTAATATTTACCACCCCTTGGGAGACTTACAATCCTTCACAACCTTTTCCTTGTGAAGGAGTCACTTCCTTATTCTTTCTTCTCCATCAATTATGTCCTTAAATTTACATTCAAACTACATCATATCTACATAGGCTTTCCTTTTGAATTTGCATCACCATATTTTTTTGTATCTACAAGTATTCCTACTTTTATATTTGCATATACTCTCGATACGATTTATTGTTAGGCCCTTGTTACAATCATGCCTTCAACCTTGTTTTATGATCTTCCTTTTTTTCTTCTCATTTGCATATCTGCAATCATAGGTCTGCTATAAACTCTTGCTCCCCTAAATTGTATTCTACAACTTCTTAATATATATTTTGAAGACTAGTGTCTCTCCCACTTTATAATTTCCAATTAACTAATCTTTAACGATTGCTCTTTATTTCTAATTCAGGTTTATTTCTGAATTTATTTAGCAATTTGAACCTAGTTATTCTATATTTTATTTTACTATTTTCCTTGCTCCATCCATGTCCTACTTGAAATGAAATCTTCTCCTTTTTATATCTTATGTTGACAGAGTCACAACTGTTGACTACGTGGCCCTTAACCTTTCACTAAACTAGCTTGTAATTATACCTTATTATTAATTTATATATTGATATCTTAATTTTCTTAGTTATTATATATTATTACATTCTATTTCAAAAGGGGAACATTGCAGCATCCCAAAACAAGAAAAACTATGGGGAGATCACCAAGACAGAGTTATGATTCGATAATATGGAATATTTCTACCAATAATTACAAGATCTTCAAAGAACGTCATGTGTTAAGAAACTAATCTTAACCGGCTTTGACAAGATAGCAACATTCCCTATACCAATGCATTTTGTAGAAATGGTTTCATAATGTATGACTCATTTCAACATGGAGGTTCGACATATAAAAAATGATGGTACAAAATTTTCTTGCTCAATGATGATAGTTAGCATAGCTTCAAATTCAAATTTTACACGACCATATTCATCGTCGAAGAATCTTTTCAACACAGGCATTTGATGGAGATGAAAGAAATTTAATAAACATGAACTAGATGAATACTCCTCATAAATCACTATCCAATTTTTGTTACACATTGTATAACAGTTACCTCATAACATTGTTTGCTAGCACAATGGAGTATTTGCATTACCTATGGATGTAGTGTTAGAGGACTAGGTACATGTGTCTATATAATGATACCAGTGCAAAATGCCACTAAATGTTGCACCAACTTAGACTTATTAGTGGTAGAATATAGAACCATATTACTTATTTTCAAGCATACAAGATATTTTGTGTGACTTGTTGCCTACTATATTCATTGGTAACTAGAGACACATTGAATGGTTTGGAAAGATTTGGAGCGTTCTAAAGTGGTCTATCGTAGGTATTTACAAGTGAACAATACCTACAACTTGAGGATAACTTAACAATGACACAATATAGAATGATGAAGAATGCATTTACCATGTGTTGAGTTAGAGCAATGGGAGGGAGATAAGGCTAAAACACTATCTCCTAGATTGTAATTAATATTGAATGAGATGGGGAGTCACTCCATCCTATTTTGTAACATATTGTACAATAGAATGGAGGCTTTTCAAGACAATCATTCAAGATTTCCAATTACCCTATTCACCGAATTATTCAAATAATATGAGATATATTATAAAATCTTCTTACATTGTCAAGTCAAACATAGAGTTCATGCTTACTTCCCCATGCATACATGATCTCGTGGATATGATGATCGACATTTTGCCAAGGAAAAGAAAATGAATTGTACAACATTAATTTTCAACTATTTGATGGAGCAAGCAAAAGATGTGGCCTATATGGGAAGTGGAAAGAAAAAAATGTCAATGTAAGGCACAAGCATCACATTTTGGGAAAACTATTATAACAAGTGTGAACTCAATAAGATTAGCCACATGACACTTCAAGTACATACAAAATAAGAACCCTTCGTATACACGGAGACACTTTAGAAGCTAAGGTCGATGGGAAGACTTTAGATACTTGTTATGAATTGTATAAAATATATGATAAACCAATATTGGATATTAGGGGATATAGCTTCAAATTATTTGCATTAGAAATATAAACATAAGGTCATGCAAGGAACCAGTACGTGGATAAACATGTTGTGCCTTCCCCTATCTATAATCTCTCATTTCCCCTATCATGGCTAATTACGGAAGACAAAGACTATAAACATACATTACATTTCTTTCATGTATCGTATATCAAAACATGTCTACTCAGTCATATATCTATGATACTATGGCGAATATTCATGGAACATATGTTAGATGAGAGGCATGCAGGTGTACACAAAATTATCTATTATGAATGGAAACCCATAGCATGGTATGTATTTAACCTTATATGTCCACAATACAAATAGTTACTGCATTGAGTATGACTGCCTTTCTTTTGATTTTATTTTCTTCTCTCATTCAATGTTTGAATGTTTAATATAGAGTGATTAAAATGATGGAAGAATTAATTGCATGTTTCTTTTCTTGACTCCCACTGAATGTTTGATGAATGATAAAATGATTTCATATGTTATTGAATGTTGATTGAATGATTGTGAAATTCATAGATTTAGGAGTGATGATTGAGTGGGTGTTGATTTGATGTATTGTTTAAGTGATGATATATAAATGATCCTTGAATGTTTTTTTCCTTTGTACATTGTTGACAAAATGGGCACCACCATTCATTACAATTGAGTCATTACTTTCCATTTTGTCCTTTGAGAATAATATATTACTCCCCAACTTTATCTCCCTTGAATGCCCTCCTCAAATGAAACCGTCTTCTCTTCCTGTCTTTCAATGTGAGGCCTACTCAAACCTCGTCACCATATTTGCCCCTCGTAATGGTCACACTCTCTCACAATAGCCACCCTTCAAAAGGGTCACAACCTTTCATCATTTTCGATGCCCCATTTGAAGTTACTACCTTACTATTAGCCCCTTCTTCTTCCTTCCTTAATTCCAAGGAATCTTATCAAATGATTTGTACAATAATAGTTTATAGCTATTTGATGTGGTGAGGATAAAAAATGACTTGAATGAGAAGTGGAAAGATAAATCTATGTCACCTTTAGGCACAACCCTCACATTTTAGGAAAACTATTATAATAAACATGAAATAAAAAAGACAAGGTATAAATTACTACATATAAAAATCATAAGAATCCTTCGTACACACAAAGACACTTTACAAGGTAAGGTAGATGGAAGACTATAGATTGTTGTTATGAATTGTTTAAAATATATTATGAACCTATCTTCATTATTGGTGGATAGAATTGGAATTATTTGCATTAGAGAGATAAATATAAGGTCACACAAGGATTCATTACATCAATTATTTTGCTTTGCCTTCAACACATGTCATGGTTGGCAACCCTATTCCTAAACGCATGTAATGTTTTGAACATACACTACAAGTATTCCTACTTACAAGACATGCAACATCCCAATACTTCAAAACTCCAATCCATAAACATATAAACAAAAATCACATTCAATATGGGTCAATACTCATTAAAAAGGGCAATGAGTAAAACCCTATTCTTCTCAATACTTTTACCAATCTATTGTGTTTTCTATTACCCACGACATATGGTTTGCGACATATGCACAATATATAGTAGATTTTCAATTAACAACTTGCATTATGTTTGGTTGTTTGCCTTTTACACGCCCTCGGCTTGTTTATTGCTGAGGTCATTAGATTCTTCCTTTAAGCCAAGTCAAATTTGACAAACATACAATAATGACTAGAACCAATAATACAAACATTTTTTATGATTTTGACAAATATACAAACAATTTAATTGAAGTGTTTTTTTCTTTCTCATTGTTTACAATGCACCTTTTTGTGATTGTGTGGTATAATTGTTTACAACGCACCCAACAATTGCAAACGTTATATGTTTTTCTTCCCAATGTAGACCGAGATACACTGTATTTTCTACTCTCTGAATGCAACCTAATAAGAATGGATACAACCAACAATAGAAAAATTATTATTCATTTTGACACATATACAACAAAAAAAAATTAAAAATATTTTTTATTTATTTGCCTTTTCATTGTTTAGAACACACATCTGTCCAATTGTATTGTGTCTCCCCAACACTGCAAACCTTCTATATGTAGACTGAAAATACTGTATTGTCTACTCTCCAAAAGCAACAAAACAACGATCAATACGACTAACACTAGAAAATTTATTATTCATTTTAACAATATACACCACAAAAAAAAAAATTTAAATGCCCTTTTGCCCTTTCATTGTTTATAACACACCTCTGTCCATTTTTTGTTAACTATTGTCTCCCCCAATGGTTGCAAACGTGCTCTGTTTTGCATGTCATTCTCAACCCAAAACACACTCTTTTCTCTACAGCAAATAGTCTGCATCTTCCCGCCTAAAATGAGATTCCCACCACTCCGTCCCATCGTACACGCGGTTTCTTTTGCTTTGGGCTGAAGTTAATGGACGAAGTTACTCCCCGTGGCGTTACTTTGGCGATTACATCATGACTAACGCAGTCCGACCGTAATGGTCCCCGGCTGCCACCAAACTGCACTATCCCCAAACCATGATGACTCGCCAAATGATATTTAGAATCATGAACATTATTAATGCTTAGAATTTAAAAATCTATCCAAGACTTAAATTTGTTTACCCTTGGAAGTATCAATAAGATGGTCAAACCTTTTTATGAACATCAAAAGGTAAACCCAAACTTCCAAGCATACAACATACCAACCAACCATTGTTTACACCCTAGGGACTAAACCTGGCCAATCCAATTTCCACTTAAAAATCGCATCATCAAACGATAGCTGATTCCAGCCTGAATTGTAACAAACAATATACTAAATTAGGTTGCCGTTCTGCACTTGAGATGTAAAATTATTTCTTCTTTTTATAAAATTCGTTTTGAAATGATAGTTATCCATTTAATCTTGTATATTGCATCTAGCAGCTCCCATTAAACAAATGTTGGAGCTAATATAATATAAAATTAGTATCTTAAGGTAACAAACATGCTCTCCATAAATGCCAGCAAAGATTCCCTGGCAAAAAAGAACAAACAAATTTTAACCGTCATAATGAGTGGATCATAATTAATGCAGAACAGTCCATATCTTCCGATACCCGAGGATTCTCCAGCATTACACATTAGCAAAGTAAAATTGGAATCTTTTTAAGATAGTGCATCAACAAAGCCAGCAGAATAATTTGCTGTGCCAATAGAAGAATCATGTGTAAGAGACAATTTGATAAATCATATCAACATTCTGCACAAGTGAAATGTGCAATATGAGGGTAGATACTATACACAAAGCCATTCAATTTTCCTCAAAATATACAAACTCCAAGCAGATACAAAGATAACACTCTCACAATTAGGGGCTTCTGTACATGCTGCCATAAGCTTCTTTCCCAAATATCCATGCCCTTTTTGGGTCCACTCTCATAGCTTTGGGATTTTGACATACAGAGATAGCAAGCCTGCAAATAATTCTGCACTCCGAATTCGCAAATTTAAATGAATGGTTAGCAAGCGCATAATAACCGCGGTTAGAATATGTCCTCCCTTCCATTTAGACAACAACAACAGTTTGCTGAGAAAGTCTGAGCTCCATTCAAATATTGTATAGGTACTGTCTGTCCCTGAAAAACGGAAACAGTCCCTCCCAAGGAAGTTGAGGATTAACATCCAGAAATTTAGCAAATATCATCAAACATGTTGGTTTAGTCCTCATGTTGTGCTTCACGTTTCTGATGAAACATTAAACAGTCTTGAGACAAAGGGTAACAAGGCTGCAAGCAATGCTTTTGGACACTCTTCATGGGGTAAATGTCCACACCCAGATATTGCAACTAATCTCTGCAATGGAAATACCAGCTGTGTCACTAACAATGTGGAACACTTGAACTTTTAAAAATACAAATCAATAAATGCAATCTTAAAACTATCAAAGTTGTAACAGACTCAATTTCAATTTACTTACAGAGTTAGGAAGCTTTGATGCTAAAGCATGAGCTGATTTAAGTGGAACTAAAATATCTTCTGCACCAGCAGCTATCAACACTGGCAAATTTTTTGTTGCTCTCAATAATTCTGCAGCATTTTGAGCAGAAAGAACAGCTCTAGAGGACAACTTGCCAACTTCTCTAAGTGCTCGATCCCATCCTTCAATACATAATGGTGCCTGTAACATAGACAACATAATAAAATTTATCATTTTCCCAGCAACAAATGAATCCTTCTTGATCTGAAAGGTGAAATATTTTCCACTAGAATATGTATGGTTTTCAGTTTAGAAGGTAAAAGTTTTGTACCTTGTACAAATCCAAAACATCTGATGTTAGTTTTGAAGCATCAAACCAAGCACGGCGATTTGCAACTTGGCTTATCTCAGTGCGCAAAAGAGGACGCAACATATGCTGTCCAAGAGATGTGTGCAGCAAAATCCTCGCAAATGCTGGCACAACTTCTCGAGTTAGACTTACACTAACAAGGACCACCCCCTTAACTTCTATCTGCATCATCCAATGTGTGAATATGTTAGACATATTGTGTGTTGATAAACAAAATAAGATAACCCAACTGACCATCCATCAAACCTCACCTGTTGATTAGAGGTGTGTGCTCTTTCAGCTGCCATTAGAGCAAGTAATCCCCCATCATCATGACCCACAAGCACAACTGAAGAAAAACCCATCTCCTGACAAAAAGAAAACAGCAGATTGACCTGCCAAAGACAAAATATTCCAGATTAAGCTTTGGAAGAGATTACATTATACCCAGCTTATGGAATAAACAGATACTGGTCCTTAACTAAAAGACCATACTAGGGTCCAGCACAAAATGCCCAGCTTTGTTGTATTATATATTGCTTCATGGTTACAGTTTAGAAGCGCAGACAAAAAATAAGCTCAAAGTTAAGATATCTCTAATTGAAAAAGAACAAACCAATAAATACATCCAAATCAGCAATCCTACTTGTAATAGAGCCTATGACCAAAGGCTTTAAGTCAGTGCGTGAACCAAACATTTAAGGCAACACAAGAAACAAAAATAACAGATTAGAAGAGGGAAAGGGGGTCAGATTTTTGGTGTTCACCTGAGCATTAAGTTCATATGGGTTAGACATCTTCTTTTCTTCCCATTCTGTCCTCCCAGGACGAGAAGTCAATCCCCAACCAGGCCGATCAAATGCCACAACAGGTTGCCCAGTTTGTCTGGCTAAGGGACCCATAATATGCCTCCATGAAAAAACACCTCCCCCAAACCCGTGTATCAATATTATACCATCAGAGCCATTCTTTTGTTGCCCAGCCTTCATATCTACTATTCCAGGCCTTTCATACTCTTCCAGATTCAATTCAGGCATATTCTGAGCAAATCCAGAATGTTCATTAAAATCCGGAATCCATAATTTATCTACATCCACTGCAACAGAGCCACTTAATAGTGGAGTGCAAAGAGATACATTTGTCATATTGTTGCTGTAACTCCTGGGTAGAGGGCTACTGTTCGAAGGAAAGACAAACGTATTATCAATCCTAAGCCTTCCTGGGGTAACACACTGATTTCGACCATGGTTACCCTGAAAAGACCTATAAATGGGAGAGTCAGCAGATGAGCCTCCATTCACAATTTTATAATGAACAAGAAGGCCTTCAAACTGAATAAAAAGGCTGTCAGCATCAGCAAGCATTCTGGCAGGCAGGTCCTTCTCCTCATAAATGAGTCGTCTCTTTTCATCAGAATCAATTTTAGAAGAACTTTTACTGGAATTTGGGGTTGGGGAGCGAGGAACCTTCTGGTATCCATTAAAAACCGTTTTGCATGACAAAACCTGCAAAACCCCCAAAAAATGTCAATCAGGTAACGCAACAATAAGAATGAACTTTTAATGCATCATAAATTGCTATCAAATTAATCAAGATTTAGTTTCAAACTGTATGCTTCGATTGAAAATCATCTTACGCTTTCTGAATCAACTCGATGGAAAACAAGCTTCCGTCGGGCTCTACAGCTTGCCCTGTATGCTACAACAATATGCCCAAGTGCCAACACCATAGATGACAAGAACATTACAGGCATGCCCCATGACTGTTTCAAATGTAGGCTTCCGGCTCCAGAAGAGGGACTTTGCAATGCATCATTTTCATGGAATAAAAGTGCTTTAACCGTTAGGACCACGGCCGATACCAACGCACAGACTGTGGCAGTACCAAGGTAAGGTCCATGGGAGAGGGCTGGCATGTCACAAAGAGCATAAACACCTGGAAATTTTGAACCAACAGAGACATTTATTAATCAGCTAATATTAATGCACTATATCATGTGCTCCCTCTGAATGAAGCTTATAAAAGACCAAAACCTAACTTTTTCTTAGGGAAACAAACAGAGAAACTCATTTTTTGCCATGTAGTAGCAAGCTTCAAACAACATTCTGCGTTGTTCATACTACGTTTATTGTGGACAATGCCCGCAGAAGATCCAGCCTATAAACCTAAGAAAACGTTTTGCCTGGATCGTCCACTCTATAAAACAATATATTTTTCCATTCATCTAATCATGAACTTGCAGGTATAGCTTGTAGTGTGTTGATTACCGTTATCAATTGCAATTAGGAATATTTGAAAAAAGATCCAGCCTCGGAAAGCAAAAACAACCCTGATGTTCGTTTTTGTATTTTAAGTTCTAAACACAGGTACAAACACATTTCTATTTAAACGATCAAAATCTGATCATTTGGGCTTATCACCCCCGCCCCCAAAAAGAAAATCAAACGACAAAAATCATTACTGTACAGCTACTAAAGTTCATTTGCTCTATTTTCTCAGCGACTAATCAAATGAGCATTTGGTGCTCAAAATGGGCTCCGAAATGTTCAGTTTTGTTTCAACAAAATACAAAAATAAATCAATTGTGAGGACTTGCAAGAGAAGCACTGAGAATAAACTTACAGATTATAATGATAGACCGAATCAGAGAAATGAGAGGAATGTCGACCAAAGAAGAGCGAAAACTGTAGACATTCCAGTCCACCTTCAATCCATGGCATGATTTGAAAACCCTAAGCAAAACAGACGGAACAATAATGTCCATTATAGCCACAAAAACCGGCGCTGAAACAACCAGAAGAGACCCCAGCATTATCACCATAAAGAAAACAGTTCGAATCCCCCTTCGAACGGCTTCCAAGCTTCCTCTTCCTGAACCCATGCCTGATGCCTACAACACAAAATCCTCAACCTTCTACGACTGAATATCCAAAGTCAAAGATTTAGCCTACAGTTCCTCACAGAACCTTAATCAACAAAAAATTAATCCCAAATCCCCTGGAAGACCTCGGTTCCACAATTTAGCACAACAATCAAAGCCTTGTCTGTTCAAGAACCCTCGGGAAAAATGTTCTTATATTTCAACCCTGTACCAGGCTGTCTTTTTCTAGAAATCCAACTCCGAGAATACAAATTTCAGCGATCTACGAGATAGCTTGCTTCTATCCTCAGTATTCCTTCGAAACGATCCAAAACAATTGCATCACGTTTACCGCAAACAATGCCTAAATCAAACAAAAAAGGGATCCCCTCTAGATACAAGATTTTCAACTTCAAACAAGACGACTCCTAGTTGCACACACACTCCTCTCTCGTTCGTCTCGCTTTCATCTTCTACTCGTCGAACGTTCCAGCCCAAAACACAAGGCAGCCTCTAAACCACGCCAACAACGCAGGTTCGAAACGCGTAGAATACTTTGACCGGCTGAAAACATCGCTTAAGCAGGCCAAATTCCCCTCTTGTAAGCAAGGTAGAAACAACAATAAAACGCGATTCCTACTCGTATGCCATGAATTTTAACGTTCCTCGAATTTATTAAAAAATGCCTTAAACAATGCTCTTCCGGGGGGTCCCAGGAGACGTTTCAAAACCTTTTTCCAGCCATTTCGACCCGAACTTTCACCTCACCCTGTCAGAAACGGCATTCGAAGCCTCTAAATTAAACCTTTAACGCCATTTTTACTCTTCTCGAGGTCCCGAGTTCCAATCCCTACAAGACCAAATCCGACATTGTAATCTTTGCTTACTTTTTTAACCGTGATATTCCTTTAACCTCTTGGACTGAAAATACTCCCTCTTCTCAGATCCTCTGTAACTTCGCCTGTCCGAGGTTAGAATAAATCCCATTTTTACCACTGCTCTTACTTTAACCCCGCGGTGAATAAATAAACAGCCCTGGGTAATTCTCTAACCGAACTAGAGTTAAAGCACGGTTAAACAAACATTTTTATTGCGGTTAATGACGGCTGAAGACTGATTATTTTAAAGCATTTGGCGGCGGTAAACGGTAAAGCTGACTGTTATGGGTCAAACGGCACGGGCGGGCAGGCGGGCGAGCTGCCCGAGGGGGTGACCGTTTGCTTTTAAGTCTCTCCACGTGAACGGCGGTCAGGCAACGTCGCTATCGGCCTACAGATTCTTAACGGTTTTGTGGGGCCCGCCGTTAGATTATTAAAATAATAATTAAAAAAGGAAGCTTCTGGAGCACATGCATTGGATTGCCTTCCTGTAAAATGACGGGGCAACAGCTACACATGTTAGGGCATTCTTTTTTTTAATTATAATTTTATGTTGGGTTATTATTTTTTTTATGAATATTTTAGTTAAAGAATTACTATATTTTAATGTTAATTTTATGTTAGGGAATTAGTATTGTTTCTGTAATGTTAATTTTTGCTGGTCGTTCAGAGTATAAGTTAAGGATATGGTTCACCACTAGCAAATGAGATAAGTTTGTAGGGCCACCTTTTCTCCCTAAAGTGTTGTCATTCTAGGTCACTTCATTATCATCTCCCTTTGTTTCCCCCTCTTTTTCTTCAAACCTTAAAATATGTTCCAACCACTACAAGTTTCCATGCTTTTGAATCATGGGTCAACTTTGCTATCATCCCCTATTCCAACTAGGAAGGGAAGAGAGTCAAATTTGACAACACAAATGGGGAATATTGTTTTTCTAAGTTGTGTAGTTTAATCATTAATCAAAATAAATTCAAACTATGTTTTTTTATAAAATATGTATTTTATTGTGTATGATTATTTTTTCAACAATATTAATGTAATGGTTTTGTTTTATGAAACTTGGAGTAGGAGTAGGAGTAGAAGTAATAATAGTATATATAACAATGTTAGTATTGAAAATTTTATTTCGGTTTGAAGAAAGAAAGGTAAAGATTTCAAAAATTTATATGGGTGAAAAATTCATTGACTTTATTAATTATCATATTTGTAAAATAAAATTTGTTAGTTTGTTTATTGGTAAAAATTGTATAGTTAAAAGTGATTCTTAATATATGAATTGCAATTTTATTTAATGAATAACTGTAGTTTCTATTATAAATATTAACATATTGGCAAGGAAAGAGGTGGGTGGGTGGGTGGATACAAGATCACACCCCCACTTCTACATGAGCCCGAAAAGCTAAACAATAACAATAAAAGGCAGGAAAATTGTAAAATAGAATATATAACTATCATCTAAAACTTAAATTGTTAAAATTAGGGGTTATTAATGAATAGTTGCTTGACAAAAATAATGATCATATCTCAACAAGTGATTGACCTAAAATTGCATCTAATCGTGTTGGTGAAGTATTTTGTTGCACCTATTTTATTGAATTTTCTTAGATATATTTTATCCCTTTATAGCTAATAATAATGTGTCATTTTTTTTTATTGAAAATGGTTATTTTCCACCTTGACCTTATTAATCCTTGATTGATAACAACTTGTTCTCACCTCTACCACATCAAATGTCACCATTGTCTCAATCTATTAAATTAGCTCCTATTGGGAATTAAAGTTGACTCATTTCCACTGGATGTGTCACCTTGATTTATCCATCTAAGAGGGACTTTAAATATGTTTTTTCTTTGAATTTCTAATGAGTGGAGTAGACATTAATGTTACTTTTATTAGTTGAGAAAGTAAATTAATTGAATTAGTTTGTTTTTTTTCTTTAGTAGATTTAGCAACAAATCTTATGTGACATCAGAATGGGAATGCACTTAGTCAAATTTTTTTCATAAAACATTTCATCTTTTAAGAAGTCTATATTCCAAGTATTTTTGTGCTCCCCATTATGTCCATGTGTCTAAATGATCTAAGATAATTATTTTCTTTCTAATTCATCCAAATTGGATGATTGAAGGTCAAGTTTCCAAATATTGAAGGTTACAAGCTATTTGGTTTTTTTTTTTTAAATGATTTTCAATAGAAACAAGTTGGTGTGAATTGGATCCCACTTATTTGCAGCAAAAGTAACCAAGAGCTTTAGGTTTTCATGTAAATTTGATTGAATTGAAAACTTCTATTCGAAGCTATATCTTTTCTCATGGCTACATTATGTTGTATTATTAATATAGTCATGCAATATATAAAAAGTGTATGTCTTTTTTAAATATATATTTGAATTATGAAACTATAAAAGAACCTTTCATGAGCATTCCACTTGGAAAAGGTATTCCAAAATAATGTGGAGTTCTTACCAAAATATGGAGAATTCCCTTTGAAAAAATGTAAATACCCCCTAAGTATTTGAAGTTCTACACATATCATTTGTCCACATTCAACCCATGTGTCTGGCCTCAAGTGTGACTTCTTTACAAATAGAATGTATCTTCTAATTGAATAGTTTGACTACTAGGATCAAGTGATGTCAAACTAACTCTAAAGTGTTCCACGTAGGTATAGTAATTACCCTTTAAACACCATATAAGTACATAGTCAAATATATAATTCATAGTCCACTTACTAACCACCAACTTAATGACTTTTCATATTTATCATAAGCCTAATGATTCATGACAAATAGTGTTAACCATGGAGTCAAATTTCATCCATATTGATGCCCTTTTCCATGTGATCAAGGTATTTATAATATTACATAAATATTAAATAATTATTAGTAAACCTTGATTTGCAAGGTGTATAAGTCATCTAGTCTCTAATCCTAACATTGGGGTTATCTTTCGTCTGATATTGTTGATATTGTTACACCTAGTGATCTTATACCTTTTTTGGACCTCATGATAGCATTTTAATTATTCCACATATGGACTTTCCTATATATGAACATGTTGATTCACCGTTTGTTGAGGAGCATAGTGATGCACTTGAGGATGGATACACTTTTTATATTATTCATAGTTAGTTGCCTCCTAGTAACTTATTCCCTTTTGGTTTTCTTATCTATGATGATTACACTAATGTTGAGATTTATGGTGATAGTGTAATTTTTGCCAACAACAATCACAATATGTATTTGTGTGCCCAATCCTACTTATGTCTACCTTCTGATTAATTTATTTCACTTGATTATGAATACCTTTGTCAATTACTTTATGATAATCTTATTGATGGTATGATTTTTATTATATTATTTAAGGACATAATTCATGTTTCTAATGGTTATATTTGTGAACAAATAGTATACTCATCTTATACTACAAGTGATGGTTTTAATACAATTCATGATGGTTATGCTTCTTCCTTGTCTCTCGAAAACTTATCTAACAAGGATCTCCATGATGCTTTATTTCTTGATGCTTATGATTAGCATTTATTATCACATGATGACAATATTATATATTCTCGTAGTGCTTTGTATCATACTCTTTATACTCAACATATCATTAGTGACCCTATTATCAATGGTTTTAGGACAAATATAAATGCATTCTTACATGTTAAATATTTTTTAAGGGGTCTTGCATTGTGATTGCATGTATGATGATGTTTTAAAAGTATGCATTTATAAAAACTCTAAATGATGAATCTCTATTATGGTTTGATGTATCTCAATCTTTAGATAATTTATTCATTAATCTTGATTTCTCGTTTATTCAACATTTTAATAATTTCCATCGAGCATTTCTAAATTTGGGCTTCTACTTTTTTCACTTGTCAACAATCATTCATTAATAATCCTTGTAGGCATACATGTAATTTCGCATATACATGGGCATCTTTCACTCCCCTTAATGTATAGATCCTAGTGTACAACATGCATCATCTATTGGGCACCATCTTATGTATGATTATCATTTGGTTCCTTATACTTATCATCTCATTTACATAAGAATTTGCATCATTTAAATGTTATTACTACAACAAGAAAGATATCCAGTAAAAACCAAAGACATGTAGATACTTCACTAGATTGGAGGATCCTTCTCATGGAGTGCTAAAATATTTTTTGTAAGATAAATTCTTACTCACTTTGATGTTGGAAACATTTATTATTATCATAAGTTAAATCGAAAAAATATGCATAGATGTATCAAATTAAAACATAAAATTCAAGATCTTATTATAAAGAAAATGATTGTATGAGGAAAACGTTTATGGAAAGGGATATAACCCCATACTAATTGGACGTGATGAGGAGGATCCTTCCAAGCCTAATCTTAAGGAATGTCATGAGTTCAAAGAAGCTACCACATCACATATCTATATCATATGAAGGCATCAAACACCGTGAGAATAAGGAAAAGTTATATATATATATATATATATAGAATTAAGTATAAATACAATAATCAATGGTGGTATGATGCAATATAAGTGCCTCAATAAAAATCACATCGAAATAAAAGGTTGTACAATGAATCAAAATAAGAGAAAAGTTACATAAGTTACATCTTTATTTTATTATAAATATGAAAATAAAGAAACGTCTATGTAACATTTTCACATAACCATGAAATGAAAGAAGCAATAATGGCACCATCTTTACATACACCAAACACTTTTGTTTCTAAAGAAATCATGCACATTCATGATGCACCACCATCACCACATATGCAATTGCTTGAGGGATAATATAATGGGGAGACTATTATCTTATGGTAATCAAGTCTATTCATATGGTTAGTGCTATAAATGGATTTGAAATTTCAGTGCTTTTGTACGTTGATAAATATTGCATCCCCTCACTTTTCTATGATAAATGTTTTCACTTGAGATAAAGAAGTTCATTTTTTAGAATCCACATGCATTCCTCCTTTATCTATTTGAGGGTAAGAAAACATGGGCATCTCTTCATTACAAACTCCAACAAATCAATACATATAGCTTAGGTATACATTCGTATGCTCAACCTTCAATTTATATATCATGTTGACTTTCTATACTCAACTTTTATAATTATATATTCTATTCACATATTCATTATTTATTATGAGTCACAAATATTTTTATTTCCCTGATCCATGTGGACTCATTTGTAGTACACATGGACCGAGGATATCATATAGTAACTTCCACTATATCTATGTGCATATTTCACAAGCCACACTTACATATTTTATTCAACAACATAAGAAAAATAAATATCCCTTTTATAAAAAAGTAATTTTTCTATGCATTCTTATTTTGAATGTTATTCATTTAGTTATTATTTACATACCAAAGTGTAGATGCGATATAGAGAAAAAAATCATATACCTTAACACTCCTCCATTCTATTTTATGCCACTTTGGTTCAATATTGCAGATGCATGATTCTAGCACATGATTTGATTATTTCAGTTTACTCACTAACCCAAGAATTTATCCATCACTTTGATATATATTGTTTCCTTTTTTAAATATATTTTGACTATGTTCTTGGTACTTTGTCCATCATATACAAGATCATAGGTATGTGATCATGTCCTTGAATGAGACCACTAGTGTAATTTAAAGAAAAATTCATTCCAAGATCAAAATTCATAAGATCTTTTTATTGCCTTGATTTCAAATTTAAAAACTTTTCATTCCAAGATTAAAAATTATAAGATTTTTTTATTACCTATTAGCATGGTTGCTAAATATTTTTATGTTTCTAGGGTTGTGTTGTTGCAGTATTCAATAGAATGAGTGAGTTTGAACAAGCAATGATTTAGTTTGGCTATTTAGGTAATGGTTGTCATTGATGTTAACACACTATTGCATTAATGTCATCATGATTTCTATGCACTGGTGATGAGGATTTTTCTCCTTATATTTGTTATATTTAAAATATGTTGGTGAGAGTTTGATATGTTGTTAAGTACATTTTGAAGTTGTTGAATTCAAGTTTTTATGGTTCAAAATGCAATACAGTAAATTTTATATATGTCTTAGTATGATTGTGACTAAAAGTATTCTATCTATAAAATGTGTGTTGTGCATTTCTTTTCATAATGATTTCCGATGGTGTGACTTTGGAAATAAGGTATTAATGTCCTTATCTTCAGTCATTTCAGTTTTCATGAGATTTTGGGCTTCAAAGACATGGTTGCAAAGCTCAATGGTGTTTCTACTCTAGATTTGGCCAACCTTGGATGTCTAAACTTCAATTGCTTGTCTTGGTTTATGCAAGAAGTTATGTAACATGTATGGTGCTATTTTGGGTCTCAATTAAGACATGTTATGGTCCACTTCTCATTAATCCCATTGTAGGAATGTTTAGTGTCAACCTAATTCAAATCTTGTTTGATCCCTGTCTAGCCGACAATAGGAGATTTCACAAATGTAAACTTGGTATAAATAAATGATGAATCATTCAAGGATAGTGTGGCTTAATGGAATATGTGAAATTTGTTCATGTATGTGTAATTAGGATGTATAAAAGAGGATTTCTCTCCCTAATTGCATAAGTTAAGTGTGGAGTGTGGTGCAAAGCAGTGTGAACTTCAATGTGTTAGCTACCAGAAGTAGTGATACAAAGGTTACGATAGATCTTTTAGTTGTGTTTTGGTTTTATATCAGTGGTGGATCTATTCTCACTTATCCTCTTCATCTAGGAATTTATCCCTCTGATAGTGAGCCTTCTTCGAGCAATGAGCCTTTCTTGTAATCCACCTTAATTGGTGTTCATATATCTGAGAATAATATTCTCCTTGATTTTTCCCTTTGTGCCATCATAAATTGTAACCACATAAGTGGTGTACGATTTCACAATTGTTTAGCACCTACCTTATTATTTTCATTATAGCTTGTATAATAGGACTTCATGATTGCGCTTAATGAATGCCTAAATTCAAATACAATTCCTCTATCCCTTAAATATTGTTTAAAATCAAGATGATCCCTTAGTTTAATGATTCTCCTCTAATTATTCCCCAATCAAATAATTCATTTCATCTCCTAGGCGCTATGCTACCATTTGTGGCCTTAGTGTTCTGTCCCAACCTCCAAACTAACTGTTAGATCTTATCTCGCATCTACTGATTGTTTGGGATGCACAATTTTGATTAGGGCTTGAAATAGGTGGTATAGAATGGCTTGGCCCTTATTTACCCCAATTTTTGTACCCAAATTAAAGTCCCCATCTTAGTGATTTAACAGAGGATTAAGATTTACAATCAGCTCTCTCGATTTTACTTCCTGATTTTTTATAAAAGAAAGCCTCAAACTTTATTTGGGTCAAATGAAAGAAATTGCAAGGTTGGAGACCCAATTTGAAGAAATACCATGAAGTAAGGACTTGTGAATCAAGACTACATCAATCTTATATCAAACATTCAATAATTCAAAATATTTTCACCATCATGATGGAGCTACAAAAGGATTGTGATGATGACTAGGAGACCACCAATTGTTGATTGGTTTGTATCCTTACGCTTTGGATTTGGGTATGGTTTATTTTTATCTTTAGATCTACATAATTGTGCTTCATATCTATACTTGTTACATGCTCTCAATCACACATTGATTGAATTATCATATAGGGTTCACTCTATCACATTAGGGTAGATCTTTACATTACATCTAGCTCATAGAAATTTAGACATACTCTAGATTCACAAGCACTACATACATTATCTATGGTATACTAACTATTCATAGAGGTGGGAATCACCAAAAGGGGGATTGACCAAGGAAAACCCATATATAGCCATCCACACACACATTTCTCAGATATGTAGGTGTAGAAGACCCTAGAATCAGATGTCAAACTTTTATGACATCTTGACACTAAGACAAATAGTTTGCAACTTATCCTGATAGAAAACTCCAAGTACAAAATGACTCAAGCTCTTTGTGCCCTATAAAAATCAATGAAATTTGGTCTACATTTAGATATAGGTCTCGAGATCTCAGATTATCAAATATAGTTATTTTTGAGATTTTGACAGTCAAGAATTTAGATATGAGTCTTCATTTATCCTTTTTTGCTTCTAGGTGCACTCAAACCGATCCTAATATCTTTCTACATTTTTTTTTCAATATGATTAGAATATTTCTTGTCTTATTTAATAATTTATATCTTAGTCTTATTCATCGAGCTTTTTTTATTCTTAGCAACAAAGGAATAGAAACCCTGAGAGTGAAAATATTAGATTAGCACCCCTCCTAGTAGGTGGTGCTGATTTGATTTGTCTTTAGGTAGTTTTGTATTCTAATGTGCCATATGAATTGGGGAAAACTAGATCTTTTGGTGACCCCCTTTTCATACTACACATTTTGGTGAACTCGTCTCTTTCATGCATTATACCTTTTATTTTGGTTAGTTAGATCTTTCATGTGTATGTTTTTCCATTATAAAATAAATAAATAAACATTGTGATTTGGTGTTTAGATCTGATTTATATGTATTTCATTGTTACATTTTATGCATTTAGTTTTGATTTTTGCATTCATTGATAAAAAAAGACATAAAATTGCATATTGGTTCCATAAATCTAGTTCATCTTGGTACTTCATTTACATGTTAAAAATAATAAAAATCCTAAAATATTTTCTTTTCATGCATTTTTATGTGTGTTTAGATTAGTTCTTTTTATGCTTTATTTCATTGCATTACATTATTGGATTACAAAATGTCTGATTTCCTTATAAAAATCTTTACTACATTTGATCATCCATTTAGTAGTGAATTCTTTGATATGATGGATGAAGTCCTTGATGAATTCATCTCTACTAAGTCTTCCTCTACACCTCCTAAAATATCTTTTTTCCAAAAGTTGATTAATGTGATAGAAGGATTTAGGGTATACAAAAAACCCCTTTATGAACATATCAAGGATTCCTCTCCCAAAGTTTCTCTCCCTCGTGATAACATATTGATGCAAGAACATACTCTTAACACACCCCTCAATGATCTCCCTCTTTGGGATGAACCATTGTAAAATGATGTCGATTATTCTCTTGATATACACCTCCTCCATGAGATTAACTTTTTGTAAGAGGATGATTTTGTGGTGGAAGAGGGTGATATGATTGAAAATTCCCTTAATGACACTTCTCCTCATATCCATTTCAAGCATCTTACCTCTAAAGATGACGCACTAATTAGTTATGATTTTTTTTCTCCTAAATATTTTCACAAAAACACCTTAGAAGTAGAGGATGATATCCTTAATGCTCTCTATTTTCCAAATGAATATTTAGAGGATAAAGAACCTAATATCATTCAAGATACCTTTCAAATCAAAATATTTATTATTGTAAAAGGTGCTACACAACCTAATTATCATGCAGTACCATACACATATAGCAACATTTCTTAAGAGGATAATATCCTTGATGTCCTCCCTTATATAAATTAAACTTTAGTACATAAGGGTCCTAATCAAGTCAACACTATTCAATCCCCTCGTATTTCTTCAATTATTTCTTTGATACAAGCAAGCACACCATAAACTCTCCAAGAAGATGATTGGGGAACCTTATACTTTACACCAACCTTCCATAGTAAAAACAAAATCATTGAGTTTGAGAACCAAACACCTTATTCTAACACATGTATGGATATTGGTTGGGACTTTTTAAATCTCAATCCAATTCAATCTAAAAGAGACCCTTATATTTTTTATATTTCAAACCTTGATGATGAGCATGGTATAGGATGTACATGCAACAAATCATTGAAACCCATGAGAAATCTACATCATATTTTTTCAAAGAGCCTCTAGGTTTCCAACCTTCTCATTTGTCCAATCAATCTATAAATTCTTCTCCTAATTTATCATTATAACAAGATAATATTTTGTTTCAACTTTTCAATGCCAACTTAATTACTCTCTCTTTAAGAAACAAAAAAAAACACAAACAAGACAATTATTCCATTTGTATGTATTATGAAGTTCCTAGCCATAAGACTAATGAATTTTATAATTTGAAGTGTGAAATTTAAGAATTCACTGATTGTGTTATGATTCAAATGACATGTAATAATGAATGGCACCTTTTTCATGATCATTCTAAATAGCATCTAAGTTCCTACCATATTGCTCCTTATTATGTGACATTGCTAGCCTATCCTTTAGGGGCTCATTGTCATTTATGATGGTGCAATTTTAGGTGTAATCATACTTCGTGAGAAACATAATAGTCTGTGAAATTTAAGAATTCACTGATTTTGTTTTGATTCAAATGACATGTAATAATGAATGGCACCTTTGTCATGATCATTCTAAATAACATCTAAGTTCCTACTATATTGCTCCTTATTATGTGACATTGCTAGCCTATCCTTTAGGGGCTCATTGTCATTTATGATGGTGCAATTTTAGGTTTAATCATACTTTGTGAGAAACATAATAGTCTTCCTTATTCCTTTTATCCACATTTGGGGGGAAAAGGTACTATTTCATTCTCCCAAGGATCTATTTCCTCCCTTTGTTGACATGTTTATTTTATAATGTGATGTCCTTTCTCAAATGGATTTGTTTGTTTACATAAGGATCTTCTCTTTTTCATGATGAGACTTACATCCCTGGTTTACGACCTTTTTTTTTCTTGAAAGTGCATATCTATTATAAATGACCTTTCACTTGGGGTGTTTAATATTTTTTCCTTTGCCAAGTATTCCCTTACCTAGCAATAGGGAAGGTGTGTATACTTTATCATCCTCCCTCATTTTCTCTTCTATTCCAAAAAGATCCAATATCTCTTTGATTGATTCATTTATTTTATAATGGGATGTTCTTTCTTGCATGTATTGGTTGTTTTACCTAAGGATCTTCCCTTTTTCAGGAGATTTACATCTTGAGTTACAACCTTATGCTTGTTTGAAAGGACATGTCTATTATAAATGATCTATCACTTAGGGTATATAATGGGTTATCTTTTTCCTATCCTTCACTCTTAGGTGACAAGGTTTCATTTCTAAAACTCTTTTTCTTTTCTTAGGATTCACTTTCTCTTAGTTATATGGTATTTTTTTATCACATTATATTCTTTCTTGCATGGAGTTCTTTCTTTATACAAGGGTCTTCTCCTTTTCAAGAGATTTACATCTTGAATTTATAAGATTTTCCTTGCTTCCAAAGTGCATATCTATCCTAAACAAATACCCCTACTTGGGGGCTTAGAGTCTTTTATCCTTCATCAAGAATCTCTTTTTCACCTAGCAATGGTAGGCTAAATGGATGTATTCTTATTCTCCTCCCCCATTTTGTCATGAAGATATTATCTTTGTTCAAGAACTACTCTTAAAGGTAGATGTCTTGTAACCAATATCTCTTCCTTTCAAGGGTCTCTTCCCACTTGAAAATATCTTTTCATGATTATCTATTTCTTGGTTAATAAGGGTTTTCACTCTTTGCTAGGGTTATAGCATACATTATTATTTTAAGGATATCTCCTTGTTGTTGGAAGTAGGTATCCTTGTGCTCTTTTCTCATAAGTAGGGGGCATATATGTGGCCTCCTTGTACATAATGCAATATTATTGATCCTAAGGTGACAATGCTTTCATTAGGATCGATCGTCGTTATATATCCCTTAGGAGACAATGCTTTCCTTAGAACTAATCATCATTATTGATCCCTAAAGAGATAATGCATCCCTTAGGACTAATCATCCTTATTGATCTTTAAGGAGATAATTGTTTCATTAGGAGTGATCATGTTTCTTTTATCCATAGAGAGGAAATGCTTTCCTTAGGACTAATCATTTTTATGGATCCACACAAAGATGATACTTTTCATAATACTGATACAGCAAGCCATCCATGTGTGAAAAAATTTCAAGGTAGAATTGTCTAGTATAACACAACTTGCTATGTCATCAATTCTCCTTCCCTTTTTTCTCTTTGGGATGAGTGGAACTAGGATAAAATGAATTTATATCCTTTCTACTCTTCTCATTTCCTTCCTTTTCTATGAATCAGACAACATAGCACAAATTTGTAGCTTTTTGAATTCATGGTCTCTCTCTTTTAGTGGGTTAGATCATGGAGTGTGTTTTTTCCTTGGTGTATGCTTCACTTAATCATTCATATCTTGAGCTAAAGAGCTACAATTCTCATACCATTCGATGCGTTGAGATTTTGATTTAGCTCCCTATCTATCCAAATGCTTAATAGAATGTTTCAAATTCATTTTGAAACCTTTTGATATCTTTTTTCAACAAACTTATGTTCAAAAATTTTTGTGGTAAACATGATACCAGGTTTCACCTTCCTAATTAGCAAGCTAAAATAGGGGGCATATAGTTGCCTGCATATTTCATCATTCTTTTAGTAAGCCCTAGGTGGTTTATGGTTTTCAAATGACAAAGTGGTCTTGTAGAATACGGTTCCTAATATTTTTGCATGTATTGCATGTTGAGGGCTTTAGTTTGACAACTTTGGAATATACTTAAATTCATTTACTATTTTTGTTCTTTAGCTTGCATATGCATGTAGTGTCATATACTACTAAAGTGGGGGCTAAATGTGCTATTGTAAATTGTAATGCCCTAAGTGGTGTACAATTTCATTATTGTTTAGTACCTACCTTATTATGTTTTCATTATAGCTTTCATAATAGGACTTCATGCTTGCACTAAATTAGTACCTAAATTCAAATATAGGTTCTCTATCCATTTAATCTCATTTAATGTCAAGGTAAGCTCTTAGTTCTAAGTGCACTCCTTTTTTTATTCTCTAATCAAATAATTCATTTAATCTCCTAGGCCCTATGCTATTATTTGTGGCCTCAGTGTTCTATCCCAACCTCTAAAATGACTATCAGGTCGTATCCTACATCTACTGATTGTATGGGACCCACAATTATGATTAGGGCCTAAAATAAGTGGTATAGAATGCCTCGATCATTTTGTACCCCAAGTTTTGAGCCCAAATTTAAATTGGGTCCATGTCTCGGTGATTTAATAGAGGTTAAGATTTATAGTCGAATCTCTCGATTTTGTATAAAAGAAATCCTCACACTTCATTTTGGTAAGATGAAAACAATTACAAGGCAAAAGACCCAATTTAAAGACATCTCATGAAGTAAGGACTTGTGAATCAAGACTAACATCAATCTTCTATCAAGCATTCAAAACATTTTCACCATCACAATGGAGCTACAAAAGGATTGTGATGATGACTAGGAGATCACTAACTGTTGATTGGCTTGTATCCTCCCTCTTTGGATTTGGGTACAATTTCTTGTTATCTTTAGATCTACATTATTTTACTTCATATCTATACTTTTTACATGCTCTCAATCATAGATTTATTGCATTCTCATATAGGGATTTACTCTATCCCATTAGGGTAGATCTTTACATTGCATCTAGCTCATAAAAATTTAGACATGCTCTAGATTCACAAGAACTACACACATTATCTTTATTATACTAGATATATGTAGAGGTGGGAATCACCAAAATGGGGATTTGACCAAGGAAAACCCTATATAATCACCCATACATACATTTCTTATATTTGTAGGTGCAGAAGACCCCAAAATTAGCTATCAGAACTATTATGACATCTAAGCATAACAACAGACAATTTCCAACTTGTCTTAGTAGAAAAACCTAAGTAGATAATGACGCAACCATTCTATACCATGTATAAATTAGTGAAATTTGGTTTGTAGTCAGATATAGGTCTCATGATCTGATATCATTAGATACAACTATTCTTGGGATTGTGACAGTTGGGAATTTAGATCTAAGTCTTCATTTCTCCTATCTCAAATCTAGGTGCGCTCAAATCTATCCCAATATATTTATACATCTATTTTTCAATCTAATTAGATAATTTCTTGTCTTATTTAATCATTTGTATATTAGTGTTATTTATCCCTTTTTCAAATTCTTAGCAGCAAAGGAATAGAAACCCTAAGAGCAAAAATCTTATATTAGCATCTCTCCCACTAGGTGGTGCTGATATAATTTATCTTGAGGTGATTTTATATTCTAATGTGCCATATGAATTGGGGAAATCTAGATCTTTAGGTGATCCCCTTTTCATATTACACACCCTTTATAGGGCTTTCCATGTAAATTTAGTGTTTCATGTGTTTAAGGTTATTGTGCTTTTCATGTTCATGTCTTTCAGTGATTATAAGTTTAAGGTATGTTTTGTGGAATTGATTAAAGGTTTTTAAAGTTATAATTTGTCGACAACTAATTCAACTCCCCCTCGGTTGTCTTGCACATTCAACACTTGGTATTAGAGTTGTGGTTCCTTGAAGAAGAGCTTAACTACTTAAGGAGATCCTAATGGTGCACAAATTGACATCGCCTACATTTGATGGATTTGATTATGCTTAATAGAAAGTGAATATAAAAGGGAATTTAGTCTCTTTCACCTATAAGACCAACAAGGTTTTTGAAAATCATTATGTGAAACCAACAAAATCGTCTGAATACTTCATATGAAATTGAATCTTATGAAGACAATGAAAGGGCAAGGTATGAAATTTTTAGTGCCTTATCAAAAGTTGAATTAACTAAAGTCATATCTTTGGAAACTACTTATGATGTTTGGGAAAATTTAAGATGTTATGAAGGAAATGATATAGTCAGACAAGCTAAGTTGTAGAATGTTAAAGCCAAGTATGAAAGCCTGCAAATAGAAGAAGAAGAACCTATTTACAAATGCTTGATGATGTGGTGAATGAGATAAGAATTATTGGTGGTAATCTACAAGAAAATGATGTTGTAAAAAAGGTACTCAAAATTCCTACCAAACCCTATAATTATAAAGTCTCTTATATAGAAGAATCACATATTTTAAATCAGCATATAAGAGAATATATGTATGGATCTTTACTTGCTTTTGTGATGAGACAATTTTGCACTATAGACACAAGGATATAAACTGCATTTAAGGATACCAAATCAGGAAAGGGTGAAGAAGAAGAATAAGAAGAAGATTTTGATGAGATTGAGGCAAAATTTGTGAGAATAATGAAGAAAGAAACTAGGAGACTTGAGCATTGTCCATTCACATGGATTGTCACTGTTTTATCCTTTCTTGATGGTTATCTACTAGTTTTTCATCATACCATCATTGTATATATGATTTGATTATGATATTATTATGATCTTTGTGCTCATACATTTCCACACACTACTACAACTATTAATTTTCATCACTAAGACAACCTTGTTATAATGTTATGCATACCAGTTCCTTGAGATGTATGACGTCATTGTATAAAAACAATACTATGGTGTTTGTTGATTTTATGCAATGTTAATCAGCCAACTTAAGGCACTACCATTAATTTGAGGAGAACTTTGGCGTATATATGTTCTTATCTCTATCCTCAACATATATCTTATGTTCATGTTCTCAGTTGTCCTTGCACTTGTGCCATTGTACTATATATGTCATTTGAAAATCTTACCTTAATGTCATTTCTTATTCACTGTTACTTAATCACTGTGGTGTCATGCTCCCTATTACCATGACTATGTTTTGTCTATTTAAGCATTCTCTGTGATTGTGTCTTTGATATCATGTTGTGGCTCCTTGGTCACTTGAAAATCATTTTTCATGAACTCCTTTCAAGACTGTATCTATATATCTATAATGGTGACCCTCTTTAATTTGACATTCATATGTATTTCTCATTTCTTAAAATAGGGGATTTTACATATGAGAATAATATTTATTTAATCAATGATGCTCCTCTTCACCACATTATGACACTGAAAGTATAACACCTTAATGCATTGTCTCAACATAATGATTTATTTTTCTTATCTATATTGTAACAAATTACCAATGATATTGCATTCTTGACACATTTTCCACATGTACATTACTGTTCATGACATGATCTTGGCACTATTTTAACATTATATGCCACATTTATCTCTTTACTATTATTGTACTATTCCTATAACTGTATGTTGTAATCCTATAGCACCACATTAATCCTATATAATGTTTCCCTTGTATGAAATTTAGAAAAATAATATGATATTCCTTATTTGATCATTGACCTATACTTGTAATAGCACCTTGTTACATCATTTTGACAATCAAATTGGCATGTTCTTGTGCTATGTTCTATCTAGGAACATAGTTAAACATAAGAAGGTGACTACATCCTCCATGTCATCATAATCCCATTGAGGAGATACACTTTGTTTGTGATAGTGAACCAAAAGATTCACTGTCACGAATGATGAACATCTTTCTGAATAGAGGTAAAATGGAATCACCTCTATTTAATGTAATGTATGGGGGAAATATGAGATCCACTTCTAAATCCAAATTCCCAAGGGAGAGATCCAAATTGATCAACCAAAAGGTTAACACACAATCGAATCAATCTATGGAGAATATGAAAGAGGAAGAAAACCTTATATTTCCCTATAAGGGAATTGTGCTTGAAATCTGAAATAATTGAAAAGGAAATACTAACCTCAAAATAGGGAAAATCTGGAAAATGTCAATTTTTGGTGTCTGTGTGTACTTTCAGGAAATTCTACAACCTATTTTGGATTAGAAATGCCAAGACGAAGAAAACCCAAAAATCTTTTATCTTTCTGACAGCAGATTGTCTTTGACCCTCATAAAAGGTCAAAGGCTACATTACTATTCTGAAGGTCGACCTTAATTTTGTTCATAGATCTCAGAAGTTCACCGAAAAGGGTATCCAAATCCAATCTCAGATCTGAAATTTCGCACCTACACCTAGATGAAAAAGAGGGTTTTTGTTGTTTATTTGAGGGGTTTGCCTTGGTCAAACCCCGGTTTAGAATCAACCTTAATATTGAAATTGAAATGGAGAATGCTAGCAAGTAGTAGAAATAGATCTAACAATGAAGCTACGTAATTCGATAGCTATGCAATTGTATTTTGAATGTAAATAAATGTATTGATATGAAAGCTTGAACACAACAATGGAAAATGTAAATCAAAACCATGAAAGTAAATATAAAACCTCCATACGTGTATGCTTGGAATCCACCTTGATAGAAAGGATGAATGGATCTTAGAAGATGAACAAAGGATCTTGAAGGAAGATCACACCACCATGATGGCTAGATCTAGGGTTTGAATGATGAATCTTGCATGCTTGAACCAAATCCCTTCAAAGGCTTGAATGCTTGAATCCTTGATCTTCAATGGAGAACTTGAATGGAGAAGAGGACTTGAATGCTTCCTTGAAAATGCTTGATGAAATGCTTGCTTGACCTTTTCTTGAATGCTCATGAAATTACTTGAGATGAGATATGATGTGAATAATGGATGAGAAAATGAGAGAGGAAGGCTTCCTTTTATAGTGAACTAGGGCACAAACCTCTAGAGAAGGCCAACATTGAGGAATTAAATCCCAATTAACCTTAAACCTTAGAAATGGATCCATATTAAATGCAATTTAAGGATTTACCATTCCAAAACTTGAAATGGCTGACCCAGAGGCAGGAAAACAAATATCTCCAAAACCTGACACCCGAAAATAATGGGAATTTGAAATCTGAACTGTGGGTCAAGGATGAGGTCGAATCTTCCCTAGGTCAAAGTCAAGGTCAACCCTGACCTAGGTTAGATTCAAGGTCAACTTTGACCCTCAAGGTCAGCTTTGACCTTGAGGTCAAAAACCTCAGGACCTCAATCCATAATGTCAGGAAATGCAGAAATATACTAAAAACAGGGATAGATAGAAGCAGAATGAGGAGAACAAGTCAGATTTGAGCAAAGGGCTAATTCAAGGTGCTTGACATGACCCAAACCACTCACTTAGATGGCTAAACGCTCTTAACATGGAAGTGCTTCCATTTTAAGTTGATACATTAAGCCCCCACTTTAGCAAGAGTATGGATTCAATGCAAACTCTTGGTAAAGGAGAAAGAAGAAGAGATCCCAGTGGATTCGAAATGAGATAGGATAACACTTAGTTAGGGACACAAGCCCCCAGGCTAAGGATTCTAACTCAACATACGCACACGAGGGTGCGAAAACAAAAAGGAAAAAGACACAAAAGAGGGGTTAGTACTAAAACAAACCCAAATCAATTAGCACAAGAAACCTTACTAAGAAACACTTCTCATACTAATATCATATTTGGAAAGCTATCATAAAAGCATAGATGATTACATAAGAAAGACAAGAGCAACACTATAAATAACATAGCTTCATGATCCAGTCCTACTAGCATGAAAGCGAAAAGAGAGAGAGGGAAAAAAGTGATTACCTCGCCTAGTAAGATGCCCACCTTACCATGAATCACCCTAGAGGGAGAGCCCAACAGGTTCACCCATAAACTATGCTTGCAATTGTAATGCATCTTCTGACAGCTTTTGGAATACCCATAGATCCACCTTCTTGTATCACTATGAATATGAAATGTGTGTCTCCTCAGGATTTAGCAACTTATGTGTGTTACCTTCGGAAGATTTAGCATATAGATGCGTGTCTTTTCAGGATTTAGCAACTTGTGTGCGTTACCTTCCAAGATTTAGCATATTGAAAAATTTGAAAAATGCGTGTCTCCTCAGGATTTAGCAACTTATGTGCGTTACCTTCTAAGATTTAGCATATTGAAAAATTTGAAAAATGTGTCTCCTCAGGATTTAGCAACTTATGTGTGTTACCTTTGGAAGATTTAGCATATGGATGCGTGTCTTTTCAGGATTTAGCAACTTATGTGTGTTACCTTCCAAGATTTAGCATATTTGAAATTGGAAATGTGTGTCCCTTCAGGATTTAGCAACTTGTGTGTGTTACCTTCCAAGATTTAGCATATAAAATAAAAAACTATAGTACAAGGGAGACCCTATATGCCCCCCTCCTTAATATGGAAAAAAAATACTATTTTGACATGTTAAGGAATGGAAAGAACAAGGATAAAGCCTTCTTCAACATCAAGACAATATCCACAAACAACACCCAGTCCAAGCCAAGAAGGTCACAACTCCTATGAGGCCATGGAAGGGATGAATGTAAAGAGATATTATGCAATAATTGAAAAAAAGTAACCCTTGTGTGGGATATCACACTATTCAGTTTCCAAGGTGAGAGATATATCAACCATGGAAACCCAATATCAAACAACAAAAGAGGTTGTTATCAAGGACATAGATCCTCAATGCAAAACCAAAATTTTCATGTATGATTGGATATCACATAATAGATAGATACTGCTTAACCAAGGAAAGAGGTGCATCCTGGAAAGATAGAAAAGAAGGAGATGGCATCCTTGCCCCCCAAGTGTAGGAACAAAGATGGAAGAGGATACCTACTTCACAATGCAAGGAGATATCCTATTTACAACAATGTACACCATATCCTTAGCAAGGGATATTGACCCCTACATCCAAGAGTATAGATAATCATGAAAAGGATATGTCACTCATGGAAAAAGGATCCTCAAAGAAAGAGATCTTATCAACAAGACCCCCAACAAAGAGGAGTGCTTTTAGATAAAATATCATCTTTCAAAAGGTGGGAACAAAGATTCAATCATCAAGCCCCCTATGAGGAAGAGGAAGAGGAATCTTTGGAATGAAGGAAAACAAATCCAACACCAAAGCAAGGGTAAGAGTTTATAAAGAACATAATTTGCAAAATAGAGAAGAGGTGATGACTTAGGTCAACACCTTCTCATATAAGAAAGGTTATCCATAGTCAAAACATCTATCAATATGTTGAAATAATATTGCAATATAAACGAATACCACTAAGCTAAGGAAAGCAATTCCCTAGACAAAGAGAAAGAAGGAGGTACCTTGCCCCCCAGGGATAAAGACAAGGGATACCCTTGGAAAACATGTCTTAGAAAAGATATCTTGAAAGATTCTATGGATGATTAAAAACATAATGCAAAACCATAGAAAAATAGGAGAGAAAGAATACCAATTAAGCTTGAGACATAATATAAATACTAAAATCCTAATGGATCCTAGGAGATTGGATGAAGATACACCTCTTGCCCCCCAGTCATGAGACAAGAGGGGAAGAACATCTACATTATATTAGAAGAGAGGGAATCCCCTATATCAAAATTATGAAGGAATTGTAAAACTGCACGAGAGTGAGATATAATTCCTAAAGCAACTCTTTCTATAACATATAACTTGAAATGTTTTCAATCAGCAAGTAAATGTTTGTTGCTATAATGAAAAGGACATTTGTATTTGTATAAAGCATCTATCGGCATAGGTCTAAAGATTTCTTTCTTGGAATTCATTAGCTCAACATATACCTTCTTAGCCATTTCTTGATGAGTATTAATGTTTTCTAAGATAGGAGTGGGGAGAACAATGTGAAGAGGAGGATGATGTTTAGCATCACCTACCTTGACTTGAGACTTTGAACAACCAACACCATACATATCCGGTTTAGGGGGTTGTAGACACGAAAAATTGGCAAAGGCTTAAATCAATCAAAAAAGTGCAATCAAATCATCAAAATAGCATGAAAAATCAATAAATGGAACAAAGGCAATTCAAATCAAAGGAAAATTCAATTAAATGATTAAATGATTAAATAAAGCTTGAAAAAGGGAAAAACACTATGAAATTGATTAAATTCAATTAATGACATAGTTGTTGAAATGAAAAATCAAAATGAACATCTTACCCTTCATGGCTAAATTTAATTACTTTAATTAATAAATAAATATCTAATTTCCCTCAACAAAGCAAAAAAGGAGACAAAATGGACACAAATCACTCACTTTTGTTGAAATGGTCCAGCCTTTTGAAACCATTTAAATGTTTGTCCCCCAATTTAGGGACAAAGCAAAGCCAATTAACCTTACCCAAGCATAACCATGGTTATCTCACTCTACCCCCTACCCTTGGGAAAATCTTATAAATAGAAGGCATTTTGAGGCATTATTCATCCACTCCATATCTTTGAATTGCAGCAAAGCTCTTGCAATTTGCATCCACATCACTCACTTAGCAATTTTCATTGATAATTAGCTTCAATTGTTGATCATTTTGTAGATTTCTTATCAAATAGAGCTAGAATTTGATAATTAGATCTAGTTTGCATATCATTCTTAGTTCAATTCTCATAATTAGAGTGTCACTAGTGAGGATTTGCAGCTGAGAGCCTCATTTACCACTTCAATTTAGAGAACCATGAGATATTTAGATTAATTTGTGCATTATTTAGATTAGTTTGCTTTGAATAGTGTAAATTCTCTTTAAATCTTGTTATTTTATGAAGGTGTAAATCACTCACACACAAATGGCGCCCACCGTGGGGCCCTAGGCCTCAAATTCATCATAATTTCCACGTTATTTGAAAAATTTAGGCTAGAATTGCATGATTTTGCTCACTGTTTGCAGGTTACAGAAAAGAAATCACGCCTGCCGGTAAAGAAGTCACGCCTAAAGCAAAGAGATGTCGTGCGCGCAAATTCAAATATCGCTTGAAGTCTGAATGGTTACGCTTTTCAGCCTGCAAAATCATGCTTCTGGCGAAAGAAATCACGCCTGCAGAAATCAAATTCTCGTGTCACGGACAAGCAGCTGATGCCTTTGGTCATTTAGATGTCGCCTGGACAGAATTAAAAGCCGCGGCCGAGGAATCATTTTACGCCTGGTGTAAAGGGAGTTTCCTGCCTTATTCATTTAATTTCTCGCTTTGATGATTTTAAATGTTGCCTTTGATTAATAAGATGTCGCTTATCTCGAATTAATTTATCGCTTGTAATAAAGAGTTCACGCTTTGTTGTAATTTGATATCGCACTTGATTATTTTAATCTCTCTTGAGCCCCTTATGGTGACGCTTGCGGTTAAAGTAATTACGTCTTTATTAAATTAGATCTCGCGTTCAGCATAGACAATGTCGCCTGTTTGAGCATTTATTTTGTATCAGAGTAATTACTGTTGTCGCGTGTAGTAAAGATTTCACGCTTAGCTAAAATTTGATATCGCACTTGCCTATTTTAATCTCGCTTGAGCTCCTTTTGGTGACGCTCGCGGTTAAAGTAGTCACGTCTTTGTTAAATTTTATCTCGCCTGTAGTCTAGATAATGTCACCTGGCTGTATTTTCTCTATTTTGTCAAAAATGTTAAAATGATGACTGTATTCTAACTTCACGGTCATTTTTTTGTCTCAGGAGCATGGTCTGTCATAAGAAAGTGCAAAAACTAGAGAGAAGGCATAACTTAGAGGAGAAATTGATCTCTAAGAGGATAAGGAAAGAAAATCAGGTACATTCTACTTTTGTTCTCAACAATGATTTAGAGAAGGAAGTAGAATTATATGCTAAGTACATTGCTATTATAGATGCTTACAAACGAAAATATGTCTCATTAAATTGGGAGTTTAGTCCTTAAGTTTGTAAGAATTTTGCAAATATTTTGGTAAAAAGAATCAAAAGCATAATCAATTATATCATTTTAAGCTTTGATTTTGGTTTCCCCTCACTTTGTTTGTATTGTGCTGACTAACTTGTTGATGGAGGGAATGTTTTGCTAAGGTAAGAGAAGGATTTGGAGAGAAAACAAGAAAATCTACTACTTAAAAATGCGTCTAGCCTTTGCTAGCATCGTTTGAGGTATTTCTCTCATCAAGCTTGCAAACTTCCCTTAAATTGTGGCATTTTCAAAGTTCAAAACATAGTTTAATCATAAAAGGAAAAAATAAACACTTCAATTCTAAGAACCCCTTTGTCACGGGGTTGAAAAAGAACCAAATTGATTGTGAGTGTTTGGGATAAGGGAAAAGCAATAGGGATATGCTCTTCACTCTTTGAGTGAATCAAATTCCCAAACTTGCTCTACCAAATCCACTTTTCATGCTTTCAAATGAACATGTTTAAAACTTAGTGGACTCGCCTCCCGAGATTGCCTTAAAAGGGCCGGTGAGAGGGACACCCCAAAGTGGGATACACTTGCTTTTTCCGCGAGAATCTAACCCACTATAAAATGAAACGCAGGTATCCTTAATGGGGTACACGACAAAAAGGATTTTAGCTCTTTCGAACTTCCTCTAGTAGTCCTAACAGATTGCACAAAATCATGCTTTTGTGCATGTGGGAAGCCCCTTAACCTACTTGGGGGATGAAAAGCTAAGATCTATTTTGAACGGAAAACTTATTACATAACGGTAAAATAGCAAAACTACCTATTAGAGCCATGTTTACGAACCAATTATGTGCTAGGTAGATTGCGTGGAAGCTATTCTTGTGTTTTAACCTGTGAAAACGTTCAAAAATACACACATTAGAGCATTCTAGGGATATGGTACCCAATTGATGTGTGTGTTGAGATTGTTTTTATTTTCAAACAAGATATTCCAAAGTTATTGATCAAAACACCATTAAAATTTTAAACCATTTAAAATTGATCAAAAAATTTTACCTTATTCCAAAAACCAGCTTATCAAGAGAAGAAGTCAACATACCCTTAAAGTTTGTTCATGCCTGTTATTACAAGATCACTCTCTATAAGGAAAGCATTACAAACAGACGGGACCTACAATGGAGAAGAGCTCCCATTTCCAAAGAACGCTTTCATTACTTCACGAGTGACTGAAAAACCCGCTAAGGCAAAGGACATTAACAAGATGTTTAGCGGTACCCTAGGAAATACTGATCCCAACAACCAAGGGAACAACATGAATGGGGGTATGGATCCTAACAACAATCAAGGGAACAACATGAATGGGGGTATGGATCTTAACAACAATCAAGGAAATTCTAATAATGGAGGAAGAGATCCTAATTCTCAAGAGGCAAATTCACAAGGCAACAACTTATTTCCTCCTCATAATACAAACTTACCCCCAACTGCGGAAGAAGCCACGGTTGAAAGAGCGTTAGAGGCAAGACAATGCCCTTATTTCATAGAACTAATGAAAAAGACCATGCTTATGGATAAAGAAAAACACTTCATGGACTTAATACAAACGGGGGTAAAGCTACCTAAAGATTTTGACATAGAACAATTAAAGCCCAAGGAAATAGAAGACCCTATGGAAGCAATAAGGGAACAATTCAAGGCATTACAAATGGAAATTGACAGTTTGAAACAAAACGGGGCTCCTAAGCCTTTCTCTATTGAAACATTATGTCCTTTTCCATTCGATAAGAGTTTGGTCATGGTGCCTTTTCCCATTAATGTAACATTTCCTAAATATGAGAGGTATGAAGGAACATCTGACCCACATGATCATCTTCAGGGGTTTTGTGCATTGAGTCTTGAATTCATGCATGAATCAACCTATTTAATGAGACTATTCCCAAGAAGCTTGGGAGGAACGACCATGGATTGGTTTTCAAAACTACCATCCGGCATAAAATCCTTTGAAGAGTTAGCTTCTAAATTTGTGACTCATTACTCTTATAACATCAAACATGAGGTCACAATGATAACGTTATGTAACACGAAGCAACAAGATGGAGAAGCATTCCTCACATTCTTGCAAAGATGGAGGACTGCATTTGCTAGATATCCAAGAAGTGTACCGGAGAAAGAAAAAATGGATATCTTTATTAACGGTTTAAGAAGCGAACTGAATTATAGGCTAAGGATGTAATGTCCTAAAACCTTCCAAGATTTGATTGATAACGGAATTACAACGGAAGAAGTGTTGATTAAGAGTGGAGAGTTGAAATTGTACAAGGAAAATAAGAATAACTCTAACTCCAACAACAACAATACCAACAATAACAACAATCAAAATAAAAGTTGGTACAACAACAATAGCCGTTATGCTGCAAAGAATAACAACAAAGGCATTGTTAATGATGGTATAGTGGAATCCAACAACTTGAAGGTGATTCCATTTGCCCTTACAAAGACACCAAATCAAGTGAATAATACTAATCAAGCATATAATGCACCTTCCAACAACAACAACAATGCCAACAAGAATAATCAAGGAAATAAGGATCAAAATAGCAAGTATGATAAGTATTTGAAGCCCACTCCTGCAAGACACTTTACACCCTTGGGAGAATCACTTGAAACTGCATTAAAGGCTCTCATGGCTAACAATGTTATTACATTACCCGCTATTAAGCCTTATGAACCAGAACACAAGCCGGGATGGTGGGATACTAAGCATCATTGTGAATATCATAGGATTCGGAGGCACACTACAAATGAATGTCTACAATTTAAGAATGTGGTGCAAGACTTGATAGATAATAACATAATCACTATTGATGGACCCCAAAATAATGAAGATCATACGGCCTTCAAACAACCTTTTTACAAACATGATAAAAGTGATTCATCAAATGGCAACAAACAAAGTGCCAATAATCTCAACTTTGCACCATCATATGATCATATTGTTAATGCTATCATCATTAATGAACAGCCTCAAAAGGAAGCAACAAATGTCATTACAAGAGGGCAGAATTCTAGAATGACTTTACAAGGGATAGTCCCTCAAAACACCAATATCCCACCATCCAACATTGTGGTCAAACAACCTCCTACAGCAGCAAGGCCTTATAGTTTGGTGGACCAATTGCAACGTACTCCAGCACAAATCTCAATCTTAGAGTTATTGAAGTTATCACCAAATCATAAAGAGATTTTGGAAAAAGCTTTGGAAGAGACACATGTTTCTACTACTTTAGGGGAAGAAAAGTTTCAAAATATGGTAGGACATCTTGTGGCTCCTCATTGTCTTTCATTTTCCGATCAAGATGACATGTCTATAACTCATCCTCAAAATTTGCCATTACATATAGAGGTTTTGATCGAAAGGCATAGAGTCAAAAGAGCCCTTATTGATGGAGGGGCTGGCCTTAACATATGCACATTGAGTCTTGTAAAATCCTTAGGTCTATCCGAGTCTTGCATTGACCCTACAAAGAAAATCACCATAAAAGCTTATGACGAAGCTGAAAGAGCTTCTAAAGGCATGATTGTGTTGCCCATCCAAGTGGGACCAGTCAAGAAGGAAACCAAATGTCAAGTGTTGGACATGAAATTAACCTATAACATCTTATTGGGAAGACCATGGATTCATAAGATGCAAGTTGTCCCATCCACATACCACCAATGCATCAAGTTCCCATACATGGGTGAAGAAATCACAGTTGGAGGAGACTCAAATCCATTTCAATATTGTAATGCACTCAAACCCTTGCATGAATTATACATTCCACATAATCATGAAGGAGTTGTTCCAAGAATCACCAATGAAGATGCACAAAATCCTCTTCAAGCTAGCTCAACTACATCAACTAAGGGCAAGGAAAAAGTGAGCTACGAGGGTCCAAATGTGATGGAAAGTCCATATGTGGCGCCTAAATTGGAGACAGTGATCTACAAACATACTAAAGAGGAAAAAGAACAAGCTAAAGCAGATCATTACCAATACATGAGTGAGATGATGAACAAATTTGACAAACAATGCAAGATTAGTTCAAAAGGGGTAGGAGAATATTCAGTTTCTCTATTTGACATGCCCATGTCTCCCAAGTCACATGGTAAACCATCAAAAGAACATCTTCCACATAAGTATAATTCTTATTTTGTGAGGGAAGATAGCAAAGCAACATGGGATAAGGAAGAAGATGATGTCTTTCAATGGCTTTATCATGATGAGGATGGTACCTTAGACACTCCCATGGAAAGAATTCAGCATGTCAATATACAAACCGAACAATATGGGAAAGGATTTGATATTATGCAAAAGATGGGATACAAAGGAAGAGGACCCCTAGGCCAAAGAAATAGAGGGTTATTAGAACCTATTGAACCTATTTGGAGGGCAAGTCATGAAAAATCCGGAGTAGGTTTCCAATACAAGGGAGAAAGTTCAAGTCCAATGCATGATTTTCATCCTCAAATAAATGCATTAGAATCCGAAGGAGATAGTGATGACTCTAGGGATTATGAATGGGATACTTTATCAGATGAGTCATGTCAAGATAAAGAAGTCATTGCTATACATACTTATGCAAAAATCCCAAAACAAGATGCTCCAATTAATGAAGAATCTCCTATTCAAAGGCCTAATATAGAACAAACATCTAGTAGTGGAGCATGGATAGAAACATTTTGGACACCTTCAAAGGAGGGAAATTCAAACATTAGTTTTAACCCGCTTGTGGCTTTTCCCACATTGTTTCCCGTAGAGGTCGACGAGGATTCAAGCGAAGGGGACTTTGACCCTGCTTCCATGGATCATCTTGAGGAAGCACACATCATAGATCTAAACGATACAATGTATGAACCCTCAAATGAAGTCATGTCCATAAATCCTATTGATGATACCTTACCCAATAACTCCTTAATTTTGATGCATCCGGACCTCATTGATTGGGATCAAACTGAACCACATGACTTACTTTACTTCCCAAATGACCAAGCAACAAACCAATACCTCAATGCGGTTGAACCCTCTTTCACCAATGAACTCAGTATAGACATAATGACAACAGCAAGGGTCCAATCTCTTAGTCAAAAAAATAAAAAAATGAAAAAAAATAAAAAAATGACAAGTTCTATTGGTGAAAACCCAACTGTGGCACCATTAGAACCAAAAACAATGAAAATAAAAGATGTTTCTTTTGGTGAAAACCCAACTGTGGCACCATTAGAAGAGAGATTGGACACTTTTCCTGAACATGAAGAAGAACGGTCATCTATTCTTATAGAACCAACAGAAAAAGTTAACATTGGTACAGAACTAGAGCCAAAGGTTGTACACTTGGCTGCATCACTTACATCTCTTGAAAGAGAGGACTTTATCAAATTCTTCCAAGAACAACAAGTAAATTTTGCATGGTCATATGCCGATATGCCCAGACTGGATCCTGATTTCATAATGCATCATCTGAATGTTAGACCCGGAGTTAAACCTGTGAAGCAAAAACTAAGGAAAATGCACCCACATGTGGCTCTCCTAGTCAAGGCAGAATTGGAAAAATTGTTAAAGGTGGGGCTCATAAGAACAATAGCATATGCTGATTGGATCTCTAACATTGTGCCGGTTACTAAGCATGATAAATCTATCCGTGTGTGTACAGATTTCAAAGATTTAAACCTTGCATGTCCCAAAGATGACTTCCCATTGCCAAGCATTGATACTATAGTGGATCTGATAGCAGGTCACACAATGTACTCATTAATGGATGGATTTAGTGGCTACAACCAAATAAAGATTGCTCCCAAAGACCAAGAAAAGACAACATTTACTTTCCCTTGGGGTACTTTTTGTTGGAATGTCATGCCCTTCGGTTTAAAAAATGCTGGAGCTACATATCAAAGGGCCATGACAACTATTTTCTACGACATGATGCACACTTTCTTAGAAGATTATGTGGATGACATTCTAGCAAAATCCCACAATAGAGAAGAGCATTTACAAATCCTAAGAAAAATATTCATTCAGTTAGAACAATTCAAAGTTAGATTAAACCCAAAGAAGTGTGCCTTTGGTGTCCAATCCGGCAAGTTATTAGGTTATATAGTGTCAGCAAAAGGCATTGAAGTTGATCCTAAAAAAGTACAAGCCATTCTAGAAATGGAGATTCCAAGAAATATTAGCCAAATGAGGTCACTACAAGGAAAGATTCAATCAATAAGGAGATTTATCTCTCAATTAGCAGAAAAGTGTCACTCCTTCACCAGATTGCTACACAAGGACACTACATTTATGTGGGATGAAGAATGTGATAAGGCCTTCGCTATTTTGAAGACTTATTTGATAAACCCACCTATTCTTATGTCACCTATCAAAGGTAAAGAACTGTTGTTATACATATCAGCCACAGAAAGGTCTCTAGGCATATTGTTGGCACAAGAAGATGAGCAAGGAAAAGAAAGGGCAATCTACTATCTTAGTAGAACCTTAATAAAATATGAACTCAATTATTCATTCATGGAAAGAGCATGTCTAGCAGTGGTTTTTGCATCTCAAAAACTAAGACATTATATGTTGATGCATAAGATCAAATTAATTGCCAAGATTGATCCTCTCAAATACTTGCTAAGTAAAACTGCCTTAACAGGTAGAATAGCAAAATGGGTCATGATCCTAAGTGAATTCGACATTGAATATGTTGATAGAAGAGAAATTGAAGGACAAGTGATAGCAAATCACTTAGCAAATAACCCAATGGAGTCTACACAAACCATGCAAATTGAATTTCCAGATGCAGAAATTGTCAACATAGAAGAAAAGACATGGAAATTATATTTTGATGGATCTTACACACAAGGAGGTTCTGGAGCAGGTATATTATTGGTTACCCCTCAAGGGTACACCATTCCTAAGTCCTATAAACTCTTATTTCCATGCACCAATAACATAGCGGAATATGAGGCATTAGTCATTGGCATCAAAATGGCTTTGGAATGGAATATTGCAGAATTACAAGTGTATGGGGATTCCCAACTCATAATCAATCAGGTTAATAATGAATACAATACCAAAGATATAACATTGATGAAATATAAAACCTTGATTGATGGATGGAAGAAGTACTTTTCTTTGATTACATTTGAACAGATTCCAAGAGAAAAGAATAAAGCAGCAGATGCCATGGCTACCTTGGCTTCATTGTTACAAAAACTAGATCAAAATGAGAAGTATGAGTTCTTGGTGGAAGAGTTGGTAAAACCGGCATTCAACCTTCCTGACACCCAAATTGTTGCTCTTTTACATGGACATGACTCTCCTTGGTATGGACCCATCTATACTTACCTTAAAGACCAAGTACTCCCCATAGACCAAACTCGTGCCCAAAAATGTAACTTCATACGCCAAGCCGCCCGTTACCTAATCCTTTCAGACACATTGTATCGTAAGGGTCTTGATGGGATGTTACTTAGATGTCTAGAGGAAGAAGAGTCTAAGTTAGCTTTACGCGAGGTCCACGAAGGCATTTGCGGGTCACACTCAAGCGGTCTTAATCTAGCTAAGGAAATCCTTCGTTTAGGGTACTTTTGGACAACATTAGAAAAGGATGCTTGTCAATTTGTGAAGACATGAAGCAAATGTCAATATCATGGTAACATGATACATGCACCGGCTCAAGAATTACACCCATTCATTACACCATGGCCTTTTTATCAATGGGGTTTTGACTTGATTGGAATCATACATCCTCCATCTTCAAACGGACACAAGTATATCATCACAGCAACAGAATACTTCACCAAATGGGTGGAAGTAGTTCCATTAACAACAGCAACCGGCAAACAAATTTCAATGTTCATTTTGAACCACATAATTTGCCGCTATGGTATTCCACATGCCATTATCACGGATAATGGGAAACAATTCAAAAATCAGGATATTGATGAACTTTGCATGACATTTCACATTACACATCATTCATCATCCATTTATTATCCACAAGGCAATGGACAAGCTGAAGCAACGAACAAAAATATCCTCAAAATATTAAAAAGATCAGTTAACAAATCAGGAAGAGATTGGCACGTGAAAATAAATCCCGCACTATGGGCTTACAGAACTAGTATCAGAACACCTACAGGAGCCACCCCATTCTCTTTAGTCTATGGAACCGAAGCAGTTCTACCATTAGAAGTTGAAATTCCATCTCTACGGGTTTCATTAAGAGGATTGATCACTGATGAGGATTATAGGATTGTCAGACTACAACAATTGGAATTGTTAGAGGAACACCAGACTCAAGCTTATGAGCATTTAAGAGTTTATCAAAATAGGATTTCACACAATTACAACAAACACATCAAACCAAGAACTTTTCAAGTAGGAGACTTGGTACTAAGAGAAAATCCTAAAAATCAAGCTGAAAGGGAAAAGAAAGGAAAGTGGGAAGCTAATTGGATAGGCCCATTTGTGATAGTGTCATCCTTTGGAACTAGAACATATAAGTTATCAGATTGTAATGGTGAAGAATTACAAGAACCCATAAATAGCATTCATTTGAAGAGGTTCTACACCTAAAGCAGATGAAAGAGTATAAAGAGTATCAGATGAGAGAGCATCATAATTATTGTACATAGTTGAAAAGGGATCTTGAAAATACCAAAAACATTTGAAAATGGAAAATCCAAAAACATTGGAAAAGAAGAAAGATAAAAAATAGTGGAAAATTGAGCATGAAGAAAGCAAAAACATTTGAAAAACTATCTCTTGGTGAAAACCTAGCAAATAGGAGCCAAGGTGATAAGGGAAAATACAAAAAAAAATGAAAAAATGAAAAATATAAAAAAAAAATGAAAAAGAAAAAAAGTGCCTTGGTGAAAACCTAGCAAATAGGCACCTCGGTAGCAAAAAAAAAAGAGAGCACCCAAAGGTGAAAACTTGGCAACAAGCACTTTTGGTTCCCTTAAGTCATTTCTTTCCTAGTCACATGTGTACATAATGCATCTCATCATCCAATTTGTCTAAACCTTCATTGCATCTGTCATTTGTACATAGTCATAATAACATTTTGTAGCATCATCCTTTGCATTGCCCAAAGTTGTCAAACTTGATACATCAAACACTTGGGGGCAGCATAAATAGATTGGAAAGTAGGTACCTCAAAAAGGATTCAAATGAGCAACATTCAGTCATAAGCAGAAAGGGATCAACATTTTCAGAAGAGAGATCAGATTTTTGTAAACCTTTGATGGATATCATTGTTTACTAACCAAGAAGTTGACTACCACAACAAAATCCTTGAGCCTAAATTGACTTATTATTCAAGATTAAAAATCAAACATCATTCTATGATCAAAACACTTGGAAATATTATTTGAAGATCAGAAAACAATGCAAAACACCTAGATAGATTCTTTTGAAAAGTTGGTTAAAAATCTGTTTACTTACATTAATTCAATTTGTATCAAGTCTTTTTAGCTAATCAATGATGTTTCGACTAGATTGGCAATGATGAAGACATGATATTTTTCTTGACTATAAAGTGACTGTTTGGAGGAAGATTCATTGCCTTATGAGAATTCATCTAAAGACACGGTCATCAAAGAACCATCGAGGATTATCTTATAAAACAATGAGTTAACCTTTGTTTGTTTACGCAACTGGATACCTTGGATATTTAGATTCTTCATATCTAAATGACAAAATCCACTTGCAACATAGAATCTGACAAAATCAGTATTCGTACTCTCATGATTGTTTGTAATCAGTGATAGTTGTATCGACGAGACCGATGGGAAAGCAAAACGGAGGTTACCATATGAGCAATAAAAAGCGATATTCATATCATCATGTCAGTGGGCAGTGGTGATTGTATTGACTTTCCGGTCCCAAATGCTCAATGATGAAAATATATCCTCAAGGCATTTATTTGCTAAAAGCTAGTGACACTTAGCTGCATTCATAAAAGGTTAAATGCATTCTCATGTTAGATTAATTGCACGTGCATTTTTTTTTTCTCAAGGGCTTCATTTTGCATCAAAAAGGGGGTACGTAACATCATCAACAAGGTTAAATCAGCAAGGACAACATCACCTCAATATCATCTTTTCTACAATAAAAACATGAGATTATACATTTTGCATTCATTCCATATCATTAATCATTACATAGATATATTACCAAGGAAAAGAAGGAAATAAATCATTTACATGTGCATACATATAGATTGCATACATGAGAATAACATATCAAAAAAAAAAAAAAAACTTGCATCCATACATGAAGAAAGAAATGCATCCATCTATCTATATCATACATAAGATACGTTGCATCCATAGACACATCCATCCAAAACAAATGCATTAGATAAATGCATATAGCAGCATCTAAAGGTAATCTCATATATCATCAAGAAAAAAGCAAGAGAGATCATAAATGTCCTCATATCACATGTCTACTCAAAACTCAACACATCAAGTATAACAATGATATCATAAATCAACTCTATAATCGCCCATCAATAGGGGCATCAATGTCAAACAAGTATCAAAGTACAACTGGAAAGGTGACACCAAGGTCACAAGAATATGGTACAACATCAAGTATCTCAGCATCAGTACACAAATGATCAACAAGAGCACTCATAGCTCAACTCTCATCACCATTGGGAGGAGGTCTTAGAGCAGGCTGTGGAGGAGGCTGTGATGGAGGCTGCTGAGGTGGCTGAGGAGGTGTCTGACCAACCATAGCAACAAGGAGAGGAACCAATGGAGCCAAACTTGATACTAACTGCTGAATCATAGAAGACATCTGTGATACCTCTGTCCGTAATGCTCCCACATCTGCTCACAGCTGGGTAGTACTAGAACTCTCCCCAACCTCATAGGTACTCTGAGGATCACCTATATCTATAGGAGCTTTTCCCCGATCACGGGAAAAAGCTGCTGACATCTGTTGTGCACCTATATCCTGACCATCCACGGTAGCCTGCTGTAATCCTGCTCCCATATCTTGTCCTGCAACTGGATCCTGCCTAGCAGCCCTCACATGATCCTGACGATCTATCCTCTGTCTCTGTGCTACTGCAGGATGAGAAGGAGGAGGAGGTGGTGCCTGTATCTGTACATCTCTCGCTCATCCTCTGAGTCTAATCACCGCCCTACCTCGTGGTCTACCTCTGCGTCTCCTCCCACCACCGACATCATCACCATCATCATCTCGCCCAGGCACTGGCTCTGCAGGGTCTGTAAATCGAGGCATAGGATGCTCCATCAACCAGGCTAGATACTCCTGAGTAACCTCGGGATCTCTAATGTGTAGCCTCATATCCTAGTCCATATAACCCAGCAGTGATATCTGCTCAATAGCATCATCATATGAACGCATGTGTCCCCAAGTAGCCCTCTCTGCACTAGAACGAGCATAAACTGCAGATCCCTAAGGCATAGGCTAAATTCGCCCAAACTGCTGTAGTACTCTACCTGCCAAGAATCTCTCAAGAACAGAGTCGATCCTGCCGATCATCCATCGAGGAGAAAACATATATGGTAACTCCAAGCTATCCTCTCTCCAATCCTCGACCTTGACATATGGTCTCCAATAGACCTCATCCATATCATCAATCTGACGTCGCCAATACTCCAAATGACCCAAGTGATGCTGTGTCACCATCCCAGTATACTGCCATGCAAAAGGATATCCTAAAGGTCGGTCTCGCTCTGATATAGGACGACTGACTGGTAAGTGCTCCCATATCCACAGCTGCAAAATATGAATCCCAGCAGATAATGAAGCTGATCTCCTATAAACCACCTCATGAAGATCATGATAAAGCTGTGCCAGCACACAGGATCCCCAGTCAAAGCGTTGAGGCTGATGTAGCAAATCCTCGATAATCCTGCCCCATCCCACTAAAAATTCGTGACTTCACCGATCAGGTAATAATACACCACCAATGATAGCACCTAATAACGCTGGTAAAACAGGAAATGAGGCAAACTGAGGCCATAAGATGCAATCATCACCTATAGACGGATCTCTGAATACTCGTCGACAATACGTCCCATCATAGACTACATCATAATATGCTATCTCTCCATGAGTCAGGATCTGTAGCAATCTATAAACATCCTCATGAGTAATCGTCATCTCGCCCTGTGGTAGCCAAAACGTGTTTGTCTCAGAGTGCCAACGCTCTGCGACAGCGGTAATCAAACCTTGGTTCATATGGAACCGAGGAAGCTCTAATACACATAGTAAACCGCAGCGTCTAAGCACTCGCCTCTCGGCATCAGTCAACTGCTCCCTAAGCTCCATCACCCAGTGTGGTACAGTCCGGAGGTACAGAACAGGGACATCGTCCTGTTTAATCAAAACAATGGAATCACATGAGTAACTTACTATCAGGAAATCAAACAATCAATCATAGTCATCAATTTAAATATACCTATCAGACCTATCAATCCTAACTCTAAGCATTGAGGAAGGATGATCCTAGTTTTTATGTCTCTAAGAATTTGAGCATAAAATGAATGGACGATTAGATCCATGACCTATCATTCGTGATGAAGATTGATTTACCTTATTCTTTGATATTATAGTTACCTATGTCCTAATTCGTTGTTGAAATCAAACAAGGGGAACACCCTAACTAAACATTCGATTGAATTCATTGACGTAATCGATATCAATCAAGTTGACGCAATCGAGCAATCAGACGTCCTAGAAAAGTCTCAAATAACATAAAAAAAATTTCACTTACGCGACTTTTCTTTCAGGCGTCATTTCTTTTACCAGATGCGACATCAAATTCTCTATACGCGTGATTTTATTCATTTGCGTGACTTAATTTCACGGACGCGGTATAAGATTTTCCACAAGCGACATTTTATTATCCAAGGTTTTCACGCGATACACAATTAAAATGCTTAAAACCCTAAGCAATATTCAAATTTCCGCAGGCGATAAAGGATTTTCTAAATGCGTGAGCAAACCTAAGGAAGGCGATATTACAATTACCAGAGGTGACATTTAAAATTTTCAGGCGTAATTAAAAGGCATGGAGGCGACATTTCTTTTCACAAACGTAGAATCAAAATTTTAAAATGCATTAAATGAGGTCATAAATGCAACTTTCGAAACATGAGGAAAATTTGAATGACATACCGGAGGACCATCGGTCGCTCTCCGACTGAACTGGCGCGCTCTCTCAAACCGATGCTCGCGATGTGGGACCACCATCATGTAAAAAGGGCTAAAATCAGAGCTCAAATCTCAAGAGGGAACGGTGCAAATGAATAGTAAAATGAGGGGTTTTACCCTATTTAAGGTGAAATTAGTCCTAATAAACACTTAAAAATGCACTTTGGACCTATTATATGACATCTTCATTAGCCGGGGCATGAATAAAACTTGCTTATTTCTTTTAAACGGTATCAGAAATCAAAACATATTCCAACTACTCAAAATCGTTCAAATCAAGGAATTAATATGTTTTATTTTCTGAGGGGGCATCAGAGTATCAAATGGGCATCACATTAAAAACATTTATCAGTGGGGCATATCAATATCATATCATATCATATCAAGTTATCGTATCATATCAGTTTCATATCAGGAGGCAAATCAATTTCATATCAGTTTCATATCAAATCTGCTATCATATCAAATCTATCAACATATCAGCAATCAATCAACCCAGGACCTTTATCAGTGAACCCAGGAACTATCATCAAACCAGGACCCATATCAGATCAGCACCATCATTAGAGGCACATCATCATCATCAGGAAGTACATCAATCAGAATGATCAGAGGCATATCAGAATCAGGACCTATATCAGATCATCATACTAAGGGAATCTTTGAATCGGTGTTCTTCGCACATCGACTCAAAGAGGGGCATTTGTAGACACGAAAAATTGGCAAAGGCTTAAATCAATCGAAAAAGTGCAATCAAATCATCAAAATAGCACGAAAAATCAATAAATGGAACAAAGGCAATTCAAATCAAAGGAAAATTCAATTAAATGATTAAATGATTAAATAAAGCTTGAAAAAGGGAAAAACACTATGAAATTGATTAAATTCAATTAATGACATAGTTGTTGAAATGAAAAATCAAAATGAACATCTTACCCTTCATGGCTAAATTTAATTACTTTAATTAATTAATAAATATTTAATTTCCCTCAACAAAGCAAAAAAGGAGACAAAATGGACACAAATCACTCACTTTTGTTGAAATGGTCCAGCCTTTTGAAACCATTTAAATGTTTGTCCCCCAAATTTAGGGACAAAGCAAAGCCAATTGACCTTACCCAAGCATAACCATGGTTATCTCACTCTACCCCCTACCCTTAGGAAAATCTAATAAATAGAAGGCATTTTGAGGCATCATTCATCCACTCCATATCTTTGAATTGCATCAAAGCTCTTGCAATTTGCGTCCACATCACTCACTTAGCAATTTTCATTGATAATTAGCTTCAATTGTTGATCATTTTGTAGATTTCTTATCAAATAGAGCTAGAATTTGATAATTAGATCTAGTTTGCATATCATTCTTAGTTCAATTCTCATAATTAGAGTGTCACTAGTGAGGATTTGCAGTTGAGAGCCTCATTTACCACTTCAATTTAGAGAACCATGAGATATTTAGATTAATTTGTGCATTATTTAGATTAGTTTGCTTTGAATAGTGTAAATTCTCTTTAAATCTTGTTATTTCATGAAGGTGTAAATCACTCACACACAGGGGTATATGAACTGAAAACCTAATACCATGCTCGTTAACTCCAAGCCCTAAACCTTTATAACCTTGTTTAGTCACCATATTATATCCGGTAGTGTACATATTATGTAAAGCTTCTACAGGAGGTGATTGTTTATCATGTTCATGAGTAAAGGTTGTATGGTGCAGGAGCACCCAAGGAACACTTCCCACTCTTCACAACTCTTAGATTGATAGGTTAATTTTAATAAGCCTACTTGTAAGACCTAGTCACCCTCGGTGTGGTTATAAACCATGGGTTTTGACTATGGTCCAAAGGCACATTTAGAATGTTAGGGTTCCTAGGTGTCTTCTTAAGTTGTGTAATAACAAGGCTTAGGCCTATAGGCTCATTAAGAGTAACAATGCAACATTTTGTAAAAGTTGCAATAATGTAAGAAATGATGTCGACAACTTCTTTGGAAAGTTGCTACCAACCTGTGAAACAACCGCCCAACGGTCACAACCATTTGAAAAATGGTTGGATCTATTGAGGAAAGTCTTCATACAGCCCTTTTAGGCAAGTGGAAGACATGGTGTTGTTGAACAATACGGATACTCTATGTAATTTTTGCATTCAATCAATAAAAGATCCTTATTTTTTTTCTCTAAGTTCTGGATTCAAACATTATGTGTGCGGATTTGCGCGAACATGCAGGGAAGAAATTTGGTTGATCTGACACATTATGAAGTAGGAATCCATTGCACTTAGTTCAAATCAGTTTGTAGATTGGAGTTAAAAGTTGAAGGAATAAGTTTCTGAGTTTTCAGGAAACCCTCCTGGACCAGGGTTTTGGTCAAAAATTCCCTAACTCACGTTTCCTTTGTGGGACTCCCATGTGAAGTTGGGAAATGCAAGTAGGGGCCATGTATTTTAGTTCCTCAGAAGCACAGAAAAAGGGGGATTGTTTGAAGAAACCTGTTTGTAGATTCTAGACCAAGCATCTCTATGTGCTTGGTTCAAGAAATGAAGAACTGAAGTGACAAAAGCACTTTGGGGGTGGATAAAAAAAACCTAAATATAGATTGTTTTCTTTTTGGGATTTCCAACACTGTCGCATTTGGCAATCAACCTTGAATAACCAACTGGCAAAGTTTTCCTTCGTCGACCAAGTCGATTTGCCCTATCGAGACCAGTAGACCAGGAGTTGTTAAGTGTTGATCTGTGGATCCTGAGGTTTGTTACAAGTCATTAAAGGGTGTCTGAACATACTTTGTCTCCTTAGATTTCTTGTAGAGAAACTGGAACTAGAACCCTTGAACCTCGTCAGTAGGCTACAAACTCGACAAGGTCTAGACTTTTGAACTTGTTATTTAAAACCAATTGTGTTGTGGAAATCACTCCCATAGAAGACATTTTGTTTATGTTTGGAACCTTTCCATCCCCTTACCAAATCTGTAGGTTCCCATCTGAGAGATAAGTCAGTAAGGCATTTTGTGGTAAGCATTACTGAGCGTTAGGAAATTACTCAGTAAAGCTACTAAGCCCACTCAGTTAACATAGGTACCGAGCATCGACCGAGTATCAACCGAGCACTAGTAGAACCCAAGGGAATACAAGCCAGTTGGAGACACAAAATCCTCTAGTGAGGATAGTGTAATTGTGGTTGTTATAGGATCTTCTAAAGGTGTAGAGAACTCTCTGAAACCCACTCTGGGTTTAGAGTAACACCAAAGGTCTCACCATTTACTGAGTTGCCTAAATATGGGAGAGCTCTGCATCATTGTATAAGGTGGAATAATAGGTTTTGAAGAAGTTTCTTTACCCTTTCCTTTAATATCATCATGAATCGGAGAAGGTGAATCAAAGAAATCTTGCACATCTGCATCTTGAACTATAGCTTGAATCCCATCATAAGTATGGGAAGAGCGAGGATGAGTAGATGGAGAATTAGGTATGGAAATAGGATTAGGAAGATTAGGATTGACAGGATTAGGATTAGGATTAGGAAGAGTAGGAGATGGTGTATCATCTACCAAATTCTTCACATAATCTAAAAGATTAATAAGGCTACCACATTAATCCTATATAATGTTGCCCTTGTATGAAATTTAGAAAAATAATATGATATTCCTTATTTGATCATTGACCTATACTTGCAATAGCACCTTATTACATCATTTTGACAATCAAATTGGCATGTTCTTGTGCTTTGTTCTATCTAGGAACATAATTAAACATAACAAGGTGACTACATCCTCCATGTCATCATAATCCCATTAAGGAGATACACTTTGTTTGTGATAGTGAACCAAAAGATTCACTGTCACAGATGATGAACATCTTTCTGAATAGAGGTAAAATGGAATCACCTATATTTAATGTAATGTATGGGGGAAATATGAGATCCACTTCTAAATCCAAATTCCCAAGGGAGAGATCCAAATTGATCAACCAAAAGGTTAATACACAATCGAATCAATCTATGGAGAATATGAAAGAGGAAGAAAACCTTATATTTCCCTATAAATGAATTGTGATTGAAATCTGAAATAATTGAAAAGGAAATAATAACCTCAAAATAGGGAAATCTAGAAAATGTCAATTTTTGGTGTCTCTGTGTACTTTCAAGCAATTCTACAATCTGTTTCGGATTGGAAATGCCAAGACGAAGAAAACCCAGAAATATTTTATCTTTCTGACAGCAGGTAGTCTTTGACCCTCATAAAAGGTCAAAGGCTACATTCTTATTCTGAAGGTCGACCTTGATTTTGTTCGCAGATCTCAGAAGTTTTCTAAAAAGGGTATCCAAATCCAATCTCAGATCTGAAATTCCGCACCTGCACCTGCAAGAAAAAAGAGGGTTTTTGTTGTTTGTTTGAGGGGTTTGCCTTGGTCAAATCCCAGTTTGGAATCAACCTTAATATTGAAATTGAAATGGAGAATGCTAGCAAGTAGTAGAAATAGATCCAACAATGAAGCTATGCAATTTGATAGATATGCAATTGTATTTTGAATGTAAATAAATGTATTGATATGAAAGCTTGAACACAACAATGGAAAATGTAAATCAAAACCATGAAAGTAAATATAAAACCTCCATGCTTGTATGCTTGGAATCCACCTTGATAGAAAGGATGAATGGATCTTAGAAGATGAACAAAGGATCTTGAAAGAAGATCACACCACCATGATGACTAGATCTAGGGTTTGAATGATGAATCTTGCATGCTTGAACCAAATCCCTTCAAAGGCTTGAATGCTTGAATCCTTGATCTTCAATGGAGAACTTGAATGGAAAAGAGGACTTGAATGCTTCCTTGAAAATGCTTGATGAAATGCTTGCTTGACCTTTTCTTGAATGCTCATGAAATTACTTGAGATGAGATATGATGTGAATAATGGATGAGAAAATGAGAGAGGAAGGCCTCCTTTTATAGTGAACTAGGGCACAAACCTCTAGAGAAGGCCGACATTGGGGAATTAAATCCCAATTAACCTTAACCCTTAGAAATGGATCCATATTAAATCCAATTTAAGGATTTACCATTCCAAAACTTGAAATGGCTGACCTGGAGGCGGGAAAACAAATATCTCTGAAACCTGACACCCATAAATCATGGGATTTTGAAATCTGAACTGTGGGTCAAGGACGAGGTTGACTCTACCCCAGGTTAGAGTTGAGGTCAACCTTGACCTAGGTCAAATTCGAGGTCAACTTTGACCCTCAAGGTCAACTTTGACCTTGAGGTCAAAAACCTCAGGATCTCAATCCATAATGTCAGGAAATGTAGAAATATACTGAAAACAAGGATAGATAGAAGCAAAATGAGGAGAACAAGTCAGATCTAAGCAAAGGGCTGATTCAAGGTGCTTGACATGACCCAGACCACTCACTCGGAGGGCTAAATGCTCTTAACATGGAAGTGCTTCCATTTTAAGATGATACACTTTCTAATTGGAATATAATTACATGTTTGACACAAAAAATTTCACACTTTGTAATGATTAACCATGTTCAAATGAGAATAACAACATGATGTGCTCAACCCTTGTGGGAGCCCATTTTATCCCACATGTTGTGATGTTATGATATCAAATTAAAGTATTCTATAATGAACATGATACATGTACTTACACATGAACAAACTCATGAAATAAACAATGGATTTCTAATTGGATTTTTTGCTTTCTTCTTTGATTCAATACCTTATGAGCATTGAGTCTACATTTACAGATTTTACATATAATTGATGAGGATCCCTAAGCTCTAACCCCCCTTCTCTCTCTTCTTGTAGGAAAACCTAAACATGACAAAGTCACATCCAGAGTGAGGAGTTGAAGATTCAACCTTACAACCAGAATATTTTCCATTCATCAGGCAATGACGGGTCCCCTCCTCTCGTTATATGTCATTTTTGCAATTGTATATTTATTTTTCATAATGTATACTTTCAGTCATTCCCATGGATTGTGTGGGAAGTATTTTTTTGAACTTATGAATAAATAATTTAATACTATTCTCTTAAAAGCTTTGTGATTCCTTTCTTGTACTTGCATTTATGTTGAAACTATAAATCACATAATAAAATATCAGTCGTGAAATGAATAATCTAGCAGAATAAACACAAACCCCTTAGTTTTTAGTTGTAAACACTTTTCCAACTCTACCTAATCGAGTTGGAGCAAAATTGGGTAACATGTACTTACCTCTAGGACTTCATGAAGAATATTTAGTCGTAGATGATGTTATACGATTCATATCAATATATAGAAAGAATTTATACTCACATTAAGTGAGTCTTGATATATTGTAAAATTTATTGTTCATCACTCTAAATTGATCATATAGCTACAAACTTAATCCTCCTGGCTATAACCTTGAAATTTCTATGTATATTCAATATTTTAATGCACTTTAATTTTAATATATTAAATCTTCAAAAAATGCTCACCTCTATTGTCTAGACCTTTTGGTTCTTAGAGAAAATATTAGACCTTGTTGTGCTACAGATGGAAGACAAATTTCTCATCTTTTTTTTTTCCCTTAGTCAAAATATTGTTCCACTAATTGAACAATTTTAATCAAATTGGAAGACATGTAAATAATAATGTGGATGCCTAATATGTTCATTTTCAATGCAAACTCTATTGTTGTAACCTTCTTAATACTCTTGTAATTATTGTACAATGTTAGAGCATAATGTCCTTAAGTGTGTAAAAATAAATGATAAGGATTATACTTTTATACAACATCATAGTATATATTATTGGGATTAGCTAGAAATTGAAAGAAAATACTAAACCACAAACCATTAGCAAAAAAATCCAAAATGAATAACATCGAATAGTTAAGTAAGTTTACAAACTAAGCTTGCACATATAGGAAAACAAGTGCAGTGAGAAGGTAGGCAACAACTATTGACTACCTCTGTACATATGTGTGACACTTGTGAACAAAGGGACATGTTCTCATGAAAGTGACAAGCCAAGATTCAACAGGTGTCTCCAAAAGGGATTAAAAAAGTTTCAACTACATGAAGTGAGACAAAAGACTAAAATGCTTAAGTAAACTTAATAGATTATGTGTGAATAGGTCAATCTAGAGTGTGTTAACAACTAACTAATTTGTAAATGACACAATTTACACTAGCATGCTCCTTAAGTGAAACATAATGAGTAATGCATGTGTGATGATAATTCCCAACTACTAGGCTATGTTAAGTACTCATGTTCAAGTTTCTCATAAACTAAAGCGATAGAGAAAACCCGCTGGGAACAAAAATCCTCTCCAAAATAGAAATGATACAATAATAAATGTATAAGTGAAGAATATGGGTCATAGAAGGAAGGACTTGTCAAGACCCCCCAAGGACTGTACTATTCACAAGTACAATGATTGTTCTCTTGATGAGAGAGAAATAAAAGAGTATACAACCCCCATAATGTAATGCTTATATATGCTTGACACTAGATGTTAAAGATGATCCATTATCCCTGAACAACACCACAAATTTGTGCAAGATGAATTCCCATTTCATCTATTTAGGAAGTGTTATCAATGTCTCCATAATTTGCACATGATCCAAAGACTGAATGCCATCATATAGGTTTCCAAACCTACAATGCTGAAAATCGATATGCATATTTTGCTACAATTGATGGATGCCAATGGTGGATGAGCTAACTATGCAAAGGTGTTGGAAGGTGGAGACTTGTTCCTTGTTGGAAAAGGTTCAAACCTATAGCCGTGTGAATCTAGCCTCTTCAAATTCCTTGCATGCCTCCTCCAATGTTAATCTTCATATTTAATGTTTGAGCTTGATTTTGTTCATGAGACTCGATAAAAAATTGGTCAATGCTAAAAATCAAAATAATTATGAGAAGTGGCACAATACCCACTAGAGGATTTGAGGGAACAACAACAATGAAAGTGATGCGAAAAACAAATACTTATATGCTTCTACAAGCAAACTATACCCTCTTATGACAAGTGAACTAGAGCCAAGTGGATGATGTGTTGCCTATGAGAAACCTTGGATGTTAGAAACCTTGTGTAAACTTAAACTTACGTGTGAATAGGTCAATCTAGAGAGTGTTAACAACTAACTAGTTTGTAAATGACACTATTTACATTTAACATATATAAATTTGAATATTTAATGTTTCATTTGGAGGATAGTGACTAGTCAAGTTTAAGTCAGCTCAAACATACATTCAAATTTGATTTTAAAATTTTGACGATAAAAATTATACATATAAACTTAATCTAAGATACAAAATATAAATTTTAGAATTTAATTTGAAATTCTTAAAATATTTAAACTCTAATTTAATTTATTTTTACCATAAAAAATTATATATACACATAACTATTACACTAAAATAAATAAATAAAATTAAATAAAAAACTAATAATTTCCTTAATTTATAAAAATAAATTATAGAGTTTATACTTTTATTTGACATCCTCTTATTAGTACTCTTGTAATGATTGTGCAATATTAGATTATAATGTCCTTAATTGTATAAAAATAGATTATAGAGTTTGTACTTTTATACATTATTCTAGTTTACAAATTTGAATATTTATACTTTAGGGGATAGGACCAAGTACTTGAACACATTCTAATGGTTGTCATAGCATTTGTTGATTTAATACTTACAGTTGTTAATTTAATAAATGCAATTGTTGATTTAATGTCCAATATTTCTCACAACATTGCACCAATAGTTGTGAATTTAAAGTTAATATGGTTGATGATGACTAACCAAAATTGAATGAAATGTATCATTTATTCTAAAACGCAACCTATCATGTGATGCCAATTGCTCAAGTATGGGTGTTTCTTTTGCACAACCATTGGCCTCACTTTTCTTTTTCAAGCCATTTTGGACACCTTGGCAAAAAGCATTTTGATATGACATCATATTTGATTTTGTGACTCTGGAACCTTAGTTGTAAGCATGAGACTTGCCAAGTATGTTGTTGTAAAAAATTGAGAGTGATTTGAAATTTCTAATAAGATTTTGAGAAGTGTGAAGTTTTATAAAAAAACACATAAATTTGATCTAAGATTAAAAAATAGAAGTTCTAAATCTAATCTCTTAAAATATTTAAATTTTTATTTAATCAATTTTTACCGTCAAAATACATCATATAAACACATAATTAAATACACTAAAAGTTTCTCCTATTCTTTATAAATTCTTTACTATCTTATCTATATCTTTTGACCTTTCCTAAACATTAAATATTGATATAATTACCTTTATCCTTATTCTATCAATGCAAGAAGACCACGGTTAGATTTGTTTTAAAAAAATACTAATTGCCTGATTTTACTTTACTGTCCTTTTCGCCTAACCCACCTTACACGTGTAATGTGCGTCTCAAAACTCACATGTCCCAGTGATGTCGTTATTAACTGGTACACTCTTTTATTTAAACTACCACGCTTACGTGGATTCCACGTGGAGAGGCAAAATTTCCTTTTTCATGTCTTTTCATTCTTATATAGGTACACGCTTTAATGGCTAAAAGAAATGTATCCTCACTTTTCACTTTTAGCTTAACATGCCAACCTATTTTTTGTCCTTAAATTTAGGAGAGATTATAGGTGACTTTTTTTAATTTAGGAGAGATTATAGGTGACTTTTTTTAATTGTGGATAAGTAAGAAATGGGAGAGCACTTACAAAAATATTTTGTTGACCAATGAAATTTGAGGCTTCTTATAGAAAGAAGTATGGAATGAAAGGAAAGGCCAACCCACTAAAGACTTTTCTAAATGCAATTCACAAGAATAAATTTCTCTAATTTAAGGGTGTGTAATGCATCATACATCTAATTACTCTCCTCCTTTAAATTTCTTTTCATTCTTCATTCAAAAAAAAAATTCTCCATTTTATCTTAGTCTTATATTTGAGTTTTGATTTCTTCCTTTTTTATTTGAAAGATTGTAAGACTTTACATTGTGGCTAATTGATCTTCAGCTTCTTTCTAAGTCATTAAAATATATATTTTCTTTAACATTTTCACTAAAAAAGTCAAAATCAATAATTAATAAAATTGAGCCTTCATATGACCTACAATTTCAAAATTTAAAGAAATAATATTTATTTGCATACTTTCATTTGATTGTTGATAAGAGAAGAGGTGTTCTTCAAGAAATTGCATGTTGTTTCTCTATATAGATATAATATTTGGGGTACAATTTTTTAGAGTTCACTTCTATAAACCAATAGAAAAAGAACCCAAAGAGGATTTAAGAGAGCAATTTTCCACCATGTTTCAAATTGTTATAACATAAACATTTGAAAGATAGCCCTTTATAATTAATAAATTGAATCCAAACTCTCTAAGATGGGAAGATTTTGATGGAATAAAACATTGGCTTGCATATATCGACCATGGCACACCCGGTTATAAATCTATCAAGCAAATCGAGTTGAATCCATGTTAATGTTGATCAAATCACACACTTTACCGGTCAAGAGTAAAATCAAACTAGGGTCTCTCATTACAAATAAAAGGTTGTACAATTGTAGCACATTGGAACTTCCATAAACAATGCGACAAGTTTTTTTAAAGGGGAGTCCAAAAGTTCATAAAACCATCAAACATTCCAATGTGCCTTGTTCCACATGAAATCTCAATCCTTGAAGGTTTGAAAAGTGACCAAGAAAAAATCATTCTCTAACAAAGATAGTAGAGGTTACGATATAATAGTTCAAAAGATTGCATCTAAGAGAACAAAAAATTTATACGAAAGATTTTTTTTTGTCATTAATTTTTTTTCTTTATTAAAGTATCATCTTATTAGTATTTTTTAAAACAAATATATAGATTTATGAAGAAAAAATAATATTGCTCATTTTAATAAGTACCCATCTTTCAATTGAAAGTGTTTTCTTATATTAAAAAATATGTATTTTTATAAATTAACAAATTTTAAGACAAACATCTATTTTTCATGTGAAACAATTTTTGTAATATTTTCCAAGCTTGAAAGTCTAAAAAGACTTACATAAAAAATCACATGCGTCTATTATCACATCTCTACCATAATCTTATAAAAAACAAACATTCACCATAAGTTACCAATATATTACAATAATACACTATCATATAAAACACTATCATGTTGACCACAATTATCTATAATTTACCAATACCTTAGACTCTTCCAAAAATAAACCCTTAAACCAGTGAACTACGTTTTGGTACCAATTTAAACATCTTCACTAAAGACCTTTGAGTACTTGACAAGATGCTTTTATGATTATGTAAACTAAGTAAGAAGAAGTTGAGAGAATTAAGCAACTCAACTATTAATGTAGAGGAATGTTACAATAAAATATGTGGGTTTCCCTTAATAACATTTTGGTTACAAATTAATCCCAAGGCAAAAACTAGTACCCTATGAAATGGGAATCACATGGATTAGAGGTTGAGAACACCTAGAGAATAAATATGTGGGGTACATGCCAACCATATACGTGATTCTAGTAACATGGGGGCCTTAATATTTTCACAATTTATCATGTCGTTTGAACCTAACATTGAGGATTACTTTTAAGCAAATGAGTTTTCTTATTTATTATTATACATTATTTTATGATTTCTAACAATTAGATATATATCGGAAAAGACATCCTCCCTCCTTGGTAATGACAACCAACTTTACATGAATCCCACTATTATTATGAACATATTTTGTGAACACTTGAAAGAAAGTTTTCTTTCATGACAAGTTTTATTTGAAAATTTCTATGAAAAAGTTGAAGTTGGAGTGTTTATAGTTGAAAGAGGTTTATGGAGACTTTTTGATTGGTTGTTTATTTTTAAAGAATTTTATTTTATTTTTAATTTCGTAGAGTCTTGACATTGATGGTATTTTAATAGAGTTCTTAGAAATTATGTGGGAGGATGTATTAAGGAACATTACTATAATGTTTATCAATATTTTCTTCTACATATATTTGACATCAAAATACTTCACACTAATACGAAGGCTTCTACAAAAAAATGTTTTATGTGTGTATGTGCAAGCATTAATTATAATAAGTTTCATGTAGTTTATAATATGATAACCACACAAACTCGTTAAGCATACCACACTACTACATTTGGGGCCAAATTTTGACAAACACTACCGACAGGTAATTTTTTTTTAATGAATTTGTTATTTTTTTTTTTTAAAGGCCCCGGTGATGTCGGTATTCCAATGGGTTTTAAATTGACCATCTGAATTCCGACAGTTTCGGGTATACATAAAAAAAAAAGTGAAGCACCAAATCATTTTTATTTTGTTTGGCATGGAAAAGGAGCGGGAGAAAACGAGCGGGGCACGAGAGAAGGTATGTGATTTCTTCATCTTTCGAGCCTCTGGCATCATATTCGACCACAAATTTCATATGCATTGCATTTTATTTGATCATGAATGCTCTCTGAAATGACCGCATTCTACTGGTGTCGTGCCCTAGCCGGTGCTTTATCTCTATTATTTGATGTTACTAGTGTCGTGCCCTAGCCCATGCTTTAACTCCATTATTTGATGTTATTGGTGCTTGTGCTCAAGGATATCTATTTTTTTGAAATGTTGACTGTGGTTATCAAATGGATAGCCCGTGAGCTTGTAGCTAGGCGCCATTTGTATTGATAGCTTAGGGTATCAAACGTATTGTATCAGTGATAGTTGAGATTTTGTTAAAAGGAAATGGGACAAAGAACGATTTTGATTTAGTGCTTTAACTCCATTATTTGATGTTATTGGTGCTTGTGCTCAAGGATGTCCATTTTTTTGAAATGTTGATTGTGGTTATCAAATGGACAGCCCGTGAGCTTCTAGCTAGGCGTCATTTGTATTGATAGCTTAGGGCATCAAATGTATTGTTATATCATTAATAGTTGAGACTTTGTTAAAAGAAATAGGACAAAGAATGATTTTGAGTTAGTTTCTCTATTTTGATCCCTAAGTGGCTTACAACCCTAGAGAAGTATATGCAGATTTACGGATGCAATTGCAGGATACATAGCAGCCAATAATTCACAAGAAATCCATGCATCCAATTTTAATAGCAATTAATACAAAGAAATAGGGTCCTTGAATGGCCCAGTCATCTGGACCTTGACTGTACCCTCAACCAGTGACCCTTCAAAATTGGGTTATCATGCAATCAGTGAGTGATCCTTCATTCTCCCAGTCTGCCCTGCATCCAAACATATTGGAAATAAACAATACAATGATAACAATTCTTTCACAATCCCCCTTCCCTCAAGGAACACTATCAACATCCAGACCTTGACTGTCCCCTCAACCAGTGACCCTTCAAAATTGGGTTATCATGCAATCAGTGAGTGATCCTTCCTTCTCCTGTTCTTCCCTGCATCTAAACATATTGGAAATACATAATACAATGATAACAAGTCTTTTACAATCCCCCATCCCTCAACGAACACTATCAACATCCGGACCTTGACTGTCCCCTCAACCAGTGACCCTTCAAAACTAGGTTATCATGCAATCAGTGAGTGATCCTTCATTCTCCTAGTCTGCCCTGCATCCAAACATATTGGAAATACACAATACAATGATAATGTATGGAAATCCTTTAATGAATCTCAGTCACTGGTAATGCATGGACAGTCAAACCAGTAGTCTCCAAAGCATTCAATAAGTGAATATGAATGTTTGAAAACTTTCCTCTCAACTTCCCCAACCACTCCTAATCAGTTAGAGAGATATTTCTAGAATCTCCACTATTCCTATCCTTACCAACAATTCTTAAACATACTTTATTTGATATGATAATAACATGCTAAACTGAACCAATGGCATGTTCTTCGTGTGATACAAGGAAGATTTGGCTATCAAATCTTCCTTCATGCAAGCTGAGCATGAGAGAAGGTATGTGATTTCTTCATCTTTGATTGGTATCTTTGATGGGCAATGTCTTTTGAGCCTCTGGCATCATATTCGACCACAAATTTCAAATTCTTTGTATTTTATTTGATCATGAATGCTCACTGAAATGACTGCATTCTACTAGTGTCGTGCCCTAGCCCGTGCTTTATCTCCATTATTTGATGTTATTTGTGCTTGTGCTCAAGGATGTCGATTCACTGTTTTGAAATGTTTGAATTCACATTTTTTGATATTACAATCCATTATATCAGATAAAGTATGTTTAAGAAGTTTTAGTGTCTAAACACTCAACTAATCCCTCTAACCGATTAGGAGTGGTTGGGGAAGTTGAGAGGAAAGTTTTCAAACGTTCATATTTACTTATTGAATGCTTTGGAGACTACTGGTTTGACTGTCTATGCATTAATGTTTAGAAGAGATCAATAAAGTATTTAAAGACATTCTTAAATGTTTGGAGAGGTTTGAGAGGCACTTATCATGACTGTACCCTCACAAACAATGGCATAGACTGGTTTTACTAAGTTTCCTTTCTCTATTTTGAGGTTTCCTTTCTTTGCCGCAGGGGTACAGTCATAGGGTTCATTGATAAACTGATCCTTTAAATGGTTACTATAAATATGAATGATTTGATATAACATATTTCTCATTTTACTTGAAGTTTGGACTAGCTTGTGCAAGGGTGAAAGTACTTTTGATCATTTTGGTCGTGACTATTCCTCTACACAGTCAACAAATGTAACTGTCTAATGATTATATGTAATGTTGAATGGATTAAATACTTTATTCTTGGTAGAAGTGAATGGAATGAATATTGTTGGTGTTAGGTTTCATTTATTATTGAATTCAATGGTTTCCAAGATGTGTTGAGGAGTTTTCTCCTTGTTTAATGTTGTTGGTGTAATTAAATATTTACTAATTACACTTTACTTAAGTTCACTTAGGGTAATGCATTTGCATATTAGTTGTCTTTGAGACACCTACGAGTTTGCATTTCTTTTTAGCACATGGTTAGGAGAATCTCCACTTTAGGTGTGATAGTTGTCATCACATACCTCTTTGTGTGTGAGATCCACCTTTAGTGCTCTTATCACATTATCATTCTCTCATTGTTGCACATGTTTCTCATACTTTCATGTACAATGGAGGATGATCCACCTTGGTGGACATGTGATTCCACCATGTCTAGTTGATATCTTATCACTTGCATATCTTCTAGTTATCATGCATTGCCTATATATTGAGGCATTTCTACATTGTATGTAATTATTATCCATTATCATTTGATCATTATTGAATTCTTCATTTGATTATATTGTCTTGTCTCTCTTGTTTGTGCTATCTCTTGAGCTTCTAGATCTTGACATTTATTCTTTGCCTTAAGCAAATTCTTACATGGTATCAGAGCGATATCAAAATTTTTACATGGTATCAGAGCCATAAGAGTTTCATTGTATAGCCTATTTTGAGAGATTTTTATTGCAGGTCAAAATTGGAGCTTGTTGGTGCAAATCAGAGGTTGGCATCACATTGAGGAGGTCCAAAAACCCCTAAATAGAATTTTGTTTCATCCAAATTGGACATCTGAAGCCAAATCTAGAGCCATTTGAATTTTCAAAGTTCAGCAGTGGCGATTCAGAAAAAATAATTTCAGAGGTGATTTTCAAACAATAATATCTCAGTCATCTGGAGTCCTTTTTTTGAGCAATTTTTTTTGTTTTGGGGTAGAATTTCACGATCTACACAACGATGTAGGTGATTTCTGATCTCTGTTTCTGATGTTTTCTAAAAATTGAAAATCTTAATTTTTACAACTTTAGAGGCTTCGTTTGGGCTCATATGGACACGTTTTTAGGTGCTATTTTTTTTTAAGTTCATGATTTTTTGTCTACTTTCCAGATCTGGTATCAGTTTGGAAAAATTTTGAGTAGACATAGTACTTTCAAAATTTGGTCTATTTTGACCTATTTTTGGCACTTGTAATTTGTTGGATCCTTGAGTGGTCTTGTGTCTTATTTTTTTGAGTCTACTATAGCTTCATATTTTCTATTGTAATTATCAAAATTAGAAGTCCACTTTGGTTCATTTTGGCAAGTGGCAATTGTACACGCACTATATATAAAGTGCCAAAATCATCTATTTTGGGGGGGTTCTTTGGTTCATTGCATTTTGGGGGTGCATTGATTTTTTGGTCTCATTGTTTCATGTGAGAAGTATATCATGGATGGTTTAATTAAGTTGACAAGAGGGAACTATAAGAAATGGAGTGAATTGGTTCTTACTCATCTTAGTGAGCATAACCTATTGTCCCATTTGGATGAGTATAGACCTAAAAGTCCTTCTTACAATTGTGACTCTTACTCAAAAGTTGTTAAGGTTATCTATTTGAATATGGATATAGATGTTATGGATTCCCCTGATGACTATGATGATGAGACAGAAAATACTCCTGATCTTTGGACTATTCTTTGGGAAATGTATGGAGATCCACATATTCCTCCACTTCCAAAACGTCCAGAACCTCCAATTGTAGCTCCTTCTCCTCCTAATGAGATCACATCTCTTGATGATGCATGTCTTCCTATAGCCACTCACTCTTTTGATTCACTAAAATAAGATATTCCTTGTCTTCCAGTTATAGTTCCATGGGATGACTACTTGACAGACATTGTAGGTTTGTTTGTGGAGTCCTACATTTCAGATTTGGGAGACTTCATTGATGACATTCATCTTCTCTTTGTTGAGGATGATCTTTCTTCAGTTGTTGTGAGGCAGCATGCTGACCCTCATCTTCATTCTCCACTTGATCCTTCTTTCGAGATTGACATGATTGTGGATACTTTGATACAAAATTTGGAGGAGGTCTCTTTAACTTTAGAGAAGACATTTGAGTCTTTGGAGATTGGTTTTCATGAGTCTCAAACTTCACTTGAGATGTCACATTGCATGATTAAGGTTGATCATACTTATGTGTTGGAGATTCCTATTCAATTTCCTAAGACATCATACATTTTGAGGATTCTTCCTTTAGATTGGGGAGGATTCATTGATACACCTATGTACTTGTTTCTTCCTAAGGGGAGGAACATCATTCAGTTTTCTTGGTGTAGTTTCTACATTGATCCAGGTGCATCTATCATGGGTGTACATTCTACATTGAGGGGGGGCTTTCTTGCTTCTCTTCCTACTTCATTTGAGGAGGCATTTTTTTTTTTGGAGTTTGATCCAAATTCTTACATGGATCAGTTATCATTGGTTCTTTGTTTGTCACCTTCTTCTATTGGGCATTCTCCTGATTGGTTCATGGCATCTTCATCAACCAAGGACATGGTGACACTTGGGCATACTTCAAAGACAACATACTTCATTTGGATTCCCCTTCCTACTTCCTATCCATAATGGGAAGCCTTCTTACATCTATACTTGGTGTATCTTCTTCCTAAGGAGAGAAATGTTGTTTGTAGGCATTGGACTATGTTTTGTCTTCAAGCACTTACCATCCTTGGAGGAGATTACTCATTATGGGGGGGATATCATGTCTCCTTATTTCCTTCCTTTGGGGGGATTCTTTATTGTATATGCATGATGTATGTCATAATTGGGGGGTCTTGATTACTCCATCCATGCATGCATCTTGTATACATCTCTCTTTTTGGGGGAGGGTTTTTCCCATGAGGTTTTCCCTCTTTCTCCACTTTATGAGAGATTGCATTGTTCTTGCATTTTGTACATGGGTACCTAACATGGCCTAGTAGCCGGGATCCATATTACATTGTGAGATTAAGTGCATTCCCCTAAATTGCACTTAAGGGGGGGTGTTGGTGTAATTAAATATTTACTAATTACACTTTACTTAAGTTTACTTAGGATAATGCATTTGCATATTAGTTATTTTTGAGACACCTAGGAGTTTGCATTTTTTTTAGCACATGGTTAGGAGAATCTCCACTTTAGGTGTGATAGTTGTCATCACATACCTCTTTGTGTGTGAGATCCACCTTTAGTGCTTTTATCACATTATCATTCTCTCATTGTTGCACATGTTTCTCATACTTTCATGTACAATGGAGGATGATCCACCTTTGGTGGACATGTGATTCCACCATGTCTAGTTGATATCTTATCACTTGCATATCTTCTAGTTATCATGCATTGCCTATATATTGAGGCATTTCTACATTGTATGTAATTATTATCCATTATCATTTGATCATTATTGAATTCTTCATTTGATCATATTGTCTTGTCTCTCTTGTTTGTGCTATCTCTTGAGCTTCTAGATCTTAGCATTTATTCTTTGCATTAAGATAATTCTTACATGGTATCAGAGCGATATCAAAATTCTTACAAATCTTAACTGTTCCTGCATAATCCACTCATACAACAGTGAAATCCTATGTGATTGACAATTTCATACAACTAGTCCTTTGGTATGTATTAAACAAAATAGAATTTTCAGCATATTATTATCATTCTATTTATTTGTTGTAAACATGCCATTGGTTCAGTTTTGTAAAAAAAAATCATAAATTAAATTTTTTTACAAAATAGATTACAAAATACTCTTCAAAACAAAGGAAAAACTTAGCAAATTCAGTCTAACTCGTTGTAGATGAAGGAACAGTCATGCTAATAGTTCCTCTAAGTCTTCCAAAACATTTATTGAACTCCCCTAAAGTCCTATTAGATCCCCAAATTGCTTAATCCAATCAACTTACATCAGGATCATGAGAAACTTCAAAGGATTAAAAACATTACTTGGAACAGTCACTGATTTTACTAGTCAAAACGTAAGGAACATAATTTTAAAGTGCTCACAATACATTCAATGATGAAATGAATGCTTGGAGATTTCTTACTATTCCATCCTTGAATTTAGAAACTAAAACAATAAGTAAAGAAGCCTTTCAAAAATGCATAACACAATGGACTTGCAGATTTAAACTTCTATTTTTATTGAATCTTTGTTTCTGCTGTACACTCTAGGCTTAAGTATGTTGTACAATGACTTCCAAAGGTTACATATAACTCCATCACAACCTCCCCAACCATGAAGAACATAGATGAAGAACTTGATGGTTTCATGTTTTAATCTTTAAGAACTTGATCAAGAACATAGGTTGTAATGAAATATCAATTTGATTTGCAAAGTTTGTGTTCTTTAAAAATTTGAAAGGCTCTAATACTTAATAGGGAGGATGTGGATGTGCAACCTTATGCTTTTAATACTAAGTCTCTATTTTTTGGGCATACTGATTATAAGTACTTGACATATATCACAAATGTTGCTAATTAAGGTTGGCGGGATGATTACGCCTATCCTGAAAAAAGACTGTCAAATCATTATGCTTTCAAATCAATCACCTATCGGCATATCCCTTGCGAGGGAGAGAACCCAAACACATAAAGAACATGCACATAAACATGACAGTTGAAAAACTTAAATGGAATACACCAAGAAGTACCAAATGATGAATGCTCAATTGTTGTAATGGCAAAGCATCAGAACTGTCCATTTCTAGAACTTGATTTTCTAGTCTAAATGATTTTTCTATAGTCGTGATGATTTTTCTAGATCTTGATTTTCTAGTCTTAATGATTTTTCTTTCGTTCTAATGTTTGTTGCTCTTGATAAATTAGGCCTTGAATTTGAATTTTTGTTCACGGTTTTATTTCAGCTTGATATTTCATTCATTTTTCATATACATAGAGACTACACATGCTGATAAAAAAATGAGCTATTTGATTAAGGTTAACTATTCATGATTGTAAATAGTCAATATTTCTGATGGTACTCCTTGGTGTATTCCATTTTAAAATAATCATGTTTCTATGGCTATGATAAATGTCCCTTTGGGTCGAGAAAATTAGAGTTGAAAAAATGGTTGCAAACAAATCATCCTTCTTCCACCAACATTCTAGTCAATGTACAAGTAACGAGTCATTCCATTCAAGAAAGATCATGTCTGACAATATCAACCCAAAACAAAATAAGGAGTATGCAGAATTTAGTGATTGTATCTTCCATTAGAGCCACTTCATATGCATAGGTAATGAACATGCATATTTGCCTAAGCGCTATTGGGAGATTACCTAGCAACACATGTACTATTGTGAAAATCACCACAAATCTATTTGCTGCTAGGTCTAGCTCCCAGTATTGCTTGGTCAAATATGCATGTTTTTCACCTGTGCATATACCTTCTATGATCAACTCTTATATGCACAGGTGATGAACATTCAGATTTGCCTAAGTAGTACTTTGAGTAGTCCTCCAACACATGTACTATTGTGAAAATCATCACAAGTCCATTTGTTGGAGGAAATCTCATAGCACACATGTTTGGAGGTCTAAAGGAAACAAGAGAATTTGAAGAGTCACGAGTCTTAAGATTGTACTTAATATAGCCGAGCTTCATTCAATGGTACATTCAAACATGAAACAAACCATTCTTAAACCAGATTAAACTAGTAAACCAAAGGACATACTGATTATAAGTAAACTAGTAAACCAAAGGACATGCTTTTACTACTAAGTCTCTGTTTGTTGGGCATACTGATTATAAGTACTTGACATATATCACAAATGTTGCTAATTAAGGTTGGCGGGATGATTTCGCCTATCCTAAAAAAATATTGTCAAATCATTATCCTTTGAATGGTTACTATGAATATGAATGATTTGATATAGCATATTTCTCATTTTACTTGAAGTTTTGAATAGCTTGTGCAAGGGTGAAAGTACTTTTGATCATTTTGGTCGTGACTGTTCCTTTACACAGTCAGCAAATGTAATTGTCTAATGATTATATGTAATGTTGAATGGATTAAATGCTTGATTCTTGGTAGAAGTGAATGGAAGGAATAGTGCTGGTGTTAGGTTTAATTTATTATTAAATTCAATGGTTTCCAAGATGTGTTGAGGATTTTGCTCCCTTTTTTTATGTTAACTGTTCCTGCACAATCCACTCATACAATAGTAAAATGCTATCTGATTGACAATTTCATACAATTGGTCCTTTGGCATGTATTAAATAGAATAGAATTTTTAGCATATTATTATCATTCTATTTATTTGTTGTAAACATGCCATTGGTTCAACATATTATTATCATTCTATTTCTTTGTTGTAAACATGCAATTGGTTAGGTTTTTTAAATTTCTTTTTGTGTTAAATTTTTGTTTTCTATTTTTTCCATTTGATAACCACAGTCAACATTTCAAAATAGTGAATAACATCAAATAATGGAGATAAAGAATGGGCTAGGGCATGACACCTATAGATTAAAGATGAACCAATGACATGTTTACAACAAAGAAATAGAATGATAATAATATGCTGAAAATTCTATTATGTTTAATACACACCAAAGGACCAGTCCCAACAATTCTTTAACAATAAAGTATATTTAAGAATTGTTGGAAGTAGTTTTCAAACATTCAAATTCACTTATTGAATGCTTTGGAGACTAGTGGTTTGACTATGCATGCGTTACCAATGACTGAGATTCATTAAAGGATACAAAACCCTTCATTTTGGGTTATTGTGTGTGGATTCAAATGTAGGTTTGATTTGGTTAATGTTTAGAAGATATCAATAAAGTATTTAAAGACAATCTTACATGTTTGGAGAGGTTTGAGAGGCACTTATCATGACTGTACCCTCACAAACATCGACATGGACTGGTTTTACTAAGTTTCTTTTCTCATTACCAAAGTGGGCAAAGACTATGTCAGGCTGATAAAATATGGGGATTCTCTTTACCGCTGCAAATCTTTGAAGGTTGCTGCACTTGGATGGATGTGGATGTGCAACCTTATTCTTTTACTACTAAGTCTCTATTTGTTGGGCATACTGGTTATAAGTACTTGACATATATCACAAATGTTGCTAATTAAGGTTGGCGGGATGATTACACCTATCCTAAAAAAAGACTATCAAATCATTATGCTTTCAAATCAATTACCTATCGGTGTATCCCTTGTGAGGGACAGAAGCCAAACACATAAAGAACATGCACATAAACATGACAACTAAAAAACTTAAATGGAATACGCCAAGAAGTACCAAATGATGAATGCTCAATTGTTGTAATGGCAACGCACCAGAACCATCCATTTCTAGAACTTGATTTTCTAGTCTAAATGATTTTTCTATAGTCATAATGATTTTTCTAGATCTTGATTTTCTAGTCTTAATGATTTTTCTTTCGTCCTAATGTTTGTTACTCTTGATAAATTAGGCCTTGAATTTGAATTTTTGTTCACTGTTTTATTTTAGCTTGATATATATTTCATTCATTTTTCATGTACACAGAGACTACACATGCTGATAAAAAATGAGCCATTTGATTTAGGTTAACTATTCATGATTGTAAATGGTCATCAATATTTCTGATGGTACTCCTTGGTGTATTCCATTTTAAAACAATCATGTTTTTATGGCTATGATAAATGTCCCTTTGTGTTGAGAAAATTAGAGTTGAAAAAATGGTTGTTCAGTGTCTGTGTATCTACAGGTTGCAAACAAATCATCCTTCTTCCACCAATATTCTAGTCAATGTACAAGTAACGAGTCATTCTATTCAAAAAAGACCATGTCTGACAACATCAACCTAGAACAAAATAAGGAGTATGCATAATTTTGTGATTGTATCTGCCATTAGAGCCACTTCATATGCACAGGTGATGAACATGCATATTTTCCTGAGCGCTATTGGGAGCTTACCCAACAACACATGTACTATTGTGAAAATCACCACAAATCTATTTGTTGTTGGGTCTAGCTTCCAGTATTGCTTGGTCAAATATGCATGTTTTTCACCTGTGCATATACCTTCTATGATCAACTCTTATATGCACAGGTGATGAACATTCAGATTGGCCTAAGCAGTACTGTGAGATTTCCTTCCAACACATGTACTATTTTGAAAATCATCACAAGTCCATTTGTTGGAGGAAATCTCACAGTACACATGTTTGGAGGTCTGAAAGAAACAAGAGAATTTGAAGAGTTGTGAGTCTTAAGATTGTGGTATATTTTGGTAAATGAAGAGTGGAAAGAAGATGATATTCCTGAGATCATGGATGGACACAATGTTGCAGACTTATTGATCCAGATATCTTGCAGAGGCTTGAAGAACTGGAGAGGGAAGAAGGGCTTAGGATGGCAGTTGAGAGTGACGAGGATGATGAGATGGGGGAAGTCAAGTTGAATCCTAATGAAAAGGAAGCTTTGGCTGCAATTAGGAAGAAGAAGAAGATGCTTATTGTCGAACACAAGTTGAAGAAGAGTACTGCAAAGAGCACGCCTACCGTACCAAGGAAGTTTGACAAGAACAAGGAATATGGCTTAAACAGAATGGGAAGACATCTTTCTAGCCTGGGCTTGGATCCTTTGAAGTTTGGTTGTTGTGGATAAAATATACAGATCTTCCTAGTGATGCAAAATTAACTTCTTTTAAGCCTTACCCTTGTTGTTTCAAATATATCATTTGGGTACACATAGAGGGCACAGGAATTGGGGTACGCATAGTTCATTTATGGGATTTTTTTTGGGAAGCTAATTGCTCATCTCTCATCTACATTATTATGAAGCTAATTGCCAAAGGATCTAGGCCTAGGCTAGAAAGATGTCTTCCCAAACACATAAAAACATGCACATAAACATGACAGTTGAGAAACATAAATGTAGATTTCACAATAGCTGAGAAACATAATTGTAGGCATCATGGTCACAATTTTTTGGAGACAACGTAATTGAGTTGTATACCCAAGTGATGGAGATCAACTTCTGCAGCTCCAATTCCAAATTGAATACATTTGTGTTGGAGGACCTTGTATTCATGAGCAATAGATGTAGTCAACTTGGAATTGGAGGTGCAGGAGTTGCTCTCCATCGTCTGGGTATACCACTCAATTATGTTGTCTCCAAAAACTTGTGACCATGATGCCTACATTTATGTTTCTCAGCTGTTGTGTCCTAGGACCTCTTATGACCCTTTATGACCCTTTACGACCCCTAATAATACACATCTTAGAGGTCTTAAAATGTCATAAAGGGTCATAAGAGGCTCTTAGGAGGGGCCAGATGAGCTTCCACCTTCACGTGGCTGGCCCTGTTAATTAGAGAATGTTAAACTATTCTTGAAACAAGGAGAAGCTCAATAATTTAAGGTCTCAGTCCAAAAAGATGGTGAAAAATGACGGGAATCAATCATGGAGATTTTTTAGATACTGAGAAGACGTATATGCAGTGGAGGCCAAAAGGGATTTTTTTGGAGATTTGCTAGATGTGGAGATTTTCTAGAGAGGGTTTCCAGATTGAATACTAGTGCAGAGATGATGATTCAGTACTACATCTATAAAACCTTCACAAATATCCCTTTTTTGGCCTCCACTCATACCTCTTCTCAGAATCTAGAAACTTTGGATATTGTTTCTCATCCATGCACTAAATGTTCTAGTGATCGTATAAAATTACTTTTGTGAGACTGGGATCAATTATGAGAAGGTAAACAACAAGATAATTTTATTGTATCTTTCATTTCTTTTATCCATTCATATTTTTTGCCTCCTCTTATATTGGATACTGTGCAGTGTACATAAACGCAAGGTGGTGATTATTTTCAATGATCGACAGGTATAAGTCTTCCAGCCCTTATCTAGTAGCTAGGATTAAAGATAGCAGAGCTCAAGAGACCAGCATAGTTGGTCTCCATCCTTGGTCCATATACTCACAAAATATTTTACATTTTGTTAGCTCATCAAATTTGGTGATTTGAAATAATTTAATGGATGATATTTTCATGTATAACGTACATTATTTTAGTTTGACACTAAATGAATTTACCTACTTCACACACTTGTAGACATCGAATACAACCATAAAGAAGCATCCCCTCCCATGGCTTGATTAATGTAGGCCATGGGAGGAGATGCTTCTTTATCATCGTGTTTTATGTCTACAAATGCACAGAGTCGATAAATTCATGCAAGGTCAACTTAATAATATACGTTATCATGAAAATATTCTATTAAATTCTTTCAAATCCCCTCATTTGATGAGCTAACGAAATGTAAAATGTTTTGTCGGTATATGGACCAAATACAAAGACCAACTATGATGGTCTCTTGAGCTTTGTTTTTTTTAATATGCTAATTCGTCGCTTTTTCGACAATTAGTAAAGCATTTTCGATAGATGCACTATACGTCTGACAGGTTGGTCCGTCGATAGTATATTACAGACCGTTGGAATGCCGACCGGTCACCGTCGGATGGGACACCACTCCGGTAGATATGTGCGATAGGACTGCTATACCTCCGACAAAATGTCTTGTTAGAATCTACTGCCAATCCGTTAGAACTTTGACTAAAAAAATGTCATCAAAATGATTTTTCAACAAACCAGTCACATAGTAAAATTATTATTTATGTGCCCAATTCCGACAGGTACTGATGTTGGAATACTGATGGTTGGCACTCCCATTGCCATTTCTAATGCAAAAATGGTGACGGACACATGTGTTGCAATGCTGAGAAATAGGCGTTGGAAATCCAACAAATGGCCATCAAAATTTGGCCTCAAATGTACTAGTTCCATATGACTTTAAGGACCAACAATTTAGCTTCAATAAGAACCCTGCTAAATCTTCTAAAAGATCTTCATATTGTGTGTGGCCTACATGTGGGCACACATGTTTTTGTGCACATATGATTAGTTTGATTCTATATGCATCCAACACCTAGCCATGCCCACTCCAAATGATAATTCTTTCTAGCTAGTCCCATACGGATCCAACATTTGGCACAATCCTAGCCACATGGGAAACAAACCATATATGTGCACGATGATTATCAACATGTTATGAAATGATTAACTAATAAACAATTATATAAATATATCTTACTATATATCATATAAACTAGTTAGCATAGTCTATTTATAGAAGTTGTTGATGATTTCAACCCATAAGCCAAAAATCATCTACAAGCACACCACCTATCACAAAGAGAAGATCAAGAAGCAAGATTATTTACACAACATGAGAATTTTATATTGATTGCACACATTGAATTTATATACAAATATGATTATTGACAATGAATAAAATATAATGCTTTTATATAAAAACGTGTCTCTAAAAATAAGGAAAAAGGTGAAAAATATAAGATATGCAAACTAGTGCATGATATGCAAGGTAGAGGTGAACAATATGCACACTATATTTGGAAAAAGCAAATTGGAGCCCAACTAGACTGAACCAAACTAAATTAGGCTCACTAAGTGAACTTAATCTAGACATGCATGTGAAAACATGTGCTCAAATATGTATGTGAATATGTATAAGAATATTTTTTGAGCATGTGCACAATCATTTTACGCAACAATACCAAATGTTTCTAATACAATAAAACTATGTATGTGCAACATAAATGCATGCTTGAACATTGTCTACCTAGCCTAGTATAAACTTTATACTCTAGTGTTCCTATGGAAAATTAGATGGATACTTTGTTTGATTACAAGAATCCACTATTTCACTAGATTATTCAAAAATTTGTATCACAAACTTTTAATGAATCCAACATAATATTACTCATGTATATATCATGTCAAGTTGACCACGTAATCTTTGTCATGGCATTATATAAATTATTTTCACATCTCAATCTTTTCACTTGGACTAAACCTACCTCCATTGACTTGGCTCCATAACCTTGCTTATATGTGAGGTTTTCCTCCAATCCTTACATTGAGATTGAATAATCAATATTCATGTGAAAAGGTTCAATCTCATGCCATTTTTCATCAAATGCAATAGTCTAGGTTTTAGGCATCACGTCACTTTTCTTTTCTTTATGCAACTACTTATAAGAAGAAAGAGGAAGATGTAGTTCATTGCTAGCCACTTTAGACAAATTAGTTGTAGATAAATCCTGCATGAATGAGGTTACTTATACTCTCCATATCAATGACATAAATGAACACAAAATTATCTAAAGTAAAGAGGATTAAAATTTCAAATCCCCTTGAAGTGATAGCTTGCAACATGATGCTTGTTTGCCAATGTGTAACCCCTATCATAAAAAATCTATCTATTCCCAAGGATACCATTGATCACATGCACCTAAAAGAAATTTAACTTTAGTTGACAATGCACTATATATTAAAATGTTAATAGTTATCAATAATATCCCAAGTAGAAGGAACCTTTAGGATTATTAGGCTCCTTCCATGAATAGTGAAAAATACAATCTAGTCTAATACACATAGTTTCTAACTGTAGAGAGAAAGTACTTTCATTTCAATAATTTTTACCAACCACCAAGAAAACCAACTAGTTATTGGAAATGATTTCAATATTTGTTAAGGTTATATAGCTTAAAATTTTACCCTCTTTATGACCTTCAATTGCACAAAACACTTCAACAATTAGTGTCAAAAAAATAATCTTCAATCAACAAGGTTCTTTTGGAATATGTACTTTTTGACACTCTACATTACTTTACATTCTAAGCCTTGTTTACATAGAACAAGTTATTTCAACTAGGATGCATGGGTTGATGCTACCCTCTCCTTTTAGTGCTAGAGTACAAGGAGAAACTTTCATTGACATTTGTAAGCATGAAGAGTTAAGATCATAATTCAAATTAAAAGAACACCAACATTTTTTATGCCTCATTAGTTATTGGGTAAGAGTATAATTAGTTTAGATCCTCACTTATTATTAAAATCTATAAAATATTTTTAGATTCATCTTTCCATGTCAATAGTTGTAATATACATCACCAAGTCACATTGTGCTCACAACATGCCCGATTTTCTATGTTGGCACATCTATGTACTTTTCTAATATATTAATAATATTACTCTACAATAAAGAGAAGTGATTTTGACACAAGGTCACACTATAGTTCAAAAGAGCCCATGCATTTTTCAGATCAATATTATTTAATTTTTTATAATACAAACCGCATACACTGGATCATTACTCTACAAGAGTGTATAATCCATACAACTTTAATATAACTTGCAATACTACATAGTGGATCAACATCAATACCTTGCATACAATAATGTTCCCTTGTGTACACACTTTGTACCAAGACACACCACACGTAAGTATGAAGAATTATGAAATAAAAAATTTACCTACATTTGCACAAGCACTTCCACAAATTAACACAACTATCATGGTTAACATATGTGGGATATTCTTTTTAGTATCTTCGATGTTAGACCCTTTTATTCGATGATTTTCTTCATATTTGGAAGGCTCAAGGTTTTATGAAATATTTTGTTAAAATTCATAAAGTTTTGTATGGCAATACGTATGAGTTTTTTTGGTTTTATGTCTATTTAGTGGTATTTTTATCTCACATTTTAGCTTTTAATAGAGGTAATTTTCTAATGCTTGGCATAACAAAGTCTTAAAGAAATTAAATAATTTTTTATGTAAAGAGGTCTTACACTAGGTTAAAAAGACTACACTTCATCGTCATTTTAAAACTATTCATTAAAATGACAAATTATGGGAATTTGTTGGTTGGGTGGGACAACACAAGTTGTTGATGTTATCACTTAATATTGGTATTCATTTTATCTTTTTTTGAAAAATGCTTTTATAGATTAAAAATTATTAATTTTATGCATGTCCCTATCCTACTAATTTACAAGGATCAAGCAACTAAAGAAGATTTGGTCTAGCCTCATTTAGCCTCTTTTTTAAATGGTTGCTATTGTCAAGGTCAATGAGGTTATTATAAGTCCATGTGTGAAATCTATTTAGGTATGTGGTGGTTTTCATTTTATCACTCATTTGTTACTTGGTCATTGTTATTCTAAATTGGTGTGGCAATGATTTTAACTTGTTTGGGATTTATTATTTGATAGACCTATTATTAATTGGTTTGATGTATTATTTGAAAATATTTTGAGTTCTTTTCCTCTTTATAAATAGCTGCATAATATTTATTTTGTTATGTCTTTAAAGGTGTTATAGTTTATTTGGATTGCTAGCCTAAATAGGATATCTTTTAGATACGTAATCACATGCTCATTGATTTTTCTACAAAAGTAGAAATTTCTTTAGTTTTCAATGTTGTGGCTTCGCAAGTACAAAGGAAGAAGGACGATATCATTCAATTTACTTATAGAAACTCAATTCATGATAGTTATTTAGTATAGTGAGGGGAGGGGGGGTGGGGGGGGATTTTAATGGTCTAGTTTATGATCAAGATGGATGGTCTATTAAAAAGAATATTATGTTGGTTAACTTATCTTCTTAGCATATTGAATATTCTATTTATTCTAAGGAGGTTGTATTTTTTAATGACAATGAGGGATAGGACTTTTTGTTCAACTAGTAATAATCATGTCTTGTTTGATGGTGTTCCTGATGTCACTATTAATCATCTTGGTGGAAGTGTTCCTTCTTCCTTGGCTTGGGGTTCTACTATTGGTGTTCATGAATTTTTTTGGTGTAATTCTTTCTTGTGTTAGTACTTGTGTTGATATTACACATGTTTGTGTTCATGTTCATGTTATTAATGATGGTGATGTTCTTATGATTCCACGTGAGAGTTATTATGATAAAGGGAAGATTGTTATTGTAATACATAGAATATTTTATGGTCTTATTTCCATAGTGGCCTTAATGTGGATTTTTTTTCTTTGTTTTCTATTCCAATAAGGATTTTTTTGGAATCCTAGCTACAATAGGATTCCTAGTTTGTCTAGTATTATGCTATATTTAGTAAGTGAATTAGTATGATAGCTAGATAGGAATATGTTGGTTGGTCTTTCTAAGCTATTTGAGGTATTATTAATTTTATTTTTAATAAAATTATTGTGTCTCTTGGTTAATATTTGTATTCAAGTATTTAAAATACCTATATTTATAGATATTTTTCAATACACAATATTTGACTATTATAAAGAGCCATACTAAATCCCAAATAATGTGAATATATATGAGGCCCACTTCATCACTCTCTGTGAGCTATTAATATTTAAAACATGGAAAAGTTGTGAATTGGCTATGACAACCTTATGAAAATCATTCAAACCAAGGAAATAGGAAATTCTTTAAGGAAATTTAATATGATCTTGGGTCCTCAAGTATGAAATAGCCTTGGGAGTGGAATTGTAACATTTAAGGAAACAATAAATATATTTTTCCTAAAATTATACTATTTTTTAAAAGATCATATTGTAATATTAATCTTGTATAGCATCATAAATTGGATTCATATACAATTTCATGCTCACTTAGGCCTCATTTTAGCATTTATAGTCTTCCATGTATGATCATGTTTGATTTTTCTTATAGTGGCTTAAATTTGTCTACTTTATCTACTTATTGGTCACTAGTCCTTGAATCAACCTTCACTAGATGATCAATGTGCCTAGGCTCCCTTGACCTAGGTTAGTGTCTCTTGGGGCACCATTGACCTACCAAAATGGGCCCAATTTTAGATCCTCCAATTCTCAAGATGTATAGGTGATAATTACTCCTTCATGTTAGTCTACCTAAAAAAATTAGATATGTTTCATAAGGAGGTATAAAAGGAATCCTAACACCTTCATTTGGAACATCAATCAAGAGAGAATCACATCCTATCTTATGTGCAATTCATTTGAGCAAGTAATCAAGAATTATCAAGGACTTGACGAAGTAAATTTCAGATCTCAAGAATTCAAAATGACATCCATGATCTAGAAATCATAAAGTCAATTACACAATTCAACCTCAAACTTTTCATGAATACTTCAACACAAAAGAGGACTCGTGAAGGTATAAAATTTCGTTCAATCATTTCAATTTTAAATTTAGTCTCTACTCCTTCAAAACATGCTTTCAATTAAATTACATTTCAATTCAATTTCAAGGTTAGTTCAAAAATTGGGATTTGACCTAAGTAAACCCCTATCTTTCTAATAATTCTATAACTTTTGCATGTGCAGGTAATAGGATCTAAAGACACCAATTCAAAGTTAGGAAGAACAAACAAATGCCTATAGATTGAGATTTTATAGAGAGAGAAAAAGTAGTGTAAGTGTCAACTCGCTTGTTAGTGTTTGGCACTTTTTCGACTAAACTTTTGGGGAAGGTTCTAAGAAGCATCCTTATCCCAGGAATGCAACTTTCATTATATCTAACATTCATGGGTCAAGGGTGCCCCAACCTAAATGGACCTCCTAATTTTAGCCTATATTTTAGACATGGGTTCATTTCTATCTCCTCATTCCAAATCCCTAGTCCTTGTCATCATCTTTGTTCTAAGGTTTTAAATGCATGTTAAATACTCTCAGTTTCTCATCTTTGGCCCTAGATCTAGCACTAAATCCACATAACTCAATAATCATTTTGAACACAAACAAGAACTATTAGATTCACCTTGTTCCAACCCTTTGGATCTAATTTGAGGCTGACCCAAGTGAATTCACCCTCCTTAATGTAATCAAGAAGAAGGAAATAGGTTTATTTCCTAGTTTCTTGTATAAGATAGTGAACACCCACATCTTCCTTCTTCACCAAAATTACATTTTGGTGAACCTGGAACATCTTACATGTTTCTTACATATGATTCTAATGTTTAGATCTGATTTTTATGTACTTAGTTAATTCATATTTGAAATCATTTCTAAAATATTTCATTTATACAATGGTTAATTCATCATTCTAGTTGGAATTTGTATTATTTATTCATTTTTTACTTTGTGCATGAGTTTCATGACCTAATCCTACATATAATATCCTTATGAGAAGAAGTTATAGACTTTTGGCTTTCCAAAGTGTAAATACCAAGGGATTTATCTTGACTTGACAAACATATTCCATGGGAGTTTGGGTGAATCATCTATTCCTACAAATAACATATCTAACATTGTGGAGAACTATTCCTGCTACACATCCCATGATGATGATGACTCATAAAATTGATTTTACATAGTGACCAGTAAGGGAAGCTTGACCATCAATTATATTGGCTTCAACAATATATAGGTCACAAACACTTGAATAAAAAGGAAGTCCCCTTGATTGAAAAATTGAGAAAAACTATTCAATGTGATGAACATGGAATGGAAGTGTTGTGTGATATTTATCATGAATCTTTTATACTACTAGCATGCCCATGAAAATTTGTGTTGAATTTCTTCATACTCTAATCCTACAAATCAAGTTGACCAATAAATTCCTATGCCTAAATCATTTCTTAATGTTTCTACATATGTAGATTCTATGATGGCTACATCTACATAAAACATTAATTACACAATATTATTCATGCAGACAATCTATCAATCAATACTCATATATAGCTCCTTCTATTAGCATTCAATTTTTTTTTCCAACCATCTCCTTTATCCACCTATTATATATGTTCCACCTTCATACTTGAGTTCTCCACCTACCTATCACAATGTTACATCTCCTCATAATCCAACATGTCCAATACCAACTCATTCACTAAATCCATTCTCAACAATTTATCTCCAAGTGTTTAATCCTTACAACAATAATTGGCCTCCCTAACCCAATTCAAGTTCAATTTTCCCACATGCAATCTAGCTATCCCACTTTTCCAAGATATTATTCATGCTTTTGTTCTTCAATACATGGATATTCACTAATTGGAGTTATACAATGGAAAAGGTGACCTCCTAACTCATGTGAAAAGATTTGAAACATTGTGTAATGATTTATCAAATGAGCATAGAATCGTGGAGAAAAAAAAATGTTCACAATTCCAAAGATAAAGATTTGTAAAGGTATTTCTCTTTTCCTTCTTGTTCTATGATTCTTTTGAAAAATGGCTAATGCATCATGTAAAGGTTTCAAAAAAATATTGGTCCTAAATCTACTTTGATTGATTTTTGTACTGTCCCAAATTGCAAGCACTTATAATTTGATGCTCAGTTAGGCCCCATTTTAGCATGTATGAACTACCACATTGATTTCTAGTACTCTAACCCTACCACACTTTTCATTATGGTATCTTATTCGTAATTCTAATTCTTGAAGCAAATTTTGAGGTTGTCTTTTTTTTTTTTTTTTGGGGGGGGGGGGGAGGATAGGTCAGATAAACCGACCTATTCCTTGAGGTTTTCCCCAAAATTTAAAGTAGGGGCTTGTCTCAATAGTTAAGGGAGAAATATCAAATCCCATCGGCTTCCTTTAAGTTTTGAGCACCTAAATATTGTGAGAGGTATATAAAGAACCTATCTCTTCTCATTTAACATCACATCATAAGAATTTAATTTCTCTCCTATAAATTTGCATCTCAAGTATTCTATGGAAAATCTCAAGCATTCTAAGACATCTATTCATGTCAATATTCTCCATAGATTAGGATTATTTCCATCATTGAAGGCCAAGTAAAGGAGCTCACCATCAATGAAAATGATCTTTGCATAAGTATCCATTCACAAGAACTCAAGCATTAAAGCATCCAAGCATTCAAGTCATTCTTATCTATCTCTATCTATCAAGAATTGTGGAAAACTACAACATCCATTGTGTAAGGATTTTCTTTAATGATTTCCTTTTAGGTTTATGTGTGTAGTGAAAGCTATTGCATTAACACTTGTGATTACATCCAAAGAATCTTTATGACATCATGGTATAATATAATTTAGATCTATCTTCTATTTAATATCAACACACTTTCCATTCAAACATATTTCATTTCATTTCAAAGGTTGATTCCTCAACTATGGTTTTAATAAGGAAAACCCCATTCTACACAACCATTTGCTTGTTTTTTATGTACTGGTATAGGTGGTATTCACACCAGATCAGATCTAGGAAGTTTAGGACTATTGGAGTTGATGAGAAAACAACCCACAACTCCCAAGAACACCTACATGTAAACAAATTTCACAAAAAGAGAGAAACAAAAGTTGTGGAGGCCTAAACACAAGGATCCATGAAAGATGATACATTATTGATGTGCAAAAACAAAAGTTGCAATTCAATAATAAAAGAATGTTGTTAATTTACAAGAGAGATCAATCCTTATAGAAAGAGATCAAAACCCTAAAAGGAAACCTTGGTTGCATAATAATAATTAATAAAAGAATTAATCATTATATGCCTAAAGTTTAGCTTAAGTAAAGAAAGAGGTAATAAGTGACTTAATAATTAAATCAATATTATTTAATTAATAATAAAAACAACTTATTACTCTAACACCCCCTTAAGATAAACTTAGGGAGTAGCTGAAAACCTATAACTACTACTGAAACCAAATGGGTCATGGAAACATGATGCAGTCAAGGATGGTCGATCCAATTAAGGACAATCCAAACCTTGTAGCCAATAGAACAACATAATGAAATACTCAAAAACACAACAACAAAGTAATTATTTAACTCTAATTTTCATTAACATGCCTGACTGTAAGGTCTTCTGTGTTAGGGCCAATTATAATCATAAACAATTCTACAAGATCCAAACAGATCCAATACAATCTCAACTAGTTCAGCTCTAAAGACAATCAGAAGCTGATGGAAACCCTAAGGAAGATCTAAACTTGAGCTCGCAAGCCTCCAAGCAATCTCCTTGTCTCCAAGTGTGCAAACCACTAGCTCTGCAATTACAACTATCAGATAACAATCTGATCTGCAAGATCAAGAAAGATCTTTTCCACAACTTTTCCAACTCAAGCTTTCAGAACCTTAGATCTAATTCACTAAGCCTTCAAGTCATGAACTTCTATCCTCTCTTCCTCCTCCTAAACATCTACCCAAACATCCTATAAATACTAATCATTAGCCACAAGTCAACTAGATGAAACCATTAACTCCCCCCAACAAATATTAAATTCAATACAAGTTGGCATCAAAATAGCCTTACAAACATTTAATCTAACATGTTGGCCCATAAGAATAGCTACCAACCATAAATGCATCAAGTTGGCCCAACAAATCTCACAGAACTCCAGTCAGTAAACCAAAACTACCGAGCAACAGTGAAATAATTGAGCATACTAGGCATCGCCCAGCACCAGTGTCAACCGAGCACTGTAGGCATCACCGAGTAATACTTTCATCGAGCACCAAAAATTAATGAGTTCCTTTAGTGATCGACATTCCTTTAATGATCGAGGCTATCGGTCAAGGCTGCAACCGAGTAACACCGGCCAAACATACACCTCCCATGTAGATTCACCGAGTACCCTAGAATGCGCCTGCATCAGACACCCCAAGTTCGAAAAGATGTTCATATGTGAGAAGAACATCTTCCAGGATTCAGCACATAAACCCTGAACTAGTTCTTCACAAACAAGTCCTCCACCTTTTCAGCTTGCATATTCTTCCACTTCAGCTTTCTCTGTCTCTTCAAGTCTTTTCTTGACAACACATAGTTTGGTTCTCCATACTAATCATTCATTTTCTCTAGATCCACTATCTCAACTCAGCTACCAATACTCAGGCTTCTCCTACCGAGTGTTGTATCCAGCAAAGGCATCAGGGAAAAATTCCTGTCATCCTTCTCCATAGTAAACACATTTCTTACACAATCATACATAGCTTTGCAATCATATTGCCAAGGTCTACCAAGCAATATATCACAACTATTCATCTTCACAATGTCTCATAACACAAGATCCTTATACTGGCCAATTGAACATCGATAAAGCATTGTTCTCTTACTTATAGAGCATGAACATCTTGTAACCAGCCAATCCTATAAGGACAAGGATGCTTCATTCTATTCAACCCAAGTCTCTGAACCATGTCCTCAGCAACAAGGTTAGTACTACCACTATCAACAATAATATCACAGATTTTACCTCCAGACTGGTATTGGGTCCTAAACAAGTTACTCCTCTAACAAGGTTCCTCCTTTGTACCGAGCAATGTTTGTCGAAGCAGCAAGTTCTCAAATTTGGGCTCATTCTCATTCACCACAACAGTTCATCGGTCACAAAGCTTCTTTTGTGTACACTCAAAAGAACGGTGTCCTTCCTCTCCATAGTTATAGCAAGTACCCTTAAAGATAACTCTACCTGTCTTCTTCTTCTTCAGTTCCACAGGTTTCTGTTCATCTTCTGCATCAGTCGATTTATCCTTCGTCGAGTGATCAATGTTTTCCTTCCCTCAGGGATTACTATGTTGTTTCCTCTTCAACTTATCTTCTACCTTCAGAGCATACTGATAAGCATCTTCAATAGAATCAATCTTCAGCATACCAAGGTCATCCTGAATATTGAATCTCAGACCATTCACATATTGAGCTACCTTTTCCTTACCAAGCTCTCAGTGTCCAGATCGAATAGTAAGTTTGTAGAACTCCTTGATATAATCTTCCACAGACAGATCCTTTTGTTTTAGATTCTGCAACTTCTTAAACAAGTCAAGCTCATAATCAGAAGGTATGAACTTAGCTTTCAATTTAGTCACCATCAACCTCCACCGATTGATCTTCGTTTCACCTTCATCTTCTCTATCTCTTTGTAGTTCTTTCCACAAAAGAGAAGCATGTCCTTTCAACTTTGTCTGTGCTAATCTCACCCAAAGAGGATCTTTAATTTCTTCTAGCTCAAAGAAATATTCAAGTTCACCAATCCAATCAATCAAGTTCTCAGGCTTCAAAGTACCAAAGAAATTATAAAATTCCATTCAGTAACCATTACTAAATCGAGCTCCAGATTTATGCAATCGAGCAATTTTGTCTTCACCAGATCTGTCCCTCCAGTCATCACCACTAGATCCAAAAGGTTAAAATTCTTCAGTAGCTTCTTCATAGCCATCCTCAGTACCAACATTTTGAGGTATACCAGTAACAGCTCTCATGATCTCAGCAACCATGTCATTCTTCATCAGTTCCATCTCAGATTTGAAATTTGATTTCACCTTCTCTGTGATCTGGGATTCCATAGTATCACAAAGATCAGAAATAACTCTAGGGTCCAATCTTCTCAGAGGAATCCTTAAAGATATGCAAAAACCCTCTATAAAAAAACCTCACCGACCACCTTGTGGCAATCTCTAAGTTGTGTACAAGTCAGATCTCAACCTGCCACCTTGAACAAACAACTAGGGAAAGATCCACAAGTTCAGTGCTATGGATCTACAATCCCGATCATACGATCTCTTCACCAACAAGATCAACTTCACAAGATCAGCCTTGCTAGGTCAACCTTTGCTTCACAAGATAAACCTGGCTCTGATACCACCTGATGTAGTCAAGGATGGTGGATCCAATTAAGGATAGTCCAAACCTTGCATCCAACAGAACAACACAACAAAATACACAACAACACAACAACAAAGTAATTGTTTAACTCTGATTTTAATTAACATGTCTGGTTGTAAGGCCTTCTGGGTTAGGGCCAATTACAATCAAAAACAATTCTGCAAGATCCAAATAGATCCAATACAATCTCAGCTAGTTCAACTCTTGATGCAAGGGTAGGGCTAGTATGGGCCAAACAATGGCACACCCTAATGATCCAGCCTACTCAACAACATGCAGAAACAACAACACACAAGAGTGAGAGAGAGAACACAGGATCTTTCATTATTTTTCATCACATAGAATCATACATGTCAGGCTGTAAGGCCTTCTCGATTAGGGTGAAATATTACAATGAGTTACAGAAGTCCTCAAACATGCGAGGATCTACCAACAATCTCTAAACTTACTATCTTCTATCTTCTACCCAAAACTGCCTCCTAAACTACAACCAAACAACTACATTTATACAAGAGTCTACCAAACTGAGTTAGCCTTCAGATCCATAATTAATGGAAGGAATAGTTAGATCTGGGACCACACACTTCCCAATAATGGATTCCATCATTAAATCCATGACCCATAATAAATGCACAAGTCGGCCCAATAGAAACTCAAAAGAAACTACTCGGTAAGAAAGGATGACCAAGCAACAGACAAGCATCACCGAGCACCAGTAAAACAATCGACCGCCCAAGAGATAACTAACCACACTCCGTAACCAAAGGAAACTGACCAACTACCGACCAACTTGGTCAAAGAAGAAACCGAGCAACATAGACAAACTCCAAAATGTTTTTGGTGACACAAGATTGCCAAGGACCTAAGATGCTCCTGCATCAGCTCTAAAGATAATCAGAAGCTGATGGAAACCCTAAGGTAGATCTAAACTTGAGCTCACAAGCCTTCAAGCAATCTCCTTTTCTCCAAGTGTGCAAACCACTAGCTCTGCAATTATAACTATCATATAACAATCTGATCTACAAGATCAAGCAAGATCTTTTTCACAACTTCACCAACTCCAGCTTTCAGAACCTCAGATCTGATTCACTAAGCCTTCAAGTCATGAACTTCTATCCTCTCTTCCTCCTCCTAAACATCTACCCAAACTTCCTATAAATACTAATCATCAGCCACAAGTCAGCTAGATGAAACCATTAACTCCCCCCAACAAATATTAAATTCAATACAAGTTGGCATCAAAATAGCCTTACAAACATTTAATCTAACATGTCGGCCTGTAACAAAAGCTACCAAAAATAAATGCATCAAGTCGGCCCAACAAATCACACAGAACTCGAGTTGGTAAACCAGAACTACTGAGCAACAGTGAAATAACTGAGCATGCCAGGCATTGCCAAGCACTAGTGTCAACCGAGCACTATAGGCATCGCCGAGTAACACTTTCACCGAGTGCCAGAGATTACAGAGTTCCTTCAGCGATTGAGATTCCTTTAATGACTGAGGCCGTCAGTCAAGGTTGCAACTTAGTAACACCGGCCAGACATACACATCCCATGCAGATTCACCGAGTACCCTAGAATGCCCGTGCATCACAACAAAGGCCTAATCAGGTACCCAAGTACAAAAGAGAGTCTCTATAAAGAGGAGAAATAGAGAAAACCACATGGGAAAAACTCTACTCCAAAAAGAGACGAAGACTAGTGAAGGACTGAAGAAGCCTCCAAAACTAAAGAATGTTCCAGAAAATAGGAACAAAGAATGAACATGTAGAACATCATTGAAGCAAGAAGTTACAATCTCCGTTAAGAAGTAATTTTTGATTTGAAGAACCTCCATTGAAATAGACCATGACTAGGTAGAGAAGACTTAAATCTACATGAGTTCCCTCAAAAGACACTGCTCGAATTAGGATGCCAAAAAAGGAAAATAATTGAACTCGAATATACAAAAGACTGTAATCTACATGAGTGTCATCAAAAGACACTACTCGAATCAGCAGGAAAACAAAGGAAAATCCCTAAACTCAAAGATATAGATGGCATAAAAACACCAAAAAATGAAGAGTTGATCAATTAAAGATGGAAGAGTGCCTCCAAAAATAGGAATGAAAGAGTGTCCATATGGTAAATGATCCATCTTGCCAGAATACATAGGTACCCATCTACTGCATCCGCCTAGTACATAGGAACATATTTTGAATACATAGCTCACTCCATTGAACCAAGGAAGTAGAAGAACCAATAGTAGAAACCCCCCCATAATATTGACAAGGGAGAGGTGGCAGGTACACTGAAAAGATTTTCCAATATGAACTACACCATGAAGAACATCGAATGTGCAAAGAAAGTACAAAAACATATAAAGATATCTTGAGGCTAATTTCATGGAAGGAACACTCACATGACAAAGGTAGATGGAAAATAAAGGCAAAAATAAAACCCCCCATGGCACTTTATAATGTAGTACGAGTACAAAAGGCACACAAATATGCAAGATCCCAAGCATGCAATAGAATGACACTTTATCTTATTGTATTTTCATAAAAGAATGCTTACAAAATTATGTATATAATTCTCAAACAAGAGCTAAGGTTGTTGAAACAAGAAGAATAATCAAAGAAGATTTTTTTTATGGGAAGAGATCCTAGGACCTGAAACATCTGAGATATTCACCAGAGTGCAGAAATGCAAAAAACTTAATAAAATATACCTAGAGCAGAATCTGGAAAAATGACTCATAGCAGTAGAAAGTACACATAACAAGCTTTCCAACGATATCTCATTTTCCAAAAATGGAGTTTGGATGCACAAGATATGCCTCCCATAGTGCAAAAAGGAACTTCTAGATTTGATGACAAAAAACACCATCTAAAAAGAAAACTCATAAATTCAAACCTCCAGATCTGGATAGAGCTTGGAAAGAGATTTTTGATGATATCTTGTTTGCCCGATTTCGTCACTGTATGCTCAAGTTATGAGCAAAAAATTGACAAATACTTCAAAGGTCCCAAAATGGTGCATGAAAGTGCTAACATCAAAAAACCGTGGGTCTAAAATTGATGTCCAAATGATCATCATCATAAAAAATTAATAGGCCTTGGGGACCAAAATTTTTGGCCCCTGGTCACCACATGACAAGGGGGCTAGCAGAAGAAGTGCTGGAGTGTAGCTCCTGGGGGTTAAACCTTGGTCACCAATGTGACCTATGGCTGAGGCTCCGGTCTAGCTGAAAGTCTGGCAGGGGCTAAACCTAAGTAGTTACCATGTGGTAACCATGGGATCACCGATGGTTACACTAGCCAAGACTGCGACCCACCAGTGGTGACACTGATGGTAGTCGCGGTGTCACCAGCGGTGACCACAGTGTCACTGGCGGACAATACGAGCAATGACCGTGGCCCGTGAAGTGGTGATCATGGGTCACCCTGTAGTGGCCGCTCAATGGTATCCTGGTGGCACACTCATTTGAAATTTTTTTAAAAAAAATTTCTCACATGCTTCGGGAAGCATGCTAGGGTCGTATGACCTTGGTGTAAATTTTTTTTGCCCCTAAATACAAAGTTGTCCAAATTAGACAAATTTTATATAGAAATGGGGTTTTTGGGCATTCTGAATGCAACAATGAGGTCCGTTTGAGCCCAAAGTGACTAGAAAAATAGGTCTATGATATCTAACAGAAAATTCTTTAAAAATTACAAATTTGATGAACAAGGCCGAATCCCTCAAGAAGATGAAATGGGCATGAAGATATAAAGCTCTGATACCATGCTAGAGTTGATGATAAAAAAACCCACAACTCCCAAGAACACCTGCATGAAAACACTTGTCACAGAAAGAGAGAAGCAAAAGCTATGGAGGTCTGAACGCAAGGATCCATGAAAGAGGAGATATTCTTGATGTGCAAAAACAAAAGTTGCAATTCAATAATAAAAGGATGTTGTTAATTTAAAAGAGAGATCAATCCTTATAGAAGGAGATCAAAACCCTAAGAAGAAACCTAGATTGCATAATAATGATTAATAAAAGAATTAATCAATATTTTCCTAAAGTTTAACTTAAGTAAAGAAAGAGGTAATAAGTGACTTATAATTAAATCAATATGATTTAATTAATAATCAAAAAAATGTATTACTCTAACAAGGACCTCACAAAGATTTTATAAGTGAAAATAATTGTAAGTGCAGGGAACAGGTTGGCCTAGTCAACCTACTCCATGAACAAGTCATCTCAGGGACCTAGTCCCTCTAGATATCCTTCAAATTGATTTTTAAGGTCAATTGAACCCTCTCATTTTCAATTCTTGTATCTATATTGATATACCAATTTTATATTAATCTGTTCATCCCAAATATTATCTCTTCTTCCTTTCTAACATTCAATCTTGTGTTGCTCAATCATATTTTCATAATCAACCCTCAATTATAGTGAAGTATAATTGTACTTAGTTAGCACTTAAGTCCTCTTGATCCTAGTGAGTCATCTTCCTTCCAATTAATTATAGAAAATATAACCTAGGATAATTAATTTACCCATTAGATCTAGTGATCCCTATTTCTTGTGTAACATTGTGGTGAACCCAACTCATAACATTTCCACTTTTGATTTCGTGTTTAGATTTGATTTTCAATAGTGCATTGTTCCATTTAGTTCTGAATCTTTGGATTCAATGATTAAAGAAGACATAAGAAAAAAATTTGCGCATTGTTATCTATTGCATTGCTTTTTCATTCTTGCATGTGTAAAAACAATAATATCTACAAAATGTATTTTTATTCCATGCATTTTAATGTATGAATGGAGTTTTTATCCTTATTTGCTAGTTCAATTTCAATTTTTTTTTTTCAAGAATTTCAAGAAGTTCCCATTCATGCATATTATGATAACTTAGTTCTTCATTTCATGCATAGCCATAATATAACCTATCCTAAAATTTATCCCACCCATGAGAACATTTTGGCACAAGAAGAGATTATAAACACTTCTTCAAATAATTTCCCTCCTAAGTACGAGACCTTGAAGAATGATGTTTATCCTTCTCCTTAAAATTTTCTCCCCTATAAGGATATTTTGGAGCAAGAGGATAATATTATAAACACATTTCTTAATGTCACCTTACCTTCATTGAATGGAATCCCTTATTAAGATGAAGTATTGATGGAAATTACTAACCCTCCTTCTAAATCTTTCACTACTCATAAAGATACCTTGGAAGAAGATGATAATTTCATTACCACTTTTATTGATTCTCTCTCTTCTAGGGATAAATCCTTGCACAAAAAGAAACCAATCAAGATAATGTCGTTACTATTTAAGGGAGAACAAAAATAGTTACACTTTTTCCAAACAATTCAATCACAAATGTAATATAATATCTCACACATATAACAACAAACCTTTTCCCCCTCATCCATCACAACATGATGCTAAGGAGTATGATTTTGTTAACAAAGTTTACAATACTTTTACAAAGATCTCCCTTTGGGACTTAATTAATACTTTGCCTATGTATCATGTGATGATGCAAGAATCTTTGCAAAATGTTTTTACATCTCTTCCTAATAAGTTCCATGATGTTGAGACTATTATTCAACCAAATAAAAAAATTGAGTTACACCAACATTACTTACCTTCTTTAGAAGTTCAAAACCAATGTGAGCCTTTAATGACTGTTGTCCTTATCAATCATAATAAAATAAGACACACCCTTCTTTATAATGGTTCAATTCTTAATTTGTGTAGCATTGGTTTATTACATGTTATTCATATGGATACTTCACTTATTCAACAAGCTTCCTTTCCTATTCGTGGCTTTGACAATGTTGAAAAAGAATAATTAGGGACAATTACCTTACCTATCACTATAGGTTTGGTTACTTTACCTACAATTATCCATCTCATGCTTGATACCCTTACTTATAATATTCTTCTAGGGATACCTTGGTTGCATGCTATGCAAGTCGTCCCTTCCACTCTTAGTCAAAAACTAAAATTCATCCATAATAAAAAAAATGTATACCATTGAAGTTGATGAAAAATTAAAAATTTACCTACACAGAAAAAATTATTCTATTCCTTGACAAATACAAGTTGATAAACATTTCTTTCCCCTTAAGAGAACTTCCTAGGAAACGTTTGGAGGCTATTTGATTTTACACCATCCTTTAGAGGAGAATATAAAGTTCCCAAATTTAGCATTAGATTCTTTAAATGACCTAGTGTGTCTCTTGTTCAACTTGCTTCTCCTAACATTTCAACTTCTAATCTTGAACATGGTTTGAGATGTGTGCAAAAAAGCATTGAGACTCATGAAAAACCTATATCATGCTTTCCTCTGCAAGGGTTTAGTTTCCAACCTCATCTTTTTTCAACATCCCCTCCCTTATCATATAATACTTCTTCTATACCTTGTTTTAAGCAAGAGAGCATTTTACCTGACCTTCTTAGTGCTTAGTTGATTATAGGCCTAAACAAAAGAAGCAACATAGATAAAATATTGTGAATCTTCCTTTCTACGAGTATCATCAATATCACAACCATTCTACTAATGAATGCCAAACATTTCATTACAGAATCCTAAAACTCATTGATTATGACATCATTGATATAACATGTAACAATGAGATATATTTCAATCCTGATTATTTCAAATAACACTTAGATTCCTATTGTATTGCTCCACACTATGTGACATTGTCAGCCTATCCCTATGGGTCTCATTGTCATTCCTAGCGGTAAAATTTTAGGTGCAATCATACTTTGTGAGAAACATAATATTCATCCTTATCATTATTTCTATGCTTGGGGGGAAGGGTAGTATTTCAAGCTCTCTAAGGATCTATTTTCCCCTTGGATAAGTGACATTTGTTTATCATGTGATGTCCAATCTTATAAGGAATTTTTTGTTTACATTAGGGATTCTCTCTTATCCAAGAGGTGTGTATCCTTTATCATAACCTCTTCCTTGTTTACAATTATGTCTTCATTGTAAAAAAAAAAATCCCTTACTTGGGGGATAAAAGTGTGTCATCCTTGATAAAAAATCCCCTTATTCTTGTTTTTTTTTCCCTCCATTGGTCAATTTTGTTACTTTTTTTTCAAGATCTCTCCATCCTTCTAAAGGGTCCCTTTACACTTGTGGCATGATATCTCTTACATTTATCTCTTTCTTGCCTCATGGGAGTTGTGACCTCTTTGGGTTGTTCTGAGTATTTCTTAGAGGATACCTCCTTGATGTTAACAAGAGATATCCTTATTACTATTTACCTTAAGATGCTAAAATATTCATTATTTTTCATCTTAATGGGGGCATATACCACATCATTGTTTCAAATAATCTTATCATAATTCAAAACTTTGAGTCTACTAGCATAACAAAATACGCTAGGGCCGGATGATTCTCCATTTACACACATTTTAGGATTAATTGACTAGCATTCACTAAACCATTTGACTATTATTTTTACAAACTTCATGGGTTGACTAGTATAACAAAAATTGCTAGATCATTTGACCCCTCCTCTGTACAATCTTTATGGGTTTACTAGCATAACAAAATTGCTAGAGAATTTGACCTTTCATTTGTATAGAATTTTATGAGTTGACTAGCTTGCTAGACTATCAAATATCTTTGTAATAAAATCTCTCATGGATCACCTAGTAAAACAAAAATGGCTAGCTTGTTTCCTCCATATTTGTCTCTTACTCTTCTATGATTCCATAACATAACACACTTTGCTAGTCGATCAAATTGTGGAGTCTTGTATTATCTTTGATGTGTGCTCTCAACATTTCCATGCGACCATTTGTGCTTTTTCAATATCTTTCTGAGTGTATACTAGTGGTTAAGAAATTTTATTTTCTAAGGTCTCTTCAACTAATTAACTTGGAATCTTAGTAAAATTTAGGCTTTTGTCTTTGTTTTATGTGTCTTTACACATGGTTATATGAGTTAAGATCCTTGATTTAGAGGATTCTATCCTTAAACTTAGTAATATATTATCTCCTTGTATTTTTTCCCAAGGTCATATCTCTTTCTCTCTCTTTCTTCTACTTTATTGTGAGCATGAGGTGGACTCATACTCCCACTAAAGTGGAGGCCAAATATACCATCCTAAATGGTAAGCACCTATAATTAGATGCTTAATTAGGCCCCATTTTAGCATGTAAGGTTTCCCACATTTATTTATGGTCCTCCAAACCCGCTATACTTATCATTCTGGTATCTTCTTTGCTATCTTTATTCTCAAACCAAATGCCAACTTATTCCCCTATTATAAATTCACATCTTTAGCATTATAAAGAAGATCTCAAGCATTCCAAGACATCTCTTCAAGTTAATATTCTCCATGGATCAATATTATTTTCCTCATTGAAGGAAAAGTAAAGGAGTCAACCATTAAGGAAGAATATATTTGCATAAGTATACATTCATAAGAACTCAAGCATTTGAGACTTCATCATTTAAGTTTTTACTCTCTCTCTCTCTCTCTCCATTAGGCATTGTGGAAAACTATAACATCCATCGTGCAAGGCTCGTCTTTCATGATTTCCTTTTAGTTATTTTTGTGGAGTTAAAGCTATTTCATTAACACTTTTGATTACATCTAAATAAGAATTTTCCCATCATGGTATAAGGTAATTTATGATTTAGATCTATCTTTATTGCATATCATTATAATTTCCTTTCAAGCATTTTCATTTCAAAGGTTGATTCCTTTATCAAGGTTTGACTAAGGAAAACCCCCTTATACACAACATTTTCCTTATATTATATGTGTAGGTACATGTGGTTCTCACATTGGATCAAATTTGGGAAGTTCAAGACCTCACGAACAATCTATGATTGGAAACAATTAGAAGTGCAGGGAAAAGGTCAATCTAGGTGACCTAGTCCCTCTAGATTTCCTTCAATTTGTTTTTGTAGGTCAAATTAAACCTCTAGTTTCTATTTGGTATTTATATTGATATATCTATTTTCTATCAGTTTGTGCATCCCAAAACTTGTCTTCTTCCTTTCTAGCCTTTAATCTTGTGTTGCTTAATTATATTGGCATAATCAACCCTCGGTCAAAATAAAGGATCATTGAACTCACTCATCTCTTAAGTCCTCTTAAGCCTATTAAGTAATATTCCTTCCAATGCAATAAAGAAAATAAAACCCAGGATCATTAGTTTACCCATTAGAGCTACTTATCCCTATTTCTTATGTTACAATTTAATTCATTCTAAACAAGGAGTTGAATACAAAGTGTTTAATTTTATTGGTGGATATAAAAATTTGTATTCAAAAATTTCTTATCCTATGCTTAACAGTGATGTTCAATTACTTTTCATTTCTAATTTTTAAATGATATTAGAGACAAGATTTTATTCTTTGTGTTTACTTATTTTACACAATTGTGTGTAGTACTTCATAATTATCAAATTTAATTAATATAATTTGAATCATATTAAAAAATGCCTTTGGTTGATAATAATGATACTACTCAACAATTATTTCAAAAGTTTCAAATATAAAACAAAAGTTTCATCAAGATCAGTAACAACTCTACAAATCATGTTGATACACAAGTCGTAACTGCAACATCAAGTGTGTCCCCTTTATCATCAATCTTTACATGTCATAATTTACTCCTCTTTTGGAATGATTGTATTATATCATTCTTAAATTGATTAATGCTATAGTGATGAAGCTTCCTCTAGTCAAATTCATAGATACATCCAAGCCTTTGCTAGCTTCCTTTGATCCTAAATCCTTTTGTCAATACCATCGCTAAACTGTCCATGATACTAAGAAGTGATTTAAATTTAAACATGTGATTCAAGACTATATATCCCAATATTATCATTGTAGAGGGTGTGAATGAAAAATGAAATAAATCCATGGTACCCCATAATCAAAATTTGCAAATATTTACCAATTTTGCCTTCTGATTCTACCAATGTTGTTGATCCCAATGAGACCAATTACATGACTCCTAATGGTATATATGTTGAGGCCAATAATAATGTGAACCTTATTGAGAAACATAAACCTAAACCTAAAACTTACATTTCTTTTGATTCAAGGGAGATCATTGATGCACTTGATGGACTGTTATACATTACTATGAAAATTAAAGTTGTAAGGAAGTTAAGTAGCAAAACAACTTCCTACATTAACCTTGAGGAGAGGGTAATATAAAAAAATTATCATAGCTATATAAAATTAATAGAAATAACATATAATAACATGCATACCGCAATACAGTGATTTATGTGGGGAAAATCCTTTTGAGAGAAAAGCCTCTCACAACAAAAGTTGTCACATATATTATTAAGAGATCAATGGCATATTATAATTTGTAGAGAAATCTTGTCTCAAGGGTCTCACCAGCAATAGTTTTAGAGATAACTAGATATTTATAAGACTCTTACACACACCCTCCATGTGACACACCTAATATATAGGTGATACAATACCAAATATTGTCAACTATATTACAAAACCATGGGATTAAATTTTTTTATTAAAAAGTCCACATCTTATCTCCAATAAAATAAGCCCTATCATGTGTCAATACATATAACACAACATGTAACTCCATTTTACAACACATTTATGTGTTCAACACAATTTTACATTTCCTATTTTTGGAGACCCAAAATTTGGAGGCCATAACTTTCAAACTAAGTGTTTGATTAACAAATTGTTTGAAGCATCAAATTTTTTGTGACATTATCTATAACCTTGTAAACTTATATGAAGTTTACTATAATTTTTGGCCCCTTTTAGAGCCTTTTTATAATTTAATTTGAAAAAAATTCACCAATTTCCAAGAGCAAAAACTTTAATATCTTCATAACTAGACATGATCTTGCAATAAAAATTTGGTGGCATACTTATCTAACCCATTCAAACTTTCATAGAAAGAATAGGAAACAATCATGATCAAATGAAAAACTTACTAAAAATATTAGTTGTATGTAAATACAAGGTTGAGATATATTTCCCTAACAATCTCCCTTTTTTTGAACACCTTGCAAGAGAAAAAGGGAGTATTTACACCATAGTCTAATTGCTAGGGGCCATGAGGCACATAAACTCCAAAAACCATCTGAACTTTTATGTGTTCACAACCTTAGTTAATGAATTTGCAGCATTGATAAAAGTCAGTTAATGAATCTACAACATTCATCAAAGTCTCTACCTTAACCAACTTCACTCTGCCATGCTCGACCATATCTCTGACAAAATGATACTCAACATCAATTGGTTTTGTTTCTAGATGGATCACACACTAACTATCATAATAAATTGTTACTACTCCTTGTTTTATCCTAATATCTAAACATAATCTCTTAAGACAAATGGTTTCTTTACAAGCATGAGCGATTTCCATATACTCATCTTCAATAGTGGATAACGAAACCACAACCCATCTCTTACTCATCAAAATAATTACACCACCAAAAAATATATACACATAAGCACTCATAGATCTTCTACTATAAATGTCACCTACACAATTTGAATCCACATAACCATAAATATCAAGAGATATTTTACCTCCTATTATATTACCATGATAACACAAATAATACGTTGAGGCACCGTTCAAATATTTAAATTCTCTTTTAACTGTATCCCAATGAACTCTACCAGGATTAGACATATATCTAGAAAAAAACTCCAACTTCTTGGGAAAGGTCTTGCCTAGTACAGGCCATAACATACATCAAACTTCCAATTGCATTTTAGTAAGATACTCTGCTAATGTCTTCCATTTGTAACGAGGATGTAGGACAATTTGAGATAGAAAAATTTATTCCAACTATAAAAGGAACACCTAATGGTCTACAACCCTACATATTGAACCTATCTAAAACTCCACATACTTGATTTTCCCTATCCATAGCTTTTTGTTCACTCCATCTCTTTTAATCTCCATCCCAAAAATGTATTTAGCTACACCAAGATCTTTCATTTCAAATTTAGCATCAAGTTGAGACATTAGTTCTATAGTCGCACCTTTCCCTTTACCAATGAATAATATATCATCAATAAATAATTTTATGTACAAGAACTTACCACCATAAAATTTATAACAAACACAATGATTTGATTTAGAATGCTCAAATCCAAAACTCAACACATATGTATCAAATTTCCGGTGCATCCTAGGACTTTTCTTGAGGCCATACTAATATTTCTTCAATTTTCAAATCAAATTAATTTTACCTTTTACTATGTAGTGCTCTGGCTATGTCATGTAAATATCCTCCCCCAAATTACTATTAAGGAAAGTAATTTTCACATCCATTTGATCAACCTCTAAATCATAAGAAACATCAATATAAAATAAAAATCTAATGGATGTTAATTTAGTAATTGGAGAAAAATATCACCATAATAAACACCTCAACCTAAGAGAATCCTTTCATAACCAACCTTCATCTGAACCAATTTTTTTCTTCAACACCTATTTGCAACCAACAAGTTTGTGTTCTTCAGGTAATGGTAGAAAATCCAATGTATCATTCTTTTTCAAAGCTATCAATTCTTGATCCATAGAAATTTTATAATATTTTGCATCATTCATACCTAATGCCTCTTCTATAGACCTAGATTCATCCACACTAGTATCCAAATAAAAAATGCATCTCCAATAATTAGGAGAATACCTTTCAATTGATTTTTATCTACCTCATAGATATTTGAATAAGTTGAGATAGGGGTTGTTCCTCCTCTTCTAAAGATTCAGAGATAAATGATATATCAGCGTCTTCTCCATCTATGGGCCTTAATTCAGATTTCTTGAGCATATACCATCTTCTTTTTTATTTTGTTTACATTGCAATGTAACATACAAAGCTTAGTTTCTCTAAAAATAATACTTCTACTATGTATCAACTTCTATGCATCAAGGTCTCAAAACGTGTCCATTGTTCTCCAATTTATTTTTTCTTCTCCTTTGGTACACATGCATATGCTCACAAACAAAAAATCTAAGATGTATCAATGAAGGCTTATAATCTAGCCATTCTTCCATCAGAGTTTTATCAACAAGAGATAATGTAGGAGACCTTCAAATCATGTAGCAAGAAATGGAAACAACTTCATCCCAAAACCTTTTTTATATACCAATACCACTTAGCATAACCCTATCCTTCTACATCAATGTTTTGTTTATCCTTCCTGCAACTCTATTCTACTATGGAGAGTACAAAGTTTTATTCTATCTATGAAGGCCACAATATTTGCAAAATCTATCAAAATCATTGGAGCAAAACTCACCACCATTATTAGTTTTCAAATATTTTATTTTCCTTTTGGTCTACAATTAAACCATTTCTTTAAATTATTTAAATCAACTAAAGTATTAGATATACTCTATAAAATATGCCCATATCCTCCTATTATTGATGCAGGAGCATCCTGGGTGTAAGGGCAATCTTGCATCACCCAAAAATATTTCTATTTTTGTATTCAATAAGGGCTATCTTGTGCAGAGTTTCTATTTATGGAAACTTGCTATTTTTAGTAAGTTGGTCTTACGATCTCGGAATGTCTGATTTTACATATGGAGGTTCATCTCAATCATATCAGCCTGCCAGCAAAGTTTCATGGCTAGATCAGGTCTAGTTTTGAAGATATTGAAGATTTTCGGTATTGGCAGCAGGGTATAGAAACTTTGAACTCAGTTTTGAAGGCTTTAGAGGCCTCGGATGAGGTCAAAAAAGTGGGTGATGGGTGCTTTACATAGGTCAAGCCTGTAGAGCGCTTTGTGGCATTTTTGAAATGGGGTTATAATAGTCAATCAAGTCAACTGGTGATGACTTATGGTCTCCGGAAGTCAGGCCACTTGAAATGCCAGAAAATAATTTTTCTTCAAAATTTCTGTTCGGGTTTCAAAAGTTATTTTGAGCTGACTTTGACGTAATAAATTGTAAAATAAAATAATTCTAAGTTTGGTCGGCCCTAAGGGCTAAATTTCTAGAACCTTCTCGGGCGGTGGAAATTGCCTATATAAAGAAGACCCGTAGTGTTGTCTAGGGCAGTTCTGGGTATTGATTCAAGGCTTTGTCCTATAGAATATTGTAAGGGAATGCCCATGTGGCTTTGCATATTGTAATTTTGAAAGTTTGTAATTCCACATTTGTGGAGATAATAAGAAGCCAATTTTCTGTTCTTGCATATTATTGTTGTTGTTTCTCTATTTTTTTTATGTGTTTGTGGTATTAAGGGGAGCACCCTTCATCAATTATAATCATCAATAAATGAAACATAATATGTGGATTTTCCAATAGAAGGAACATCTACAAGACCAAACACATTAGAATGAATAAGATCCAACACATGAAAAGATTTATGAGAACTCAAGTAAAACTAAACACGGTATTGTTTTCTACAAATACAATCCTTACATAAATCAAAATCAAGATTACAATTATTCAAAACTTTAACAAGGATTTTATTTTTCAAGGTCCTTAGACCCTTCTCTCCAATATGGCCAAGTTTCTGGTGCCATAACATAATCTTATATGCAGATAACTTTGATTCAAAAGAAATATCACCTTTAGGTACCCAAAATTCATGACCATCTACTAAAGGTGAAACCTTCACCAATGAATTATCCATAGATTTGGTCTTTACAAACTTAATATTACACTTAGTAGTGGGTGCTGCTAGAATTAAGAGAGATAGGAACTGAGAGGGGAGGGGTGAATCAGTGCCTCCAAAAACTTCACTTGTAAACCTTTCAGATCTATAATTGTAAAGAGTGATAACCGACCAAAATAACTTCAATCTAATTGCATGAATCAATCATCCATTTAACTTAAGTAAGTAAACAACATGACATCAATATGACAATCACATAACTCAAGTATTTTGGTAACGCAAAAACCCTTGTTAGAAGGTAAAAACTACGGTGGGGGTGACACCCACAAATTCTTCACTACTACAGATAGAAAAGGTTTGCCTATTAGGGCTACAAGTTTTGATCACTTCTAGTGATCTCACCCTATTAGGAGTGACATGTCAGATCGGCTAGATCTACCTAGTTATAGGATTTTAACAACACTAATGAAGTGTGACTCAGTTAATAGATTTACATAAGACTGTTAAGTCTACTCTGTTAAGATATTTTATCCAAAACTCTATTACAATTGTCAGAAAGCAATAGGAAATTATTGACTATTTGAAAACTCAATTGTCTGATATAGATCTATAAGCTCTGATAAAATATCACCTTACTTGTGATGAATCTATGCTTTGAACTGCTCGGTAGCCTCTACTGATTCCACTCAATCTGAATTCCTCTATACTCGGTTCTGCTCTGTTAACTGATAGACTTGAAGTTAGGCAATTGCTTCAAGTGCTCCATGATTCATATATCAGCTCACACCAAAAATGATGTGAACACATGAATATATAGTGGTATGTTTTTGCTGCTTTAACAAAATTAGGTTACACAATATAGTCATAACCCTAAGATCTACGGTGTACAATAATAACCTAGATCAACTATTACAAAAGATATACATTGCATTTAATGAATATCATCACATTAAATGTTTCTCAATCTTGGTAAAACATTTTATAAACCATTGTAACCATTTGCATAGAAGAATGTGCCATTTTTTTATTACTATGCCATTTCCTGTGATCCTTGGTAAACACTATATAAATTGCTCTATGTATACTTCAATGCTCGATGTTTACTATCTGTCGGTGTCGGTGTCTGCTGGTGCTCAGTAAACTATCTGCTACTCGGTATATAAGCTTTACCGACTAGTCTATTTTGCTTCATGTTACCAATTAGCTCAATTTAAGTGACCAACCGATATCTTTACAAACCTTTGGTACTAATGACAACCTTAAATTATCAATAGAGATAACGATCTCCCCCTTTGGCATTAGTATCAAAACCTCGAATATATATAGACAAAATTTTATATATAACTTATATTTCCACCATATACATATAAACATCAAATTTTTTCTAAATACTAAGTACTCCCCCTCAGTGCATGCTCTCGGTAATATGTAGTATACATAGCATCTATGTACAGATTTGGCATAACAACTTATACATTGTTTTCTGCCTTCTTCATAGGAATGCCAAATACAAAAATTAAGTAGTATACTCACATCTTGTCAAAAATATGCTGATGGGTTTTCTTCACTAACTCCAAGAGGTTGTCCCATTCCTCTTTCAAGTTGGTGAGAGTGATGTGCTCAAGATCGACTTTTGCATGCATGTCAAAGATGTTATCTAACACTGAAATTTTTGGTGTTGTAACTAGTAGCTCGGCTTTGACAATATGTGCTTCAAAAAATTTCAGGTATGAAATGAGTTTGGTTTACAACTCAGTAACCTGATCTGTTATGTGCTCTTCTTGTTTCTTCAAATCTTCTATCAACCACCGGAGTTCCTAAACTCGATGAATGTGCTTTAAGAAAGCATAAGGCTCAGTTATAGCTGCATTTGTACTCAACTGTATTTCTACTTCCAATCCTTTGATCTTTTCACTGACTTCAACAGTGAAGGTGTCTGTAGTACAAAGCTTCAATAAATATTGAAAAATTAACTGGGTGATGGTTTTTATCTCGATGATTACCTCAGATAATTTGACCTTCTTCAATGCCACTTCTAGGCTTATTTTCTTAGCTAATTTGTTCTGAATCCTTGATTCTGCCCTTTCTTCAATCCTTTTGTCTGCATCAATATCCGGGTCATTGATCTTCTCGGAAAGTGTAGCAAGTTACTCTATGATAGGTGTATCCTCATCAATATTCACCTCAAGTACTACCTATTGGAGGATATCCCACACATCTATTAAGATTTCTTGTCATTTCTGTTCTTGCTTCAACTTCTCTTGTGCTACCTTTCTTGTACATAGTTACCCATATTTACTCAAGTCTTCGGGGCTTAGGGTCCTTAGGTCACACTTAGGGATAATGATCACTTCATCTAGGGTGACTAGACCTTTTCCTTTCTTCTTCTTCTTCTTCTCTGGTGCTAGAGGTGATTTCTTCTCAATAATAGCAACAGTTTTATCTCCAGATTTTAGAGTATCCTTCCCGGTTAACACACATTCTTCCTTCTTCTACTCCTTGGTAGTTGTATTCTCAATTGATATAGTGGGAGTCTTAGATGTGGTGTCAAGTGGGATCACCTCTGTTTCCTTTGTTTCTTCTATTTCCTTTGCCTCAGTGGAAGGTGCCTCTCTATGTGTAGGCTCATCTATTTCTGCAAGTTTCTCTGTGTCTTGATCCCCTGTGATGGCTTCATTTTGCTTGGGTTCTGAGCTATCAGGTTGTATTTGGGAAAGAATTTTAGCTGCTTCTGCAAGTACAGGAAGTTCACCTGGTAGTGATGTAAATAGACATTCAGTGTCTAGTGCTTCATCTTTATTTGGTGCAATATTTACATCTTCATCATCTTGGTCATCAAGATCACCATTCGTGATGTCCTCAATGAGTACATCATCATCGATTTTCTTCTCTAGTTGAACTTCAACTTTATCCGGTGCATCCTATGAAATACTTATTTCTTCCTTGTCCTCAGTGATATCAATTGCCTCGGTAACTGATATACCGGTATTCTTCAATTTTGTTTGTTGTTCCCTCATCAATGCAAATACCTTTACCTTTGGAATTGTGTCTCTTCTTAGACAAGTTCAAGAATGCTTCTTGCTCAGCTTTTTCTTCGGCCTTCAAAATTGATGTCGACACAGAATCAGTTGTGGTATCCATATCTGCTACATTTTCATCCATGATCATCAAGGCTCTATTCTTGATCATAAAGTTTTCTTGGTATTTGGTCAAGTATTCACTAACTTCTCCAAAGCTTAAATGTGAGGTTGCCCGAACTAGAGAGCATTCTCTCTTTCTCTTCTCAGTGTCTAGTACAATAGCCCATTTTTTAATAATTTTGTCATCCAATTTCTTTGGTAAGGCACAAGAAAATTCCATTGGAACTTTCTTGAATTTTATCATCATTTAGATGAAAACCTCTTCAATCTTGGTTTGATCTTCTTTTGACATCTTGTCAAATATGTCTAGTAAGGGATCAGTGAGGTCTCCATGTTCAATTATGTCTTCAATAATTTCATCTATTGTTTTTGTCCTCTTACTGACCACTTTGAATTGATTGACATCATCTTTTGTCTCAGTTTCCTCAAGATCTTCCTTATTTCTTATGAATTTTCTCCTTTTCTTTGATGCCTCAGCTACAACCTTGTTCTTTCTCTTAATGTATTTCTTTGTCGATGTAGCTGCTCTCCTTTTTGTTACTTTCTTTACTTCTTCCTTATCGGTTGGTGGTGCTGCAATTGATGATCATGTCTTCATACCTTCATGTACAAGTGATTGCTTCTTTATAGGAATTTTAGGTGGAGGAGCCGATGTGGGATCTACTTCTTTGTCAGACTCGGTCTCCTCACTATCATATGGTTTGTCAGCTAACTGTAACTGACCTCCTATTTCCTGTTCAACCTGTGTCTCTTTAGATGTCTTAGACCCATCTCCATATTTAGCAGTGAGATTTTTCTTCATCTTCTTTACCTTTCTAGTTATTTTACCAATCTCAATATTTGTTGAAATTCTAGATTTGGCCTCTTCATATACTCCGAACCTAGTGGAAATGGGATCTTTTGGTAGTGCAAGTAGTGCATTAATAGATTTTAGTGTGAAATCATGGTTCATTTCATATCCCATCGGTGCCAACCATTTTATCCTAGGTTCAACTACTTTTATCAAAGTATAATCTATGTTGACTACAAAACATATATCATTCTCAAATCTCTGAACTAATTCCCTCAGAATTTTGCTTCTTTTATGCATTTTAGACTGAAACTCTTTGAAGTATGCATTAAACTCTATATTCAATGTATCTCCTAACTTATTCATCATTTCACTAATCTTTTTTGTTATCGGTATATCCGGTATCCAATTTACCTTACCGGTGCCAGGTACATACTTTTGTAGATAGAAAAATATGCATGCAAGTAGAGATCCAAACTTACATGTGTTAGACTTCTTTTTCCTTATGGTCTTCATATTCTCCTATAGTTGATGAAACAATACCTCAGCAAGATCAACCTGGTGACCTTTTACCATAATTTTGTGTGTCATGTCTACTGCGCTGTAGGGTATGTTGTTGAGTCTGCTTGATTGAAATAACTTGTACCCGATCACATGTGCTACAAATTTGACTGCTGGGTCTTTGATTGTCAAAATCTTCAGTGCCCGACCGTCCCATTGTACTGCAGTATATTTCTCAACATCCGGTCGTGATGAACTATGGAAAGCCTTAGACTTGTCAGTTGTAGGGAGCCCAATAACCCTACTGATCATTTTATTGTTGACCTCAATCGGTTCATCCAGCCATAATTTGTCATCGTGATACCTGCTCAAAATGATTCTGATCCAATCTGATTTAAATGATTGCAGAAAGTGTATAAAACATGATAAACCTAATTACTCAATCTTCTTGTAATCTGATTTCATTTTTCCATCGGGGCCACATAGTTTTTGATATGTTGCAACAGTTTCAAAATCTCCAACTTCTTTGATTTTGTAATGAATATATGATCTTACATCTTTTGTCAATAAAACCCTTTTTGGTATGCTCAAAAAAGTGCCCATTGTATCTATTTGTCCTGCGACTTTGGGATGTGGCTTAAACTTAGGTTAATCAAAATTTTCCCTAATGATTAGATTAACTTCCTCCTCAACACTTTGAGATTTTCTTGTAGACGATGTAGATGCCATAAATTGATTCTAGGGTTTCAACAAGTAGTAGGATAAAAAGTGTTTGCTATCAAATGAACTTACTCGTTATCATGAAGAGTGATGTTGGTTCAATCTAAAGTAGCCTTGAATCCTTCTGAAAATCTTTTAGCTCAAACTCTGCTCTTTGAATTCTCCACTCTTCAAAATCGCAATGTAAAAATGAACTCTGTTCCCATGTAGTTATAGACTTTTCGATGTTCCCACTCAAACTTTCATGCAATAAATGCTTGATCTAACTTTTGGTACGAAATAGCTGTCAGCTCGGTGACAACTAAAATTTTCATCTGCTTGGTTAACATAGAATTTCTTCATCAGTTGATACATGTGCTCGATTAAGCTTAGATAGTGATTACTGATGGGTAACCAACTCTCGGTCTCTCTTTTATCGACTGTATAACATTGTTAGCTCATGACAACTAAACCATAGTGCATCTTTATTCATGCTGATTTGGTATAATAACATTATGCATAAGGAACTATATGTAAAATGTGATCATTTGAAATGTCAGTCCCATACATACCTATTTCACCTTAAGTGGAGGTACTGATGTCACCCAATCTAGTGGAGGAGGTTTCACCGACAACATTACTTGACTCAACATTCTCATTAGATGCCTTCTTCCACATAGTGTTCCTTAACTTCATGATATCTGTGATAGTATATCCACTTTCAAATATATGGTTTTCATCTGGTGCTCGGTCTCTGTAGTTATTTCTTATATGACCGACCTTATGACAGTGCATACAAGCCATCCCAATGCTTCTCCAGCTTCTTGATTGTCCAATCTGACTCTTTCTATAATAGTTTGCTGCAATGTGTCCATATCTACCACAAGAAGTGCAGTTAGCCCATGTATTATAATCCCAAACATAAGAGTTAACTTGTCTCTTCGGTTGATATGGCTTGCATTGTGGTTTCTCCTTAGGTGTCTAGACTTGTTTCATTTTTGCCTTACATTCTCGTGTAGTGTGTCCATGCTTGTTACAAGTATAACATATTTTCTCCATAGTGGTATTATTAGCAAGATCATTTTTCTTAGCTCTACACTCATAAGTAGGATGTCCAAACTTACCACAGTAGTAACAATATCCATTAAACTTAGGAGTGACAGGAGGTTTACCTTGTGCTTTTCTTCTACACACATTAGATGTATGTCCCGGTTTGCCACAATGATAACATGCTAACACTTTAGATTTTTTATTTTGACTGATGTTGGCTTGTTCAGCTTGTTGTGATGATTCTCCTTTACCGGTGTAGCCTATACTAGCTTTACCTCCAAATTTTCTCTGATTAGTCGGAAAGTCATCAATCTTTTTAGAGCTGTCCTCAGCAAGTTTCTTCATTGCATTTTGCTACTGTTGATTTTTCACTTCATTTCTTAGCTTCTCATTTTCTTCTCTGAGTCTTGCAACATCTTCTAGTCTTCTTGAAAATTCTACATTCACTCGGTTTACCTCTTGATTCATAGTCATCATTTGATTAGTTACTTGGAAATGTCAGTCACTGAGTCGTTGTATCTCACTCTCTTTAGCTTGAAGTTGTTCAGTCATCTGTCTTCGGTCATCGATTGTCAGATTCCTTTCATGCTCAGCTTGTTGTGCTTTTTTCATTGTTTCTACCATTCTCACCATCTAAGATTCTTAACCTATTTGTAGTGCTTTCACTTGATCAGTTAAATATTGATTCTTTTCAGATAGATCAGTGATTATGCTTTTAGATCCATTGGAGATGCTTCCAGAACTAGATCCAATATTTTCAAACATTTCATCAATAGGTTCTTCATGGTAACCGATCTCATTCTGTAGAATAGCTAGGTTCTTCCTTTCAACCAGTAATTTCTTCAATCCTTCCTTGGCCTACTTATACTGTTCAATAAACATCTACATTTGTATCTTATGATTCTCAATAGTCTTGTCAAGCTTGTATCTCTCCATGACTTAGATCTTTACCCTTCAGTGGTTAAACTGTTCAATAAGAGAACTGTGCTCTGATACCAATTATTAGAATTAGGAGAGATAGGAACTAAGAGGGGAGGGGTGAATCAGTGCCTCCAAAAACTTCACTTGTAAACCTTTCAGATCTATAACTGTAAATAGTGATAACCGACCAAAATAACTTGAATCTAATTACATGAATCAATCATCCATTTAATTTAAGTAAGTAAACAACATGACATCAATATGAAAATCACATAACACAAGTATTTTGGTAATGTAGAAACCCTTGTTAGAAGGTAAAAAATGTGGTGGGGATGATACCCACAAATTCTTCACTACTACAAATAGAAAAGGTTTGCCTGTTAGGGCTACAAGTTTTGATCACTTCTCACGCTGTTAGGAGTGACATGTCAGATCGGCTAGATCTACCTAGTTATAGGATTTTAACAACACTAATGAAGTGTGCACTCGGTTAAGAGATTTACATAAGACTATTAAGTCTACTCTGTTAAGAGATTTTGTCCAAAACTCTATTACAATTGTCAGAAAGCAATAGGCAATTATTTGCTATTTAACAACTCAATTGTCTGATACAGATCTATAAGCTCTGATAAAATATCACCTTACTTGTGATGAATCTTTGCTCTGAACTGCTCAGTAGCCTATGTTGATTCTACTCAATTTGAATTCCTCTGTACTTGGTTCTACTTTGTTAACTGATAGACTTGAAGTTAGGTAATTGCTTCAAGTGCTCCATGATTCATATATCAGCTCACACCAAAAATGATGCGAACACACAAATATATAGTGTTCTATTTTTTCCACTTTAACAAAATTAGGTTACACAATATAGTCATAACCCTAAGATCTACGGTGTACAATAATATCCTAGATCAACTATTACAAAAGATATACATTGCATTTAATGAATATCATCACATTAAATGTTCCTCGATCTTGGTAAAATGTTTTATAAACCATTGTAACCATTTGCATAGAAGAATGTGCCATTTCTGATTACTATGCTATTTCCTATGATCCTCGATAAACACTGTATAAACTGCTTGGTGTATACTGCGATGCTTGGTGTTTACTATTTGTCGGTGTCTATTGGTGTTTGGTAAACTATTTGTTTCTTAGTATATAAGCTTTACTGACTAGTCTATTTTGCTTCATGTTACTGATTAGCTCAATGTAAGTGATCGACTGATATATTTACAAGCCTTTGGTACTAATGAAAACCTTAAATGCTCAATAGAGATAACAGATGCATCCAACTTATACAATGTGCCAATTATGACACCTCTAGAAATCACCGTAACACCTCTCACCATTTTTTATCATGCATAAAAAAGACTACTTGCATACCTAAATCTATTAGTTTTATCACAGATAACATTTTTTCATGAACTAGGGAGATGCAACATACTGCTAATATTTCTTGTTCTATCATCAAGAAACTGAATTTTAACTTTACTATGGCCATCAATACTCAAAGGATAATTATCACCCTAGTTCACCTTACCTCCATCGAATTCTTCATATTTAGAAAACCATTATCTATTAGGGGTCATATGAAAAGGTGCACCTAAGTTAATCAACCATGCATCATCACATGCATAAGTGGCCAAAGGTGAATTGACTGCATCACAATATTCCTTCTTGGTCTCAAAGTCATAATCAATCCTTCTTCATGTAGATCTCTATATTTTTATTGACTATTAGTGTCTTACACTTAGTCGTTATTTAGGCAATGTTGGTCGGTCATCACTGCGACTGAGTCATCATGTATTGGCCGAGTCATCTAATGTATATTTACCGAATAGTAGTCAATGTCGAGTAAACCAATGGTCACTATGTATTTCTGTATTAGCCGAGTTAGTTTTTTCCAAGCTATGTAAAGTAATGTATATCGAGCAACAATGATCTCAGTGAATGTCGAGTATAGTGAATGTCGAGTACCAGAGACATCAATTGCCGAGTTAGCCAGAATTGACATATGAGTTTGTTATGGCACAATCATCAAAGTAAAATATTTTGGCTGACATTCATGTTTTGTATTTTGTTTGTTGAGGAAATCACAGAGGTGATGATGCTCCTATTTTGCAATCATTGATCCCAATGCAACACTTGGAGCCAATCAGAATTAGTAAAGCTTAAGCAGAAAAAAAAGTAAATTTGGATCGTAGATCTTGAATCTTGAGGAAGTTTAGTTGTCTATATAAGGAGAAGATTTTAACCCTAATATGTGTGTGAGCGGATGTGAAGGGAATGAAGGAATGAACAAAGAATACATTCAGACCAGTGAAGCATTCTGATAGAGTTCAGTGACCGAGTAAAGTAGTGAAGGACGGAACAAAGATAAACTTGATAGATGAGATCAAATCAAATACTGGAAGGAGAAGATCTATAATTAGCATACACTAGTGCAAACTGAAGGATCGGGTACTTAGACATTCTAACAAGTGTATCAGGGTAAATCTCTTAACAGAGTGGTTTTAACAGACCTTTTGTAATCTCTTAACCGAGTGCTTACTTAGTTGTAAGTTCTAAATCCTTTTTCAAGGTAGACTGTATAAGTCTTTTAGCTCTTTGTGATCAAATTTGTAGCCCTGATAGGAAAACTTTATACTACAGTAGTGAAGATTTGTGGGTGTCATCCCCACCCCAGTTTTACCTTTCAAGAGTTTCTGGGTAACCAAAGTTATTGTGTTATGAATACTTTCTTGAATGATGTTTAGAGTATTAATTTCATTACATTGATGTAGTTTCTGTTTAAGCTATGCAAAGTTTTTACTAATGCAAAAATGGATTATTAGGTGATATCTGATTTGAACCCCCCCTCTCAGTATCACATTTCCCAACTAAATTTCCAACAATTGGTATCAAAGCTCTAGGGTTTCTTATAGGAATTCTAACCACTTGAAGAAAAGATCTTGAGATGGAAGTTTATAAAGTGGGAAAGGTTATAGAGAATTAGAAGATTGATGTTCAGCTAGCATTACAACAACTGGAAGCAGCCAAAGGAGAACTGAAGAAATCCTTAAGCAGGAGAAGAGAAATTTCTATTTAGCAAAATGATTCACAATATCAAGAAGAAGATACTACTGGACTATTTGACAATGGGAACACTGCAGAAAGTGACAAAGCCATAAAAGAGCTACTTGAGAAAAGTAGCATACTAAGTGATGACATCAAAAATCTAAAGAGAGAACAAGAAATTCAATCTGTCAGACTCCGTGAAGTAGTTGAACGGAAAAAGAAAGCTGAAGAAGACAAGACAATGGCTAAAGAAGACAAAAGATAAATATCAATGAGACTTGATGAAAGGACAAGTGACATGAAATGGTTGACTAACAATCAACTAGATATGGTAAATCAACTACTGCTGGTTAATCAAAAGTTGGGTAGGAAAGATATGGAAATCAACAATCTGAGATCCGAAAATGATCAACTAAGAAATGAACTGAGATCTAAAAAAGAAATTAATGAAAGGATGAACAAACCAAATGAAGTTGCAAAATACTTTGAAGAGTTGTTAAGGTCACCTAGAAGATCTAGTGATAGATCTGGACTTGGACTAAATGAGAACTCATCATCCACTGAAGAAGGATAATCACCAAAGAGTGGAGAACAAAAGAATGCAAAACCAAAGAAAAACAAGCTCACATGCCATCACTGTGGAAAGCCAGGACATACAACCAACATATGCAGAAGAAAACATGGTAATTCTGATCCTAAATTGATAGACATTTCTTTAAATGTAAGAAACATGGACGTTAGGCACACGAATGTGGGTCTAAGGTCAGTAGTCCACCTATTTCACCAAAATTTCAAGGACACTATTTCAACTGTCAAAAGTATGGACATAGAGAATTTGAATGCAAATCTAAACCTAAATGGTCATCAAATGAACATACTAAGTCACCTATGAAGAGTAAATCATACAATTGGGATTATAACAATTGGTACAGTTGTCATTATTGTGGAAAATATGGACACATTGGAGCACATTGTTTGAAAACTCATTTCAGAGGTAAATATAAAAGTTGGATGAACAAAAGTATGGTATGTTATAAGTGTAACAAGATAGGTCACCTAAAGAAAGACTGTAGATCACCCATACCAAGCAATGAACAAAGCAAGAATGAAGATTTAAAAGAGAAATTGAGAAATCAGATGAATAGAGCATGGAAGAAGAAAGAAGGAAGAACAAGTGAAGCCAGTACATCTATGGTCACCCAATCTGATGGATCAGGTGATCAAACTTCTTTGAACTAAGAAAATAAGGTATGTTTGGAGCCGAGTCTTACAATGTTGAGCACCTGTGGTAGGCGAGATGTGATGTACACTGAGTTTTGTCTGAACGGTTATATCGACCGAGCTTGTGTTAGCCGAGCTTAACATAAGAATGCCGAGACAAATTTATTCCACCTAGAATACGTATGAAACATTAATGAAGGCCTAATTCGACCATTTGAAGTCTATAAAGAGGATTTTTACCATTCATTTCATTTCACCAATGAATTGAGATTTCTTTGAGTGATTCAGAGAGTGTGTAACCAACTTGTTTAAGGGTGATTTCAAATCTTTTCAGCGTGTTGTCGGCAAATCATCTATAGAAAACTTACACAAAGGTACCCTACCGAGAAAAAATATTTTTTTGAGAATTTTTAAGTTAAAATCAATGGCATCATCTTCATCTGTTACAGTGAAGAAACAAGAGATGTAGGTTTTCAACGTTCAGTTAGTAAGGAATGAAGTAGGTAATCCACAAAAGTTTCAAGCCATTTCGGAGAGCGTGATCAAGGGACATCTTACTGGTGCTCTGTCTTCAATTCTAGAAAATGTATTGATAATGAACAATATTAGGTCATGTTACATGTGCAAAATTAGAGAAATTGGAGATTACGAGATCAAGAAGGCATATGAAAAATTGTGGAACAATGGGGTGTTGAAGCTGGAACACAAAATGGTTGCTGAGCAAGGGTTAGTTCACACCCTATATTTTCCACAGAATTTCAAAGTGAAGTGGATCAAAATCATATTGAGTATAATGCACAACATGAAATTGTGGTTGGAAGATGGACTAGTTAAGATAACAAAGGACATGATTCACCAGGTAACTAGATACCCTACAATTTCTGGTAAGAGAACAATGAAATGTTGAAGCAAGGAGGAAATTTAGGTGAATACACAGGAAGTTTGGAACAAGTGCAGAATGACTATTTCCACCATCACCAATCCAGAGATTGATTTTGCAATAAGGGTTATTGCACACAAATTTTATCAATCTAGTTGATTGGACAGTGTCCCATGCATGGTAGTGGACCAAGCGTGGAAAATTATCAAGAAAGGGCATACTTATGATCTCACCGAGCTCCAACTGACTCAACTTGATGAGAACCTAATTTCAATCTCGAAAGAAAAGAATTCCATGTGTAAGTTCGATTCCCTACTCGTCTGTTTATTCTTTTATATTTAGAAGTATTTTCCTACTGTTGGAGGAGTAATATGGGATAAAAAGAAACCAGTCACAATCCGAATTTATAAGTTTATAAGTCATATAGGAGGAAGTTTTGAGGGTGTAATGGAGAATTATTTCATTGAGGTCAAAAAGAAAATGAGGAAGAAAAGTAGGATTCCTGTGTCTTTAGTTGAAAAGTATAGCCAGGACATCTATTTCTTAGTCAACACAGATTTCACTTATGCACAAGCAGTTTTACCGAGGGTTTCATGGCTGATGCCATTACCTTATGAGGTAAATATTGATGAGACCATAGGTGCTATAACAGCCCTGTTAGCTGAAGAAATAGATAAAAAAGGCTCCTTATTTTGGAACATATGTAGAGGCTCAATCCAAAATAACCATGGGATTGAAGGCTACAACTATAGAGAGGAAAATGAAGAAAATTGTGAAGAATCTAGTAAAAATGATGGGAGAAATAGAGGAGGATGCACCTCTTGAATTAACACAAGGACTGGGAGAAGATGAAGCAACTGATCCCAGTGAGAGTGATAAAGTAGAAGAGGTAGAAGTAGAAAATAAGAAATGCAAGAAGATAGTACTTGCCGAGCCCATAAGTTAAAAGATGCAAAAACCTAAGGTTACATCGTCACCTATGCTTAGGCTGAGGACAAGGGCAGTCTCTTCAACTGCTAAGATATAAAAGAAAACCCCTGCATTAGGGAAAAGAAAAATTGTTTAGCCCAAGGCAGTGCCAAGCCAAGCAAGCAAAATGCCTAGGAGGAAACTTATTTTAGAGAAAGATGATGAGGAGACAAAAATTGATTAAGAGGTAAAGAAGAAGGTTGCAATACAGAGTATAACACAAAATGTGGATGAAATATGCCACACTATCAAGAACTCTGATGGACTTACAGGTTTGAAGCAATTAAGATTTGAGAGCATGAGTATAGGGGATAAAGAACAAGTAAAACAAGCTATTCTTGAGATGCTCTGCACTTTAAGGATGTTACCTATATAGTTGGGGAAACTAGTCCCTAAAGAGTTAAGCAATAGAGTTGCACAGAAATGGGAGTTTTCTCTCATGACCAAGAAGTAGATAAGAGAGAGCGCACTAGCTCAGGTTTCACAAAATCTAACCTTTGCCAGTATTCAGGAAGTTGTGGAATAATATAGGAATAGATTCATTCCCAAACTTCAAGCTTACTCTATCCTTCAACACAAGGTTGAGGATGTTGTACAAGAAACTGTAAAGATTTGGAAGATAATTTTTGGTTTGTTAATTGATAAGGATCACATCTAAGGGTGCTGAGCTAGATAATGCACAAGATGCAATTAAGCCACCTATTTAGGAGAAAGAAGCTCCCAAGGAAGAAAAATGTCAAAAGTTATCTGGAGTAAGTATTGTTGATATCACAGAGGATACCCTAGTAAAAACTTAGGTATTGACCGAGGCAGACATACAAGTCAAGGAAGAAAAAGACACATCTTTGCCAGATAGTAATAATGTGCTCTTACAAGTAATAGATTATCCGAAAATTGATGATACACCAACTGTCAACACAACCCCCACCAAATTTGAAGTTTTTACAGTTGACATGTTAGCCGGTATGAGCACTACCGAGGAACGAGATCCATCGGAACCTACACATCAGTCTACATCTACTGAGAAGTCACATAGAGACAAAGGAGATTAGTTTGCATCAGTGAATGTAAGTCCTCATGTGGAGGATAAGGGAAAAGAAGAGAAGGACAAAGCTATTGATATTCAAGAGCCAAAGGAGCAAGAGGCAATACAAGCTCTTGTACAGATGCTGAGTGGGAGTACACCGAAGAAGGCACTGAAAAAGAAGGTGAAATTTTCTTCACCGTAGGTAACCATTGATGAAGTTATTATAATTCTGAAATGGGATTCTGATAACTTATCATATGAGTAGATGCAAATATTGCAAGACCTACTGAAGAGGAAAAGTAGGCAAGAAGAATTACGAAGAGAACATCAGCAAAAGAAAGTTTTGTAGGATATAACAAAAATATTTATTAATGCTTTTGAAATGTCTAATGTAAATAATTCTGATCCCATATTGGAACAACTTGTCTATATTGTCAAGAAAGTGACTAATGAAGGAAGTGATGCAAGTGACAAGTTGTTGCAGTGGTCAGAAAGGAAGTTTGAAATGAAGGTATTGAACAAGGTATCTGTCGAGATTGTAGTAGAGCAAGTAGAAATTTCTACTTTGATAACTAATTCAGAAGAAGTGGTAGTGAATGCACAATCTTTGTTTACCAAACTGTGCATTGTAGAAGAATTCATGAAGGATAACCAGGGGTTGGTAGACAAACTACAACAAGAAATCAAGTCTACCGGTCAATCTTTGAGCTTGGATGCAAGTTCTAGTTCAAAACATTATGCCAAGCTCCTACATTCACAAGGAAGGATAGCCGAGTTGATGGCTAATGATGGTAAGATAAGGGCTCATCTACTCTCTATGCAAACAATGTTGACACCTCATCTGGAGGCCATTCAAAGAGAGCTAGCCAAGGCTAAGGACTTAGCATAGAAAGATCCTCATCTTTCTACAGCCGAGAGCCTAGTCAATCTAGCTGCTGAGCTAGAAGTGCAGTCAGAAGTTTTGAAATTTGCTACATCAGGATGGGAAATTGCATTACATATGGTTATGATGCTTCAAAACCCATTTCTGGAGAAATAATTCATGATTCCTACTCCTGAAGAAATCAAGCATGCCAAAAATAAGGGGGAAATTAAGTGACATGACATATCCAAGCACAAAGGGATAGGCACAAAGGGAGGTAACAAATTTTTTGTATATGTATATATCTTAGGGGGAGTATTCTGCTAATACTAAGTACTTTTGTAAATATAATTGTAATGTCATGACAAAGTGTTTTTGCCACTAATGTCAAAGGGGGAGATTGTAGATCTCTATAGTTTTGTTGACTATTAGTGTCTTACACTTAGTCATTATCTACACAATCTTGGTCAGTCATCACTGCGGCCAAGTCATCATGTATAGGCCGAGTCATGTAATGTATATTTACCGAGTAGTAGTCACTCTTGAGTAAACTAATGGTCACTATGTATTTCTGTATTAGCCAAGTTAGTTTTTGTCGAGCTATGTAAAGTAATGTATACTGAGCAACAATGATATCAACGAATGTCGAGTACAGTGAATGCCGAGTACCAGAGACATCAATTGTCCAGTTAGCCAGAATTGACATATGAGTTTGTTATGGCACAATCATCGAGGTAAAACATTTTGGATGACATTCATGTTTTTTATTTTGTTTGTTGAGGAAATCATGGAGGTGATTACACTCCTATTTTACAATCATTGATCCCAATGCAACACTTGGAGCCAATCAGAATTAGTAAAGCTTAAGCGGCAAAAAGAGTAAATCTAGATCCTAGATATTGAATCTTGAGGAAGTTTAGTTGTCTATATAAGGAGAAGATCTAAACCCTAATATGTGTGTGAGAGGATGCGAAGGGAATGAAGGAATGAGAAGAGAATACATTCAGACCAGTGAAGCATTCTGATAGAGTTCAGTGACCGAGTAAAGCAGTGAAGGAAAGAACAAAGATAAACTTGATAGATGAGATCAAATCAAATACTGGAAGGAGAAGATCTGTAATCAGCATACAGTGCAGACTGAAGGATCGGGTACTAAGACATTCTAACAAGTCTATCAGGGTAAATCTCTTAACATAGTGGTTTTAACAGACCTTTTGTAATCTCTTAACCGAGTGCTTACTTAGTTGTAAGTTCTAAATCCTTTTGCAAGGTAGACTGTATAAGTCTTTTAGCTCTTAACGGGGAAGACCCCTCACAGGGTAGATCATATTTTATGATAAAATTTGTAGCCCTATTAGGAAAACTTTATACTGCAGTAGTGAAGATTTGTGGGTGTCATCCCCACCCTAGTTTTACCTTTCAAGAGTTTCTGGGTAACCAAAGTTATTGTGTTATGAATACTTTCTTGAATGATGTTTAGAGTATTAATTTCATTACATTGATGTAGTTTCTGTTTAAGCTATGCAAAGTTTTTAATAATGCAAAAATGGATTATTAGGTGATATATGATTCACCCCCCCTCTTAGTATCACATTTCCCAACTAAATTTCCAACACTTCCTCCTCCTCCTTATTCATATTAATAATAATAACATATGCAATAAAAACATGTAAAGACATAAACATCATGGAATAAAAGAAACTTGCATAACATCATAGGCATGATAAAGAGATGAAAGCACAAGAGTTACCATGAAGAGTATTACACACCATAATAGTTTAGAAAATGTCATTGTTACAAAAATAAGATAGCCAAATCTAATTCCAAAATCAACAAGAAGAGGGAATGTGTTGGGTTCACTAAAAGAAGATAAACAACCAATCAAAGAAACACTCTAACTTCAAGAGGAAAAGGGGCACAAGTCGGGTTCACCAAAATGTTTAAGTGAAGGTGAACACACAAGATAATGCACCAAAATTAAAAGGAATTTGTAGGACGTTAGGTTCACCAAAATGTTTAAGTGAAGGTGAACACACAAGATAATGTACCAAAATCAAAAGGAAGTTGTAGGAAGTCATGTTCACCAAAATGTTTAAGTGAAGGTGAACACACAAGATAATGGACCAAACTCAAAGGAAGTTGTAGGATGTTGGGCTCACCAAAATGTTTAAGTGAAGGTGAACACACAAGATAATGTACCAAAATCAAAAGGAAGTTGTAGGACGTTGGGTTCACCAAAATGTTTAGGCGATAAATGGGTGCTAATAAATTTGACAATATAAACTATGTGAGATGAATTCATTAATTAACTACTTCTACACTAACATTCAAAATACAAGAGAAAGAGAGACTTCCAAAAAGAACTTTCAATATAACCCAAGTTAGATTAACAAAACCCAAGGAGATAAAGGGATGCC
>BSBK01003728.1:0-195000 GCA_027943335.1 Chamaecyparis obtusa | reverse complement strand
AGGAGCAAGAAGAAGCTAGTGAAAATTCCCTAGATTGCAAGCCAACCCGCTATGGAAAATTCCCATATTGTGTTGATAAAGATGAATAGAAGACCCAATAAAAGAAGACCAGAAATAAGAAAGATGATGTGGGAACAAAGAGTAAGGTAGGAAGATTGTTTGAGAGAGTGCTTTGGCAAAAGGCTATGGCTAGTGGTTGGTAGTTAGCCCTAGATGTTAATCCTTGAAACAAGAAATAAAGTTTCTATCATGCAACATTCGGGGACCAAATAGTCCCCAAAATAGTTTTCTATTGAACAATACATTATTTATCTAAAAATTGTTTTTTTTTGCTTTTACAAGAGGTTAAAATGTTGTTTCATACATTCTGAATGGTTGTTGGTAGGTTGTAGTTGGTGCATCATTTTACTATAGTGAATTTGTTGGTGCTTTTGGGGGGTAGCTACCATGCGGAACCCAAATATTGTGGATGGTGAAGCTTATGTATTTTCTCACAACTATCTTGCAGTCACATTCAAATCAAGAAACTGCAGTTGGCATATTTTTAATATATATGCCCTTAACACTAGAGCTGGAATGAAGCTTATGTGGGAGTAGGTAACGACTTGTATCTTGGAGGACCAAAATAATCTTTATATGGTTGCTAGATATTTCAACTCCCCATTATTCCCCTCTGAGAAAATGGGTGGCTTAACATATTTTATTGACAACATGATTGACTTATCAAACTTCATCAACACAATAGGCCTGTTTGATCTAGAGCTCCAAGGTAATCCTCTCACCAGGTCTGACAATAGGAAAGGTTCCTACCTTATTCAAGTCAGGTTAGATATATTTATTGTTTCATCCAAGTGGGACATTTGGTACAATGCCTTGCTTAAGGCTTTACCCATGACTGTCTCTGACCATAGCCCTATCCATCTATACTGGGTGGATAATGAAAAAATCAAACACCTCGATACAAATCGACGTATTTTAAATATAGAGTATATATTAGCTAGTAGCAATTGTAGCCCGTGTAGTACATTGAATAAATTAACAAATAATTATATAACATTTTTATTAAATAGAATTTAATATAATATTATTATACTATAGTTACTTTTTCTAACCCTAATTATATTATGGATTGATTAGTGACCCTAAGATATATTTGGGTTAGGGTTAGGGTTACACTTTACATCATGGTTAATGTTAGGGTTTAGATTATGGATAGAGTTAGAGTTAAGATTAATGTCAGGGTCAGGGTTTAGAGTTAAGGTTAGGATTATGGTCACAATCAAGGTTAACATCACAATTAGGGCTAGAGGTGGGTTTGGTTTTTGTTAAGGGTTTGGGTTTGGATTATGGTTAGAGTTAGGGTTTAAGATTAGTTTTGGGATCATGTTTTAGGGTTATGGTTTGCATCACGGTTAGGGTATAGGGTTTTGGGTATGGTTAGGGTGAGGGTTAGAATTATGGTAAGGTTGGGGGTTAGATTGGAAGTAGAATTAGGGTTGGGGTTATAATTATGATTGAGGTGAGTGTTTACATTAGGTTTTAGTTAGGGTTCACATTAGGGTTTATTAGGGTTAAAATTAGGGTAAAGTTTACAATTAGGGTTAAGGGTTGAGGTTATGGTGTGGTTATGGTTTACATTTTGGTTAGGGTTAGATTTAGGTTTTGGGTTAACAACATAGTTAAGTTTAGGGTTTGGGTATGGTTAAGGTAAGAATTAGGATTAAGATTAAGCTTTACGTTCAAGATTAGGGTTTACATCATGATTAAGGTTTTGGGTTAGGTTTTGGATTAGTGATATAGATAGGTTTAAAATCATTCTTAGGTTAGAGAAATACTAATGCTTATCATTAGGGTTAGGGTATAGGTTATGACTAGGATTAGAGTTAGGATTGTAGTTAAGGTCAGAGTTTAGGGCTATGGCTATAATTAAGGTTAAGTTTAGGATTTACTTTATGTTTAGGGTTAGAGTTAGGGCTTTGGTTAGGGGTAGGGTTAAGGTTAGTGTTTGGATTAGCTTTTGGCTAGAGTGAGGATTAAGATTTGTTTAGGATGAGGATTCAAATATAGTTTACAAATATGGTTCAAGGTTGAGGTTAGGTTTTACATCATGTTTAGGCTTAGGGATAAGATTTGGGTTAATGACATACTTAGATTTTGTGTTTGGGTTATGGCTAGGGTTAGGGTTACGATTTACACCATGGTTATTGATTGGGTTAGTGATATAGTTAGGTTTAGCAACATTCTTAGGTTGGAGAAATAGTTAGGGTTAGGGTTAACATTTGTGTTAGGGTTAGAGTTTAGGTTATGGTTATGGTTAGAGTTAGGATTATAATTATGGTTCGGTTTAGTATTAGGGTTTAAATTATGTTTAGGGTTAGGATTAGGGTTAGTTTTTGGATTAGGTTTTATTTAGGGTTCAAATTAGGGTTTAGTTATGGTTAAGGTTAGAGTGAGGGTTAGGATAAATATTAGAGTTAGGGTTTATAATTGAGTTTAGGATGTGTTTCATGATTAGGGATAGGATTAGGTTTTGGGTTGATGACATAGTTAGACTTAGGGTCATTCTTAGGTTAGAGATATAGTTATAGTTAGGGTTAGGGTTCAAGTTTAGGCTATGGTTAAAATTAAAGTGGGGATTAGGGTTATGATTATAATTATAGCGAGTGTTATAATTCACATGATATTGTAAACCCATCTTTATATATAATCTATATATAAAATATGTCGAGATACATCGAGGCATTTAATTTTTTCATCATTCAAATTTAATCAAAAAAAAGAGTTGAAAAAAATCAATGCCTCGATATGTCTTTGCATATTTCGAGCATTTTCTATTCTACAGGACAATTGTCACTTATTACATGCTAGTATTTGTGTGGTGGAGGATTTCCTATTCTACAAGAATATTGTCACTTATTACATGCAATCCAGAATGGAATCCACAACATTTCTTTTTGTTTACATGATTACTTTTCATGACCTCATATATGGATTGATGTCATTGTAGAGTTACGTATCTTGACATAATAATGGTTAGGGTTTATTATTAGGATTGAGATTATGGTTATAGTTAGGGTTTACATAATGATCTGAGTAATTAAAAAAATAAATTGAATGAATATATATTAGTATTTTTTCCATAAATAAGAACTAATAACATAAGCTCTAAGCTAAAAATACTTAACCATAGGTCAACATGTGCATACCCACATTATAAAATACATAATTAAAATCCATGAATATGCTTCAACATGACTTTAAATTATGTATGTGGTTCAGATAAGGATTAGTATTGAAATAAGGATAGTGTTACGGTTTGAGATTAAAATTGGCTTAAAAAACTAAAGGTCAAAGCTAGGTTTACAAATAAATGATTTAGCTTTATCAAAGAACCCTAACCTAAATTTGAAATTTGATATTTTAGGAAGCTAACTGAGAACTTACCATAATCCTAACTCTAGGTCTTATTATAATTAGGCTCTAACATATCAAAGCAATGGTTCCTTCTATAAATGATATCTAACCTTGAAATAAACATTATAAAAAGTAATGAATAATTGTCAAGAACATGTAAATACACAAAAAGCCATCTTTTATTTGATGTCCAAACTTATTACATTGACCATGTCTCTCATTCTCAAGCCCTTACAACTTAAATAGACTCATACAATCTTCTAAAATCGACAACTAACTCCAAAACTACTTTGAACTGACTGCAACTATTCCATACCCGACTGTAACTGAATGCAACTTGACTAAATAAATCAAGTATAATGTTGTCAAGTTGACAACATAGTTGTCATCTTGAAAAATACATATCCATACTTTTAATTTGTCCCTATTAAATCTTTTAGGTGGTCTTGTAAAGACCTTACAAACATATTTAAACCCATGAACCCTTACATTTACCCTATTAAGCCATATTTTTCCTATATGCCTATTACGTGAACATATATTGACTCTAATTCCATTTGAATGGCATTAATTGAAAAATTATACTATTTTATGACCTTATAGGCCTTTTTGGTCTTCATGCCCCTTTGGATCATCTAGTCACCCATAGTGTTTCTTTGAACCTCTCGGTGCTCCTGCACCACAAAAGAACAAATAGTAACATACAATGAATGATTTGTTTGTTCTATCAAATCAGTATGGATCCAAGTGTTGTGGGCATGATATGTTTATCTGGACTAATGTATGTTATTGATTCTATGATTGTAAGTTGATCAGTGTAGTGGAAGGCATAGTTTCAAAGGACAAAATAACAATCTATGATAGTTAGCAAAATGTTTGAACAAGTTTGAACAATTGATGTTAGATCGGTGAGAGGTGATTATGTGGTTAGTTGTGGTGAATGTTTTTGTGATCCAACTATCATGATGACATGTCATAATTGATTTGTAATGATGATTTGATGTTACATTGTTTGAGGTGATAGATCTCTCATGTTTTGGAAGAGTGTTGGGAAAGTCAAATAAAGTTTGACTTTTCTTGTGTAAAATTGATGTGCAATGAATCTTGAGGCCGACTGGAATTTTTAATTAAATATTAAAGATTGGTAATACGTTTTAGGGATCAAGGATCGAGTGGGAATGATTGTAATTCAAATGTAATCATGGATGAAAAGGTGTGGTTGAGTAAATATTAAAAATTGTCTGTAAGAGAAGCAGCGTTTGTGCTTAATTTGATTTAAATAAGAAGACTAAAAGTGCTACACCCAGATCTTTGTACTTATTGAATCCTAATAGGTTTTACAAGAAAATCACTTAATCTAGCAGACTTTAACAAGTCTGAATTGTAAATCCTTTAACCAAGTGACTCTTTAATTAGGGTTTGAAATCCATTAAAAAGGTATCTCCTAACAGGGTAAAGGTCCTAATAGGGCTAGAGGTAAATCCCTTAACCAGGTGACTCCTACAAGGTCTGCTCCTAACTAGGCATCATTGTAAGCTCCTAGTAGGGCTAGGCCTTTAACATGGCACATTTCAAAAGAGTGAAAATTATTAGTGGGTGCTAATTCCCACCATGGTGTTTACCCTAAATCGAGGTTTCCATGATGAAAATATCGGTGTCACTTTGTTGCATGTTTGAATGGTTGTTTGGTACTTTGTTTATTGCATGCATAAAGTGTAAAGTTGGTGGATGTGATTAATGTTGTTTAATGAATTGTGATAAGTTTCAGATCTGATAGATTACTGATTCACCCCCCTCTTAGTAATCTTGCACCTTATAGTATTAACACCGAATTCTAAAATATTGGAGGTTATTTCATAAGGCACACCTGTCCTAGACCTATGAAGCTTCCTAATTGCCCTTAGTTAAGTGTGAGCCTCTTAGGGATCAATAAAAATAAATAAATATGCAAAAATAGAGTTTGGAGAATAAATGATATAATCAAAACATCAACATTAGGATCCACATATGCCCAATCTCTATATTCACATCAATATAATCATCATATATCCATCTTGATAGAAATCTCATAAGAACACTTGTAGGTTCCCAGGAAAAGTTCGATTGCCAGTTTCACATAATCCACACATTTTGAACCAATAACATATTTAAAACCAATTCATCATTAAAGAACAAAAACAAGATCTCTACATGACATCAACAACAAAATTAAGCTTTGGTACATAAGCAAGTTTGAATCTAGATAAATCCTCATACTGGATCAATAACCATAAAAGAAACTTTTACACATCGACATAAAAGATTTATATTTTAAACCCATGAGATCAATAATACATAAATAATAATAAAAAAGTAAGCAACATTCAAAAAGCTACAAATTTCTAGCCTCTTTGAAAAGGGTTGAAGCAAAACATCAACATAGAGAGTAGGTTTCTCATTCCACAATAAATTACATGTTCGAGATACTTGGTATTTTAACCACATATAACTTTATATTTATTAACAAAATTTTCTTAATAATTATTTTACTAATATTTCTAATTAAAATAAAAACATACATTATAGCTACCCATTTAGGGGCCAAGAGGGGATAATCCTTCAGTTGGTAAGGAGTTTTCCTTGAAATGGACTCATTTGGAACAAGGTTGGTTGAAAATAAATTTTGATGGACCTCTAAGGGAAACCCAAGGCCAAGAAGTTCTTGTTACATAACTAGAGATTGGGCATGAAATACCTTGGCAATCAAGGAAAAGATATTTGTGGAGGTAACTAAAAATGAGGCCAAATCCTAAGCATCTCTTTTAGTGGTTCAGAAGGTTAAGGCGTTTAAGGTTAAGGACCTACATTTGAAGGGGGACTCCCTAATTACTGTAATAGAAATTTCTAATGGGATTTCTTAGGTATGGTATTTAAACATGTATAATAAGATAATCAAATCAATTTTGGATGAGTTTGAGAGCTATAGAATTACTCATGTGAAGAGAGAGGGAAATTTTGAAGCAGATGCTTTATCAAAATTAGGAGTTAGATGCACAAAGACGGGGAAGGAAGAAATCATGGAAGACTTTAGAGAAGTAGAAGGATCTTGGTATGATTGAGAGGAGATAATATAGGTCAATGAGCCTCAATTTTGAAGATGGTTATCAGGCAAAAAGGCTTATCATGGTAACTTATAGATATTTAAATTTAAATGTTATAAGGGAAGCATGGCATGTAGCCTCAGCTGGTACCCTTATTGTTTTCTCATGTTAATGGATATTTTGAAAACCACATTTAATAATGATTGAAAAGGACTAGCTAGAAAATGAGGAAGGGGTAAAATTAATGCCACATGTGTGGATAACTTGAGGTGAGATATGGAAAAAATATGGAATGATTGAGGGATATAAGCCTCTAGAAAGTTGAATGTGGGTAAATGAAGGAGTTTGATGGATGAGAGGTAGGTAGTTTTAATTTGAAGATAGTATAGTTTAGGGTGTGTGCTTTCAATGAAGGAATTTTACCCTAAGAACTTTACATCATTAATGGCCCTTATGTGGTAAGATCTCTCATAGGAGGATGAAGGAAATGTTTTTGTTTAAAGAACCAAAGTTCTTGTAGATTCTAGATATTCTATTGGGGGAATAATTCATGGTAACTGATCACAGGTATAGAGGATATAGATATCTCTTTAGTTGTTGTTTTACAGGATCTCTAATTAGGGACAAAGGAGGAAGCATTATGGGTAATGAGATCCATTGTAAAATCAAAATGGCTAGGAGGAATGATTCCTATGTTGGTGGTCGCAGTCTGATTTAAATATTTGGCCAAGATATTTATTTGCATAAGTCTTCTCTATGCACATTTGTGTATCTTCTTCCTTCCACATCCATGTTTAGTACTCTATTTGGCATATGTTCTTGTAGTTATGTTACATGACTAACTAGATCCATCTGATACACTAGTTTTGGGATGCTAGGTTTCTCGGGTAGGGTCGAAAAGTTCTTCATTTTAGGGAGCTAACTACTCCATGGTTGGGCAAAAAAAAATTTTAATCCACACTCCCGTCTTGAGATAGCGGATGGACACATGTTCGATGGCTTAGGAGATAGGGACATGCAGATGATCAGATGTCTGATGGCATACCATTACATTATATTATGAATAACCTTCATAATTTTGTATGAAAGTGAAGTACTCTTTGATATATGAATTGTACTCAAGATGTACGACATGCAGAACAACATCCTTAATTATTTTGCATGTACTTATCTTTTAATTATAATATAATACAAAGCTCGACATGGAGGTTGACTTCTTGATGTAAAGATCATACTCATTGTAACTTTTGTGATGACATTTATTATGCGACAATTGGTCTATAGTTATTTTATGAAATTTTTAATTTTTATTATATTTTCGATGTGTAGGATGAATAAATGATATTTTCCTTATTTTATTAATGAAAATTAATGGTTGACTAGACTATGTGTAATTGACCTTTGACTTATCTTTCGATGTTTCATAATTTATGTTCTTTTCTTATGTGGCTTTGTTAGAGAAAATTATGTCTTTACATTTGGTATTAGAGTTGTGTTTAACTCTAGGGCCTTTGATCCAATTCTTGCTAAAAGTTTATGTAATTTTGTTGGTGCAGGAGTTAAGATGATGCATGAATACCCAAAATAGTAACATAGTTGGTTCTATTAATGGTCTACATGATGAGCCTGGGAATCAAAGACTAGATTAGATTTTAGCTCTCTTGACCCAACAAGGGAAGCTCTTGCTATAGTAAAGTGAGCTAATGGATCACCTTGAAAATGACTTGAGAGGTAGGCCAGATGAGAACTGTCTTAATAAAGAACAAATGAAAAGAGAGGAAGATGAGAGAGTTGAGACTCAATGAAAGTTAGAGGATGGGAGGATAGAGGAAAAATGAAAGAGAGAGGTTGATCAAAGGGTTGCAGAAATGGATGATAACAGGGCCAAAATTTCTGAGAAACTTAGTAACGATCTCAAAAAGGTCATGCCTCTCCATTCTAGAGATAATACATGTGGTGAAGATGTTGAGGCATGGATCATCACTATGGAGAGGTATTTTCATGTCCAGAATTTTTCTAGTGCCTCTAGGGAAATGTGGCCTACTTTTCAGTTTACTGGAGAAGCAGCCACCTGGTGGGACAATGTAATGGCACAAAAGAAACTTCAGCCAAGTGCGATATCTTGGGAGGATTTCATAAGAGGTGGCTATCATAATTTTTCTATGATAAGAAGGTGTCATAATTTTAGAATTTAATACAGGGGGTCCTAACAGTGACCTAATATCATGAGAAATTTGGTCACTTAGTCAAATATGTCCCACAATATTTGCAGGATGGGCGGTTTAGAAGCTGCAAGTTTATCATAGGGTTGCATCTTGAGATTGGTATAGAGATTGAGATGCATGAAGATAAGACTATGGATTTTTCCCTTAGGAAGGCTCTTAGATAGGATCAAAGGTTACAAAGCATGTCCACAATAAAAAAAAACTAGAAATCTAGATCTTCTCAAGGTCACAAAAGGAGATATCAAGAAAACAAACAAAAACGTGGAGCATGAAAGCATATCCGAAACATGAGAGGTAAAGGATAAGGAAATTTAGGAACGAATAATAATAGGAACTCTTAGGATCAAAACAAGAATAATAACAGGAACAAAAAAAGGAATGGGAAAAGAATGGATAAACCCAAGGGCCAATAGGGACCATGAGATGGGTGTTTCATGTGATGCGGTAATCTTTATGGTGCCAGATTTCCTCAGTGATCATTTTCTAGGATGGAAAGAGGCCTCAGGCACAACATCACATTCATGTAGTTGTAGATAATACATAGGTAGACTATCAAGTGACACCTAATCAGATGGTTGGTAAGATTTTTGGTTATGATGTTTCTATTTTGACATATACCAGAGCTACAAAATCTTTTGTAGATCATAAAGTAGTAGCTAGACTTCCAGTTAGAACAAGATACATGGATAACCCATAGATAGTTGAATATGGGAATAGGGCAGAGCATCAGGTAGAGTAGTGTTTATCTTGCAGGGAGTTGGAACTTCCTAGTTTTCTAATGTAAGTTAATCTCTATGTGTTTGATTACTAGTTTTCTAATGTAAGTTAATCTCTATGTGTTTGATTACTAGTTTTCTAATGTAAGCTAATCTCTATGAAATTGGATGCTAGTCATCTACTAGTTTTGGAGCTGTATGTCATATCTTCTCTAAGTGTTTGAAGCATCCCCTTACTTTAGGATTTTGGTGTCATTTTTCTAATCTCTCTACTCATGAATGACCCGTGAGTGACCCATGATGTAGATTTAAAGCATTGAATACTTTGTTATCTTGATTTTGATTGCTTGCTCACGACACTGGCTACTGTTTTAGATTATGGTACATGTCTTGGAATCCATTTGATGATGCACTGTTAGTGCTCATTAATGACTCGTGCCTTTTACTATTTCTTATGAGGAATCCATTTGATGATGCACTGTTGGTGCTCATTAATGACCCCTTGAAACTGCCACTACTCTATTTTCCAGTGCTTCAACCATGCTTCATTTGATATGGATTTATGGTCCTTGAGTGTCCTACTGATACTGAATGTTTCCCTATTGATCATGCATGTTATTGGCCTATGATGCAGCCACTGCCAAGGAAATGAGGTTTTCCTAGCATCGACTGCATCATAGGTCAAGGTCGTTCATCTGGACATGGAACAAACACATTAGTGAAAACAATGGTATCTCTTTTATTTCTAGAGGCTCTTTATGCACATGTCCTGAGCATAGCCCGTGTCAGAGGTGTATGGCTGAGTACATGTATGCATTTCTACAAGTACTGTGATACTAGGCATTTCTTAGATCCATTGGATCTAACCCCCTTCTTAATTTCTCTTCTTCTAGGTTTAGGATCACAGGAGCATACCGGGAACACCATGGATCAAGGCTCATTACCATGAAATGTCTGGTACCCTTGTATTTATGCTCATTATATATGTATATTTGGACTCATTTATGCAATTCTGGTAGTGGCTATGTTCACGACATGTGTGAGCTCAGATAGATGTTATTTTTAGTTCTTTCCCTCTTGTACATCATGATTAACATTGATATATGCACATGTAATCTTAGATGCAGTTCATTTCCTTTCCCTTTCAAATATTTTGCAATGAAATGAATACAAATATTAAGCAAGACCACTAATAACACAAACTAGGGTACTTGGAGTTTCATCTAGTAATTAGGTCACCAAAGATGAGTAAAATAATGGTAACATTCTAGCGACCTCTAATGAGTGCTTGCCTGCTAAGCATCCTTATCTAGCTGCCTTGTATCCATTGGGCATAGAGTCCTTAGCCTTAAAATTGAACCTGGCTCCCAACCAAAACAACATCCTTCTTCAATAGAATTGAAGATAATTGCCTGAGACAGACTACTCTGGCTTATTGCTAACCCGACCAACACTGAAAACTAATTGAAAACAAGCTTGTGCTTAAGCACTTAGGGAACACCGAAACAAAACTTCTATCCTACCCTACTCTAACCAGCATCAACAAACTGGTTAGAAAAATCCATTAACTGGATTGTTAAAATAACTTCCCATTCTCCTAAAAATATTATACTTTTCATATTTGATGCCAAAAAAGAGAACATGGAACAAAAAAAAGTATTGAACTGTTTGGCATATCAACTTTTGAACCTTGTAGTCCAGATAACTAACCTCAATTTGATCATAGGTGCTATCCTCCCAGGGAGTCTGATAAGGCTGAATAAGCTCCTGGTCACCAAGGAGTGGACTCTTGACATCACTCTCCATTGAAACCTTGAGTATGCATGTCCCGCTTGATCACTCCTGAGATAGATATCTAATAGGACAACCCCTTGAGAGTATGAAACCTGACCTCTCTTGCTACTCAGTATGCACCTTATGAATGTCTTCAGCATGCCGATCAAGATTCTGATGAACTAGAACTGATTCAGAACAAGAATGAAGAATCTGTAATTCAAGATTATTGAGGGGTTGATTATTAGATAATGCAAGATGATTAAATCAGTATTATGTTGTCATTGATGTCAACTAGCTTGACAATACTTATCTTGTAAGTTACTATACCGACACATCTGAAGGAAGGTGAAAGAGATGAAGAACATAAATATCTACATGAGGAAGATGTATATGACAGATGAGGCTAAGGAATACACTGAGTAACTTGTTGATGAGTCTATGACTTGATGGAATTGACTTTATTATGTTGCATTCATCTATGATGAAGAATAGAGATGAAAGACACAAAGCAGTGTTGTCAGTAAATAAAGCATTTCAGTATACACCGACAAAGTGTAGTGTATACTGAACGCAGTATTAACTGAGCTTGTGTTCACCGACACATTTCTTTGTTAACCGAGCAAAATAGAAAGGAATTAAATTATCAGTTTAGCCGATAAAGTGATCAGTTGTAAAGTGTATGAAATCAAGGTAACAAATAATGTTTGTTATGAAGATCAATGACTAACATAAATAAAAAAGGATCTAATGGAGCAAATTAAAATGTGTTACTGACACATCAGCCGAGGGAGCTTAAAGCAAAAAAATCTATGAATATGATTAACTAGCAAAATCTGATGGAGGAAAAGAAAATGATTTACTCGTCTATATAAGAGACATTGATTTCATTATGAAAAGATGCCGGAAGAAGAAGATACTGCAAAATAATCACGTGGAGAAGTTTTTCTGATCATACTGGTTAATGAGAGCTGAGTTGCAGAATAGTTACTGAGCTACAGAGAGTTATTACGGACAGACAGTAAGTTGATACAGTATTGAATTTGAAGTGTTATATTGGTCAGAAGTATTTAATGAGCTAAACATTGATTTGTAAACTACAAACTGAAGTTTTATTTAGGCAGATCACCTACTGTTACACATTTAACCATTGTACACAGTTAAATCTCTTAACTGAGTGGACTATGAAAGTCTTTTTGATGTTTCATTCATAGAGTGAACATTGTTATCCTGTCAACCCCATAGTGACTGCTGGTTGGACAATAACTTCTGGTCTAAAATCCTCTAACAAGGTCACACCTAATAGTGTGTTTGTAAACCTTTAACAGGGTTGGGTCTTCACTGACCTCACTTCAGAAGAGTGAACAATTTTGGGTTGCCGGTCCCAAGTGGTTTTTCCCTTTACAAGGTTTCCATGTTAAATCTCTTGTGTTATGTGTTGATTGTGATATTTGTTTGTGATCATACTTGTCATATTACACGTTATATTTAATCGGTAATTAATACAGAATTTAGATTGTCAATCGATAAATGCATAGATAGTGGAAGTATTCTATGGTTATCGACTTGCAGAAGTAATAGAATTATTTTGGATTATACATTTGGAATTGGGACACAGGATAACTGATTCACCCCCCCTATCAGTTATTCTAACAATTGGTATCAGAGCACTAGTTTCTTAGAACAGGGTTTTAAGGACTTCAGCTAAAAGGTCTCAAGATGTATAAGAGGGAAGTGCCAAAGCTTAACAAAGATAATTTCAGAGTATGGAAAAGCTGGATGAAGTTGCACATATCTGGAATTGGGAATTCTACACTAGAACTAATGGAGAATGGCTACATTGAATCAACACCAGGTCACCTAACTCTTGATCAACTGAAGGATAGGCATGGACACAATATTACTATGATGGAACTTGTTGCTGCCTGTACCGACACCAAATTTAATGACATCAAGGAATGTGATACTACTAAGAAGATGTGGGACAAGTTGACTCTAATATACAATGGAGATGTGAATGTCAAGAGAGCCAGAGTAGAAAGTCTAAGAGGTCGATTTGATGATATGAAGATGAAAGAAGGTCAGAACATTGTGCAATACTCAAACAGACTAAAAGAGGTAGTACATGCTATTACAGTATCTGGTAGAGCTATTGATGATGAAATAGTTATAAGCAAGATTCTCAGAACTTTGCTACCATTTTATGCGATCAGGATCTCTACAATTCATGAAACAAGGGCTACATCCAACCTCACCCTTGACACTTTGATCGGTAAGCTTACAACCTTTGAACTAAATAACTTTGACAATAGTGTTGTACCTTTTGTTGAATCCACTTTCATGTCCTCTTTGAAGATTGGTAAGTCTAGTAGTAAGATTGATAAGAAAAATGACAGTGACAGTAATACCGATGATGAACTTGATGAGCTTGAAGCTCTTATGGCTAGAAGATTTCCCAAAGGTAAGGGAAGATATAGAGGCAAGTTACCTCTAGCTTGTTTTAATTATAAAGAAGTTGGCCACATCACTGTTAGATGTCCGAATAAGAAAGATGATGGTAGATCCAAAGACCGATCCGAAGGAAGCTATGGGAGAAGAGTTAATAGAGGCTACCGACACAACAATAGAGACAACCAAGATAGCTATGACAAAGGGAAAAATGTATGTTACATAGCTGAAGTATTTGAATTTGAATCTGACGCTGATGATGATGTAGAAGTAGTGTTTGTTTCTATAAAGGATGATTCAGACGAAGAAGAGAAACATGAGGAGACAACACTAATCTCTAAAGTAAGTAGAAATGACACATGGATCATAAACAGTGGCTGCACACATCATATGACTGGTGATATAGAGAAATTTGATCTAATTGATGAATATGATGGTGGATCTATTAGAATGGGAAATGATGCACCTTGTATGGTGAGAGGTAAAGGTTCACTAATGATTAATGATAGAATAAAATGTGGGAATACATACTGGGTAGATGGACTAAACTAAAATTTGATAAGTGTGGCACAACTGAACAACTCAGGTCACCGACTTTCTTTTGAGAGCAGAAAGGTAAGAATTTATGATGATGGAGGAAGACTTGTTGGAACCAGTACACAATCCAAAGGTAATCTATTTTATCTTGATATTGATCAATCCTCTTGTTTGTTAATGAAAGATGAAGATGCATGGTTGTGGCATAAGAGGTTATGTCATGTGAATTTTGATAACATGGTCAAGATTAGTAAGAAGAAAAGAGTTAGAGGATTGCCTAACCTGTCTAAACCGAATCATGCTATGTGTCATGAATGTCAAAAAGGTAAGATGACTAAATCCAATTTTAAAAGAAAAGACTACTCAACAAAGAAGATACTTGAATTGGTTCATACCGACCTATGTGGTCCTATGAGAACCCAGAGCTATTATGGTGATAGATACTTTATTCTTTTTGTTGATGACTACACTAGACTGATGACTGTTATGTTTCTAAAAGAGAAATCTGAAGCTTTTAAGTTGTTTAAATGGTATAAGGCTAAAGTATAAAAAGAGACTAGAAAAAAATTCAAATGCTTAAGATTTGATAGAGAAGGTGAATTTATCTCTGATGAATTTACTAATTTCTGTAATGAGAATGGTATTAAGAGACAGGTCTCTGCACTGAGAACACCTCAGCAGAATGGGATTGCTGAAAGAAGGAATAGGTCAATTATTGAATGTGCTAGGACACTAATGCTACAAAAGAATGTTGCTCAAACATATTGGAGGGAAGCTGTCAGCATAGCTGTATATGTGCTTAACCGAGTACAACTGAAGAAGGACACCAACCGGACACCTTATGAAATATGGTTTGGACACAATCCTACTGTAAGTTATTTTAGAATTTTTGGAAGCAAATGTATTATTTTGAGGGATGAGAGAAATGGGAAATTTGATTCTAAAGGTGATGAAGGAATATTCTTAGGATACTCTACTAAGAGTAAAGTATACAAATGTCTGAATAAGGTTACAAATAAGATGATTGAAAGTACTAATGTTCATGTTCATGAGTATGATGACATAAACACAGAAGAAAGAAAGGAACCGGAAGACTATGGTAGATTCACTTACATTGAACTTCTTGACTATCTACCGAAATCGCAACCTGTGATAACTGGTTAGTAGGAAAATAACCCTGAGGAATAGGAAAGGGAAACCGACGAACAAGATGGTGCTACTGAGCAAGAAAATGAACCTGAACAGGATGAAAAAGAAGAAGAAACTAAGTACTGGCTAGTTTTGTCAGAAGGCATCATCTTGAAACACAAATTATTGGAAACAAACAAGCTAGAATGCAGACTAGAAGCAAAACAAGACAAGGTACATGTTTGGTTTGTGAATTTGAACCAAAGAATGTGAAAGTTGCATTAGAAAATGAAGAATGGGTTAATGCAATGGAGGAAATAGAACAAATAGAGAAAAACAAAACTTGGTCCTTAGTACCCTGACCTAAAGATGAGAATGTTATCAGTACTAAATGGATATTCAAAAATAAAATGAATGAAAATGGTGAAGTGACAAGAAATAAAGCAAGATTGGTATGCAAGGGATATGCACAGGAAGAAGGCATTGATTATGGTGAAACATTTGCACCTGTTGCTAGATTGGAAGAATTAGAATGTTACTTGCATATGTTGCACACAAGAAATTTAAGGTTTATCATATGGATGTGAAATCAACATTTCTGAATGGTATACTTGAAGAAGAGGTCTACATAGAACAACCTAAAGGATTCATTGATCTAGACAATAGGGACATGGTATGTAGATTACACAAAGCTTTATATGGTTTAAAGCAAGCACCGAGTGCATGGTATGAAAGATTGCATACTTGTTAAGTATTGGATTTGTAAGAACCAGTGAGAACAACAATTTGTACATGAAAGGTGATACTGATGACACTATTATCATTGCTGAAATTTTTGTTGGTGATATTATTTTTGGAGTTCAAGATCATAGATATAAATCTTTTGCTGATGACATGAGGAATGAGTTTGAAATGTCTATGTTCGGAGAGATTAAGTTCTTTCTTGGATTACAAGTGATACAACAGAGTGATGGGATATTCATCACACAGTCCAAGTACATAAAGGAAGTCTTGAAGACATTTGGCATGGAAGATGCTAAACCTGTAGGAACACTGATGGCTACTAGAAGTAAATTGACAAAGGAAGATGAAACTACAGAGGTAAACTAGACACTTTACCGATCCATGATTGGTAAGCTAATGTATGTAGTTCACAGTAGACCAGATATAGCACATGATATGGGAATTGTTGCTAGATATTTTGCTAATCCTAGAGAATCACACATGATTGCTACTAAAACAATCTTAAGATATCTGAAAAAGATAGAAGATTATGGATTATGGTATCCTAAGGAAGGTAAGTTTGAGCTGAAAGTTTACACCGATGTTGATTAGGCTGGAAATGTGGATGACAGAAAAAGTACCACCGAAGGAGCATTTTCTTTGGTGAAAGACTTGTAACCTGGACAAGTAAAAAGCAGGCTTGTATTTCTTAGTCTACAGCTGAAGCAGAGTATGTTGCTGCTGCTACTAATTGCTCAAACATTGCATATATCAAACAAGTGTTGGAAGGAATGAATGAGGTAATCACTGACCCGGTGATCATATACTGTGACAACACAAGTGCAATTAATATCTCAAAGAATCTTGTGATGCACTCAAAGACAAAGCATATATCAATTAAGTATCACTACTTAAGAGAACAAGTGCAAGAGATGCAAGTAAAGTTATAATTTGTTACATCTAAAGAACAACTTGCAGACATTTTTACAAAACCTCTACCAAAGGACACTTTTGAATATTTCAGGACTAGACTTGGGGTCCATCCCTTGTCTATCAATCACTAATGTGATCTGGATGTTGCATTAGCCTAATCTTATCAGAAGATCATCCATGTTGATGCGGCATAGTTCACACTTTGAATTTTGTTCAAGGTTGATATTAAGTTTGGAGAACTGAAGCAGATTGGGATATTAGTATACTTAGATACAGAGGAAGTATTGGACACTAGAGAGTTACTTAGCTACTACAAAGCTAATTATTTATTTTTTTCTTTGGCATTGTTGTCAAAGGGAGAGATAAATAATATGAAAAGAAAAGGAGATTTGCACCGATGAGAACTATCTAAGGTAGAGATGATCTGACAGGAGATTGAGAACTGAAAAGGTTATATCTAAAAAATGACAAATCTGTATTTTATAATGTTGTTTTAGTAACATAGTGATTAAACATATTAAGCTAGGGAGAGCTTACACTACACACAACATTTAATCATAGAGTTGTAGAAAACATGTTTGGTATGGTACATTTCATATTACTTGAGTTGCCATCAATGCCAAAGGGAGAGATTGATGAACTACAACTGATTCAGAACCAAAATGAAGAATCTGTAATTCAAGATTACTGAGGAGTTGATGATTAGATAATAATACAAGATGATTAAATCAGAATATGTTGTCATTGATGTCAACTAGCTTGACAGTACTTATCTTGTAAGTTACTATACCGACACATCTGAAGGAAGGTGAAAGAGATGAAGAATAGAAATCTCTACATGAGGAAGATATATATGGCAGATGAGGATAAGGTATACACTGAGTAACTTGTTGATGAGTCTATGACTTGATGGAATTGACTTTATTATGTTGCTTTCATCTATGATGAAGAATAGAGCTAAAAGACACAAAGCAGTGTTGTCAGTAAATAAAGCATTTCAGTATACACCAACGAAGTGTAGTGTATATTGAGTGCAGTATTAACCAAGCTTGTGTTCACTGACGCATTTCTTTGTTAACCGAGCAAAATAGAAAGGAATTAAATGATCAGTTTAACCGATAAAGTGATGAGTTGTAAAGTGTATGAAATCGAGGTAACAGATAATGTTTGTTATGAAGATCGATGGCTAACATAAATAAAAAAGGATCTAATGGAGCATATTGAAACGTGTTACTGACACATGAGCTGAGGGAGCTTAAAGTGGAAAAATCTATGAATATGATTAAGCGAAAAAATTTGATGGAGGAAAAGAAACCAATTTACTCGTCTATATAAGAGACATTGATTTCATTATGAAAAGATGCTGGAAGAAGAAGATACTAAAGAATAATTGCGTGGACAAGTTCTTTTGATCAGACTCATTAATGAGAACCGAGTTGCATAACAGTTACCGAGCTATAGAGAGTTATTACCAACGGACAATAAGTTGATACAGTATTGAATCTGAAGTGTTATATTGGTCAGAAGTATTTAATGAGCTGAACATTGATTTGTAAACTGTAAAATGAATTTGTATTTAGGCAGATCACCTACTGTTACACATTTAACCATTTTACATAGTTAAATCTCTTAACCAAGTGGACTATGAAAGTCTTTTTGATGTTTCATTCATAGAGTGAACATTGATATCCTATCAACCCTAGAGTGACTACTCGTTGGATGATAACTTCTGGTCTAAAATCCTCTAACAAGGTCACACCTAATAGTGTGTTTGTAAACCTTTAACAGGGTTGGGTCTTCACCGACCTCACTTCAGAAGAGTGAACAATTTTGGGTTGCCGGTCCCAGGTGGGTTTTCCCTTTATAGGGTTTCCACATTAAATATCTTGTGTTATGTGTTGATTGTGATATTTGTTTGTGATCATACTTTTCATATTACATGTTAGATTTAATCGATAATTGATACAGAGTTTAGATTGTCAATCGGTAAATGCACAGATAGTGGAAGTATTCTATGGTTACCGACTTGCAGAAGTAATAGAATTGTTTTGGATTATACATTTGGAATTGGGACACTAGATAATTGATTCACCCCCCCTCTTAGTTATTCTAATAGATTATGCTCCTCCATGATAGTCGTCCATACCATTTCTTCCTTTGCAGTTAGAGGACCAACCTCTTCATCAGTTGGAATAGCCAATAGCTCATCAAGGCTATCAAAATGTCTCATGTCCTTAAAAATCACTGGACCCTCCTCATAGTCCAGGAAACAAGGTTCCTGATAGTCATCCACCCCTTTATTGCTAATAGGTCTAGATTCTACAACAGAGACGTCATTGCCCTCTTGAAATATAAACTCCTATTTTTTAACATGCAAGCCATTATCCTTTTCAGGAACATCAACAAGAGTGGAATATAAAATATCAATTATCAAATCAAAATCATCTTGTTGTTCTAAGTTAGCAACAACTGTATCTTTCTTATCATAATTAGGGAGCTCAACTAGTAAATCTTGTACTACTTCATCTTGATCAATATAAGAAGGCATTTCCTCAAATAAATCAGTTTGGATCTCATCTTCTTCACTTACTTCCTAACCCTTGTTTTGCTGCTCTAATCCATCACTATGTAACAAGTCTTCTTGTTCCTCATGATCATCATGAAAAAGTACACTTTAAAAAATATCCTCTTCCTGGTGGCCTGAAATTGTATGAGGTCTAGGGGTCTCTTTAAGAATTGACTCGTAGGGCTTAACCTGTTGTAGGACGGGCTCACTGTCACTTACGAAGTTAAAATTTTTAGGTGTCTCCTTTGTAGGGATAAAATGAGATGGTTGGAGATCTGAGATAGGGTCATGAATAGGTTCTAAAAATGCATGGAGATTAGGCTCCTGTTGACTAAGATTCTGAATTCAAGGAGAAATCCCGAAGCTTGGAATTTCAATAGGGTTACTAGTGGACTTACCAGGAAAGAAACTTGGGATCTGAACCTTGTGAGCATCATGTTTGGTCTAAAAATCCTCTAGGTTCTCTTTAGCAGCATGAGGCATCTCCTTCTGGATCTCCTCCTTAAAAAGAGTTGGCATCTTGTAACCCAGATACATAGTCCATGAGGGTCTCCAAGATTGCATTAAGTCTCCATTGTCCTCTGGTGGATCTGGTGAGCTTTCTTGCATAGGGGCAGCAGTGACCTTATGATATCCTTGACTTGGTGCTTGTGCCAAAAAATTCTTCACCAACTATCCTTTTCTTCTAACTCCTTTCAAAAATCCTTCTCAGCTTTTGCAGCTAAAAGTTGAATGACCCTTATTAATTCTTGATGATCCTCAAGACTTTTTTCATAGGCCTTCTCTTGAATTGTTATCTTGTTCTCTAACTATCTTGAAAACTCTTCCTTTTAAGTCACCATCTCCATATACTGCCTTGAGAGCTCCTCTTTCTAAGACTTTATCTCTGCATAGTTTTTCATGAAAGATCTCATTTCCTCCTTAAAAATTTCCAACCACTCATTGGAGTTTGAATCTGAAGTGGTGTAGGAATGATTTTTGGGATTGTAATGGTGACCCTCATAGGGCAGTTGATAAGATTTCTGCCAGGGTGCTTGATGCTGGGTGGGAGGGTATGGTGGTGCATGCTGGTAATTTGCTATTGGTGGACTATTTTGACTATATGTTGTTGCTTGGCCAGCTTGATATGGAATGAATTCTGGCACATGGGTGGCTTTTTCATGATATGGGGGGTGATGGGGAGAATATGCATTATGGATTGACATGCTTACTCATCAAATGAGGTGGTAAAAGATATTTTTTGAAACTTTTCAGCACTTGAACTGCTTAAACCAATGGATTTCTCTAAGAGTCACCATGGTGTTTGAAACAAACTACCTCTTAAAGGCTGATTGCACTAAGGATCACACCAAAAATCTTAGTGAAAGATGGGAAACAAATCTGTCGCACCGAGTGTGCCAAAAATTGTTGTCACTAGCGATTGCACCCGAGTATGGCTAAGTGTAGAACCTAGCAATCCTGTGAAACATGGGACTAATCTCAAGCTGTGGGTAACCTTTCAGATTGTAGAGCTCTGGATTAGGGGCCAGCTTCCCCTTAAATCACCTGAAACTTAACTGAACTTTGAAGGAAAATGAAGAGAGAGTGCATGAAATTGAAAAACTAATCTAGGTGATTCACCAAACTTTGATAGATCCACAAACTGAAAACAAACTCACAATGTGATTGAGAACATAACCTGAGCATCACAACTTCTCCCTAATCTAATTTTTCCCTTAGAAATAACCAGGTGTTGGTTGTAAATGAGAAGGGAATAGGAATTCCACAAACCTAAATAAATTCAAATGCACACAGATTGAGACTTTAGGAAATAATAGTGCTTGTGAACATCAAAATGAAAAAAATATCAAGTAAAGGACTAACTTTTATCACAATACATGACATCAAATCCACCCAAAATAACTCACAAAGTTGTAGGAGAAAGAAGGAAAATTGCTATGAATTGAATTGAAGGGAGCCAAAATACAACTTGCTTTTCTAGAGCTACAAGCATTCATCTCTAAGAAAGAGAGAATGAAGAACTAACCTTAATGACCTAAGTGAGAAGTATATAAAGGAAAACCCTAGGAATTTGCATTCATGACCACAACTTCCTAGAAAGGAAAAACTCTCCAAATAGGCCCATAAATGCCTCCTCAACTCAAATGCTAGATTCCCAAGTTTTTAAGGGTGGTAGAAAAAGTGGGACGCCTAAAATAGATGGTCAAAGGAATGACCCCACCCACTAAGTCATGCACCATAATAAGATTCTGATAATGGCTTATAAAATGCCATTTGTCAGAATTTACAATAGCATTCTTGCAATGAATTTTACATTTAAAGATTTTACCCCTCCTATGCCAAAATATGTGGACCTAAATGTATTTCAAAATAGCCCTCAACCCAAAAAATCGGGAAGACATACCTTGAAATATTTACATTTAAACAAAATCCACATATAACAAAAGCACCTAAAATAATAAAATCTCAACCCAAAAGGGGAGAAAATATTAATTAACTCATTTTTATCAAAACCCTTCTACTAGCACTGTGATCTTCCCATCTCGACACTTCGCAAGTTTCCAATCTCTGCATTGATTCTCTAAACTTGGATTTAGAAACATCTATGCTTTGATCTTCATGGCATTGAAATTTTGAGGTAGGCATTTGATTTGGCATTTCTACTCTGCAATTGGTTTCAATTTCTAGGGCATTTCTCTGTATTTGAAAGATACTATTATGTATTTTGTAATTGATTTTAGAATGCTGGCATTATTTTTGAGTCTACTAGCTTGTGCCCTGATCTAAGGCCCTATGCACTCAATTCCATGACATTTTGATTGAATCAATTGTATGAATGTTGTTCATCACTCTGCATCCCAAGGGCACAACTCTTCTGTGGGATTGTATGAGACTGGGGCACAAATTATCCCCTCTATATTTTATGGCACTATGATGGCATTTTGATTGTATTCCAATTGCATAACATTTTGATTCTTTAATCTTTTTTTGGCATGTTCATTGTCGTAATATTTTCATTAATCCCTAGCATGTGAATTTGAATCACTGTGTTCGATGCTTTCTACTTGAGCTCCTTGGAATCTCAGGGCATGATGCATATGTATTTCTATTGCCATATGGTCATCTTCCTGTTGTGAGGGCATACTGGTTCATGTTTTACATTATAGCACCCATGAATTAGGGCATGATTCTCTTCACTGGCTTGATGTAGATGCTTTATGTTATTTCTTTTGGCCTCTCCATGATTGCTAACCCTGTGACCACACTAAGATATTCACATGAAGGCCTCGTGATGTATGGTTAGAGCATTGCATTGTTATTGCTCTTTATCTCTAGCATATGTTCTTCATACTATCTTTGTTATGTCCTTGGTGCTTGTGTCATCTGTAGCCCATGAGCATTGCAACCAAGGCATCAATTTATGCTTACTTGCTGGCACATTTTGTTGTTGTTGTTAATGATGTTCGCTATTGGTGCCAGCCCGTGAGTAGAGACTATCCTCGATTGATGTTTACTATTGGTTTTGAGGTGAATGACACCAGTTCATTTGCTGATCATACACTTACTATTTCCTTTTTATCCCTAGTATTGATGTCACAGTGCATAATGATCTTCGCATTAGATGTTCACGTGCCCTGAGCATTTAAGCCTATGAACTCTTGTTTGGTTGATCTATGATGCTTGTTACGTTCATTGTTTCACTCCATTTCATGCCTTTATCATTTGTGAGGCACCGATTTCTTAGCATCATTGATAGATGACCCTTGAGCTATGAGCTAGGGGGATCATTTTCATGTTGATCTTTGCATCTGCTCTTTGCTTTGTAGAAACTTGGGTCTGCACATTCCGTGAGCTTTTTGTTTTGATTGTTCTTGATGTCTCACTGTCGGGTGTTTCTGCCTCCATTTCCTACTGGTATGATGATTTGTCGATGCATTATGCTTATCATTGTATGTCATTAATACTTGTTGCTTAATCTTTCAGAGGACCCTCAAGCTTGGCATGGCATTGATGCAGCCTACTTGCTTTAAGATGTTTGTTGAATTTTGAATCGAGCATCCATGATATTAACCCTCATTGAATTTGGAGCTTGTGCCTCATGGCTATGTTTTCTTATTGAATGTTTATTGCACAAACCCTGTTGGCTATTGACTTCATTTCTTTCTCCTCTTATGCTTGCTATGAAATCGGATGCCATTCATCTACTAGTTTTGGAGCTGCATGTCATATCTTCTTTGAGTGTTTGAAGCATCACATTACTTTAGGATTTTGGCATCATTTCTCTAATCTCTCTGCTCATGAATGACTCATGAGTGACCCATGATGTAGATTTAAAGCATTGCATACTTTGTTATCTTGATTTTTATTGCTTGCTCACGGCACTGGCTGTTGTTTCAGCTTATGGTACATGTCTTGGAATCCATTTGATGATGAACTATTGGTGCTCATTAATGACCCATGCCTTTTACTATTTCTTATGAGGATGTGCCATCATAAAAAAGGCCTGTTACTAGTTTATCAACTTGAGCCCCCTGAATCTAGTTCATCATGCTTTGGTTTGAACATTCTCATGTTATAATGTACCCCTCCTTACAATGCAAATTGTGTACCCTATTCTCTGCCATGCTGATGAAGTATACCCCTTGAAACTGTCAGTGCTCTATTTGCCAGTGCTTCAACCATGCTTCATTTGATATGGATTTATGGTTCTTGAGTGTCCTACTGATACTAAATTTTTCCCTATTAATCATGGGTATTCTTGGCCTGTGATGTAGCCACTACCAAGGAAATGAGGTTTTCCTGGCATTGACTGCATCACAAGTCAAGGTCATTCATCTGCACATGGAACAAACAAATTAGTTAAAACAATGGTATCTCTTTTATTTTTGGAGGCTCTTTATGCACATGTCCTGAGAACAGACCATGTCATAGGTGTATGGTTGAGTGCATGTATGCATTTTTTTAAGTACTATGATACCAAGCATTGCTTAGATCCATTGGATCTAACCCCCTTCTTAATTTCTCTTCTTGCAGGTTCAGGATCATAGGAGCATACCGAGAACACCATGGATCAAGGCTCATTACCAGGCAATGTCTAGTACCCCTGTATTTATGCTCATTATATATGTATATTTGCACTCATTTATACAATTCTGGCAATGGCTATGCTCACAACATGTGTGATCTTAGATAGATGTTCTTTCCAGTTATTTCCCTCTTGTACATCATGATTAACATTGATATATGCACATGTAATCTTAGATGCAGTTCATTTCCTTTTCCTTTCAAATATTTTGCAATGAAATGAACACAAATATTAAGCAAGACCACTAATAACACAAAATATGGTACTTGTAGCTTCATCTAGTAATTAGGTCACCAAAGATGAGTAAAATAATGGTAACAGTGACCAAGTAAAGTACTTGTGCTATTCATTGGAACTGATCCAGATAGCAGGTCAAAGTGTAGTTCACCAAGATCCAGATATAGTGTGTATCTACTATTCAGAAAGTTGTAGCCTTCACCCATTTGAACAGTGAGCTCTCAGAAAATGCATCCTCTCCCCTAACAAGGACAATTGTAAAAGACTCCTAACAGGGTCCGACCCTTGACCAGGTCTACTGTACTTAATATATTGTAAAGGTACTCCTAACAGGGTAAAGGATCTTCTAGCAAGGATCATTATACACTAGTACAGAATATTAGTGGGTATCAAGTCCCACCGGGGTTTTTACCTATTTGGTTTTCCCCATAACCAAAATATTAGTGTTGTGTTCAAGTGTTCTTTCATTGTGTCTACACTTTATGTTTAAGTACACTTAATTGGATAATGAATTGAATATGGTAGATAACTGATTCACCCCCCCCCCCCCTCTCAGTTATCTCTTGGGACTATTCCTAACAAACTCCACATTACCTTTCTTTTATTGAGCATCTATTAAAAGAGTACTAATAGATGGAGGAGTTGGCTTGAATATATGCACTTTGAAACTAGTCCTTGCATTAGGATTTTTTGAAAATGTCATAGATCCAAAGAAGAAAATCACAATTAAAGCTTATGATAAAGAAGAGAGGTCATCCAAGGGATCTTTTTTTTCTTCCTATCAAAGTAGGTCCTATAGTCAAAGATGTACTTTGTCAAGTTCTTGATATGGATCTCACATATAACATCCTTTTGGGAAGACCCTAGATTCATTCTATGCAAGTTGTGCCCTCAACTTATCATCAATGTTTGAAATTTCCCCACAATGGTCAAGAAATAACTATCAAAGGAGATCTGAATCTTTTCTAGTATTGTAACACTGTAAAGACAACACCTGAATCTTTGGTAACTTATAATCATGCTAGATCTTCTGCAATAACACCCATTGATCCAATTAATATAGCATCAACTTCTAAATATAATGGGATGAAGATAGACATAAAAGAACAAAGCATGGGAGAATACACTCTCGGTCAAACCTTTTATATCACAAAATTACCTTTATCTCCTAGATCATATGGAAAATCCTTGATTACCAAACAACAATCAGAACCCCCTTCTACACTTATTTATGACACATTTCTAAGTGGGGGCACTATATCACAAGAAGCAGCTGAGCGTAATGCTAACCATTTGTTTAAAACTCACAAGAATGAAGAAGATGTAAAACATGAATATTTATCACCTGATGTATATGGTAAAGGATATACTTTGTTGCAAAAGATGGGATACCGAGGTAGTGGACCTATAGGGTTACAGAGAGGAGTTATAAAACCAATTCTGAAACATCCAAACTACCAAAGAGATACTACGGTGTTAGGATATAAAGGAGAAGGACCAAAAGAACCTAAAGGAAAAATGAAGATCACACCTTTCCATGAGACATCTAAGGCTCCTGCATTACAGTTCTGTAAACATGGTATGTATGTGGATCTAGAAAAGTAGAGGATAGCAACAAAAATCATTAATAGACTTAGAGATCATGATGATGATGATTCTGACTCTAATGATTACGAATGGGATTCATTATTTGACTATACTGAAAAGATAGGAGTTGATGTTGTCCATACCTATAGTAATGATTATCATGAGGGGGAGAGTTTAAGGACAAAACCATTAGTATTAAATTCACATAATACTACTCTTGGCAATTGTGAGGAAAGTGAGAATTATCTTGTGATAAATGATTTAGACGAGAGTATGGAAATAGACCTTGTCGATACAATCATTAACCTTGAAAAATTATCTATAAATACCATCTTAGCCTTCGAAATTGACCCAAATGATCCAATACCACTTCTTCAACCTGAGCTTATACATTGGGATTCTCCCAATAATCTAGAACTTGATGTCTTTCATAATGATGATGCAATTAATGACTATCTTGGAATTAGAGATCATCTACCACCAGGGGATCATAAGTTAGGATTTCTGATAGAACTCAATGACATGGCTTATTTTGGAGAGGGTTCCAATCCATTTAGTCATAAAAATGTTAAAATAATCAATAGATCTAATGGTGAAAACCACTCAGTGGCAATGTTAGATCCTAAAAAAGTAAAAAGAAAAGACATATCTAAGGGTGAAAACCTCTTCGAGGCACCTGAAGATGGAAGGATTGACTCTCTCCCCAATTATATGTATCAAGAGCAATCTACAATACTTATTGAACCAACATTGCCTCTCAACATTGGAACAGAGGAGTCCCCACGTATTCTCAAAGTAGTCGCATCCTTAACAGAATTTGAGAAAGAAGCTTTTTTATAGTTTTTCAAAGAGAGACAAGTCAAATTTTCCTGGTCTTATGATGATATGCTAGGACTAGATCCTAATATTATTATGCATCACTTGTCTATTACACTAGGAATTAAACCAGTTAACTTAGAAAGATGCATCCTCATATTGCACTTATAGATAAAGCAGAATTGAAGAAGCCCCTAGATGTTGGATTCATTCATGCCATTGATTATGTTGAATGGATTTCGAATATTGTACCAATGTCAAAACCAGACAAGTCTATCAGGATTTGTATAGATTTTTGCGATCTCAACAAGGCTTGTTGTAAAGATGACTTCCCATTGCCTAACATCAATATCATAGTTGATTTGAAAGCTGGTCATGAGATGTTGTGTCTAATGGATGGTTTTTCTTGCTATAATCAAATCAAAATTTCACCCAAAGACCAAGAGAAGACTGCTTTTACATGTCCTTAGGGAACATATTGTTGGAATGTGATGTCTTTTGGGCTCAAGAATGTTGGTACAACTTATTAGAGGGCTATGATGATGATCTTTCATGACATGATGCATAATATAATGGAAGATTATGTTGATGATATTCTAGCGAAATATAGAAAAAGAGATGGTCATTTAAGAGTGTTGAATAGAATATTCACCAGGATGGAAAAGTACCAAATTAGACTCAATCCAAAAAAGTGTGCATTTGGGGTTACATCAGGTAAACTGTTAGGGTATATTATCTCAGCTAAAGGTATAGAGGTTGATCCAGAAAAGTTAAGGCAACCATGGAGATGGCTTCTCCTACAAATATCAGTCACTTAAGATCTTTACAATGACGTCTCCAATTAATCAAAAGATTTGTTTCTCAGTTAGTAGATAGAAGTCATCCCTTTCAACATTTATTACAAAAAGACATCTTATTCAAATGGGATGATAAGTGTGAGGAAGCCTTCACTAAGATCAACAAATATTTAGCAAATCCTCCTACTCTTATGTCATCGATTCCAGGCAAGCCACTCTTGCTCTATATTTCAACTACAAAAGTCTCACTAGGTGCTCTTCTGGCCCAATAGAATCAAGAAGGAAAAGAAAAGGCTATATATTATATTACTCGCACCCTTGTGGGATATGAACTAAACTATTCTCCAATTGAAAGAGCATGTCTAGCAGTGGTTTTTGCTTCACAGAAATGGTGACATTATATGTTGTCTCATTCTATCAAGCTTGTTGAAAAGATCGATCCTTTGAAGTATCTTTTGAGCAAGACAACATTAACGGGAAGATTGGCTAAGTGGGTTATTTTACTTAGTGAATTTGATATTGAGTACGTGCAGGATAGGAAGGCCATCAAAGGATAAATCATTGCAAATCAATTAGGAGAGGCACCATTGACAGATGATCAACCTATACAAATAGAATTTCTAGATGCACATATCTTAACATTATCCACACAAACATGGAAGCTATACTTTGATGGATCATATACTCAACATGGTTCAGGAGCTAGAGTGCTATTTGTTACACTGCAAGGATATAGAATACCAAAGTCTTACAAGTTACTCTTTCCTTGTACCAATAACATATATGAGTACGAAGCATTGATGATTGGGTTGAAGATGGCTCTGCAATGGAAAGTCACTGAATTGAATGTCTATGGAGATTCTCAATTGATTATCAATCAAGTTAATAATCTATACTAGACTAAGGATGACAAGTTTCTCCCATATAAGAGTATGGTGGATGACTTTAAGCAATATTTTTCAATTATAACCTTTGAGCTAATTCCAAGGCATGATAACAAAGCTGCAGATGCTATGGCTATGATTGCTTCTCTATTTGATGTAGAGGATACAAAGGCCTATTTTGAGTTCTTAGTGGAATCTTTGACTTATCCCGTGTACAATGATCTTGATACAAATATTATATGTCATATTATTGGACAAGATTCCCTGACTTATGGAAAGATATATTCCTACCTGAAAGACAATACCATTCCACTTGATCTATCCCAAAATAAAAAATGAACCTTTTTATGCCAAGCCTCCCGTTATATTCTAATATCCGACACCCTGTATCGGCAAGGTCTTGACGGTACTCTCTTACGATGTCTTGAACACAATGAAGCTCAAATTGTCTTATGAGAGATTCATGAGGGTATTTGTGGGACACATTTGAGTGGTCCTTCCTTGGCTAAGAAGCTCATGTGTATGGGTTACTATTGGCCTACTATGGAGATAGATTCCTTTCAATTTGCTAGGAAATGTAAGAAATGTCAGATATATGGGAATCTTATTCATGCACCAACACAACAGCTTCATCCTTTTACAACCACATTGCCATTCAGTTAGTGGGGACTCAACCTTGTGGGTGAAATTCACCCTCCATCTTCCAATGGCCATAAGTACATTATCACCGCAACTGAGTATTTTACCAAGTGGATTGAAGCCATTCCATTAATCACTGCTACTAGAAAACAAATACCCATGTTTATCCTTAATTATATCATTTGCAGATATGGTATTCCTATGCATCTTATTACTGATCATGGGAAGAAATTCCAAAATCAAGACATGGATGAATTATGTGAGAAGTTCCACATCACACACCACTATTCCACCATTTATTATCCCAAGGGTAATGGCGAAGCTGAGGCATCTAATAAAACCATTGTCAAGATCCTTCAAAAGACTGTCAATGGTGCTAGTCGTGACTGGCATGTCCAATTGAATCCTGCCTTATGGGCTTATCACACTTCCATCTGTAATCCAATTGGTGCCACACTGTATTCCCTTGTCTATGGTTCTAAATCCATTCTACCCCTTGAGATCGAGTTACCTTCTCTTCATGTATCCCTAAAAGATTTAATTCCAGATGAAAAGTATAGAGTTGCACGGCTAACTGAATTGGAATTGTTGGATGAACACCATCAGAGAGCCTATGATCATTTGAAAGTCTATTAGAAGAGGATGGCTCATCAGTACAATAGTAAAGTGAAATCAAGAGACTTCTAGGTTGATGATCTCGTCCTTCGTGATAATCCCAAAAATCAATAGCATCGTGAGAAGAATGACAAGTTTGAACCCAACTGGTTAGGTCCTTTTTTTATTATAGCAGTATATGGCTCTGGGGCTTATCATTTGTCTATGTCTGAGGGAGATCTCTTGGATGAGCCTCTTAACAGCATGCACCTCAAAATTTTGTATGCTTGAAATCCCAATGCAAGGGGTATGTATATAGATAAAATAAAAAACACCAAAAATTAAAAATTAAAAAAATTAAAAAAACAAAAAACAAAAAACAAATCAAAAGAAAATTACAATAAAAACATGTGGTGAAAACTTGTAAATAGGCACCATTTGTGACAAGTTAGCTCCTCTCTCTATTAGGATTCTTCTAGTGTGTCATCCCATTGTATATACCCATAATAAAATGACTAATCAGTCACCATTTTCATCGTGTATATATCATAATAAAATAGCCAGTTCATAGCATACTGTCTATCCATAATAAAACCCCACCATAGCTTGGTCTATTGTCTTGGTCTTCATCCTAGTCTTGTTATGTCATTCTTCATCCATAATAATTCAGTCCATCACCTAGCTGGGGACATGTCCTCGACCTAGTTTGGGAAGTGGATCTATGATAGTCATGACTCTTAGAGGATGGAATGGAGTAATTTTCACCAGACAAGTAAACACAATCAAACATTCTTACACAATGATATCTTCATCATGATTTGTAACATGTGATCAATCTTTCAAACATGACCACTCATCTGTGCGTTTCAAATGGCTATACGTCAAACAAATTGATCAATACATCCAACACTATCTTTTGGCAAAGAAATGTATATTCATGGTAGTCATGTTAGAATGATTTGTTGTAGATTATGCATTCATATATGGATTTAATTATTATCATGTTTCCTATGCTATTCCGGGATATCTTTGACATGAGATTAAAAATCCCATATGTCATTGATTAGAATGGTCGGGATGGGACATGGTATTTTCTTTGATTGCTATTTGTGGGATATTTTCCGATGAAGTCGCAGGAACAAGTAATTGGGGTGTCTATGCATAAGTGCCTTCATCAATTTCATAGTCATTAACACATACAATCATGTTTCTATGCAAATGCTATTAATGGTGATACGCCACACATACCTCCACTCCAAATATTTTTTCCCCGATGGAGGGGAGAACATTCCTTGTCTATTATGCAAATGAAACTCAGGTCATCTTGGTTTAATTATACCTAGATGCTTGTCAAGTTTTCTATATTAAAATCCATGCAAGAAGTGCTCAGGTCATCCTGGTCTAATTATACCTTGATGCTTGCATTTTCTTGCAACATTACAAGCTCAATGATGATATTCAAATTCCAGTTATTATGAACTTCTAAGATGTTTTGTGAAGTTGTGGAGATATTAATTTCATATTTCATTTTCCATTACACTTAGATGACTCATGTTGCATATCAGTGCTCCTTTTATAGGGATTTTGTAGGTTATTTTTCTTATCAAGTCATCTGTTCTCTTTGTCCATTCTTCTGTGTTGGACACATTGTTATTTACATTGAGGACATTTGGATAATAAAAATACAAATTCCATCATGCATTTTAAATTTTTACATATTCCATCTTCATTATCACACTTCATCACTTTGCATAATTCATTATGAATGTGTCATTTTCATTAGGTTTGTTCATTTGTATATAACCATTGTATATTAACATGCATGATTTTGATAATTTAAAGTAACATTTCATCATAGCTATCATCTCATCACATTTTTCTATCATGTTCTAGGTTATTACATTTTATCTTATTTTATCATATTAGAATTTGTCCAGCTCTTTTTGTGATTTTCATTACATACAATATCATTAATCATATCATTTAATTGTTATCCATTACATGCATTTTCATCTGTTCATTTATTTCTCATTATTTACATTGTCATATTCATCATTGTTTATACATCATTACATTAGTCATACATGGCATTAAATTAAACAATCATTTAGAACATGCATTTATATAAACATCATCACATGCTAGATCATTAACCACAATGCATCCAAATGAAAGTAATCATTTTTGCATTTATAGAACATTAGTACTATGCATATCAAAGTAAATCATCACATCCTACATATGTTAGTACACACATGTATATATAATCATCAAAGCAAATCATAATAGAACTACATCATGCATAAATAGTCCATCACATAGAGTCCATAAAAACAAATAATATGTCCAAATTTCCAATGATATCTCATAACATGATAATGTGTCCAAGTGCATCCATCAATTCATAAGCATAATGAAAAATATTGATACAATGGTGATCCAGATACAAAAAGTTTGTATACAACATAACTATGAGCCACTGCCTCCAGACTCATTCTGTCACTGTCAGCGTGCTGCAATAAATGATAATGATGTTGCTGGATATCCTGAACTAGTGGGAGGTTTGGGAGGATGTGATGATACCCCTCCACTACCAGTAGGTCCATGCCTTTGATGCACAACTATCCTGACTGCATAGGAGCTATCTCTGAAACTCCTGATCCACTGATCTCTAGACACAACCTGTCTATAGGTGTCCTTCTAGTAGGTGATCTTTGTACTGGCCCATACCATCACACATAAGCTATCTACATGAGGTCCTAATGCCTTTTTCATCTACAACTCATCCAATAAGGTCTCGGCCTCACCTAGTTGCTCTATGGTGACATTATGCTCATGTCTGATCACTACCATCTCACTCTCTAGTCTCTCCACCTATCTCTCTAGTCCTGGGACATGATCTACCTGTACATGTGTCATTGCTAGTCTAACTAGAAATGCATCAATGTCTACATCCTCCTCCTCTGTAGCATCCCTCTATAAGTAGGGATCCTGACCCCCAATATCCATCTCTACCTACTCATCCTAGCTATCAACATTAGACATCTGCATATCCTGTCTAGCTATGTCAAGCATTTGCTCATCCTGTATGTCCTGTCCACCATGAACTAGTCTCTCCTGATCATGTACATCCTCTGCATCATCATGTCCTACCTATATCGATACCTATACCTATATAGCTGGATCCACCTGTATAGGGGCAACTACTGGTATCTATAGTGGGGCACCTACGGGCATCTATGATAGTGGCTGTCACCGCACCTATCTCACAGGGGGTGGCATCAACCCTCATAGTCACATACCTTCACCTCTCATCTGAGGTCCAAGTCTATCACCCCTACCTCCATTAGGACCACCATTGCCTCCATCACCACCATCAACTCTATCATCATCTCTACCCCTCCCTTGGCCTCTCCTATCATGACCTCATTTCCTATCTTGCCATCTATCTACAACATCCCTCTCTGGTGGCCTCTCTACCATGTCAGTCAATCTAGGGAATGGATGATCCCTAAGCTGTCTCTCATAGTCTGTTGTCATCCCTAGGTCTAAGACCCCCTATCTCATGGACCATGCCTGAAATAGCATATCTAAAAACTCTTGTCTCACAATCTCAAAGGACACCATCGGTCCCCAGTCTCATCTCTCCTAGTGGGTATGTGCAAACACTGTCACCCCCTATGACATCCCTTGGATCCTACCAAACTGTCACAGGACCCAGCTAACCATTTTCCTCTCTATAATGTAGGGAGTCCTCCTTATCAACCATCAAGACTCAAAGAAGTATCCGAGTTGACGCTCATCCTCCCATGTCTCACACCCAAGGTAGGGTCTCTAGATCACATAATCTATAGTATCAAATGTATATCACCAAAACTCTAGACATTCCAGCTTATGCTGAGACTGGATAGATGCATATAGAAAGATATAAGGCTGCCTTGCACCTCAGAATCTCATGGCTACCGACTGTGTAACTGCAATATGCTCCCATGCCCATACATGGAGCAGAGTCACACCAGCTGATAATGATGCGCCCCTGTGGTAGACAACCTAATGTAGATCATGATATAGATGTGCTAGCAAGCACACTTCCCAAGCAAAGTGGATCCCCTCATCCATCATCCTCTACAAGGTCTAGCCCTAACCCACTATGAAACCATGTGATCTCTAGTCTAGACAAATGAAGCCTCCAATAGCTCTGGCCAAGACAACATGGAGTGGGTCATTAAAGTCTACGAAATCCTTCCAACTGATCTCAGACTTGTCAATGTCATCATCCTCAAACACAGCTCTGCACTCAGCCAATCCATCATGTCGATCATACTGCACCAACTCTCTGGTAATGGGCAATTATAGGATGTGATATACATCCTCTAACGTCACAGTCATCTCTCTTGTAGGGAGATGGAAGGCACTCATCTCCAAGTGCCATCTCTTAGCAAGTGTGGTCAACATACTCAAATTTGCCCAAATCTCAAGCATGTAAATGATATGGTATAACCCTGTCACCCCAATCAGTAGTCTGTCAGTCTCTGACAGCGCCGGCCTCAGATTTTGAGTCACAGGATATCTCTCCTGCAACATTGGAGTGTCTGTAATATCCTCCTATCTTAATCATCAAACAATCAAACTATCAGATTTTGATCAAATTAATCTATCTATCTATCCTATCTATCTATCTATCCTATCCTATCAATCACATACATGTTTATCACATGTACTAATAGATAATTCTATCAATTATCTACCATCAGGAAAGTTAACTAGCAACCATGCTATGATGTTACCTATCTTGACACAAATCGATCAAAATACACCACTGACAGATCATATCAGCTTATCGATATCAAGTTTGACATAATTGACTTCCTGATTTGCCCAAATTCTATCATCTAACATAAATGTGGAGCACAGAAAAATGCTTGCGTAGAACCCCTGACATTTGCACAGAAAACACATATGTGCAAATAACCCAAAAATTTGCGTAGCAAATTTTGACCAATGCGTCGAAACTACATTTGCAAACATTTTCTTGATAAATGTGCCTCTAGAAATTCCTCTAGCACAAATGTGCAAGTACCCCACATGAAGGCACAGAACTAGCAGTTTGTTGTGTAAACATTACCAAATGTTGCACATACATGCACCACAACTGCACAATTGTTCTTCGCCTAAGAACACAAAATTTTCTATCCTAACCTATGCTTTCATCTATCCTAAACATGCTAAAAATCATGTCAAATCATTCAGCAAATCACAAATTGACTAAACAGGATGAGTCAGCTTCTGGCTCTCCCAAATCAAGTGGCCTTTGGAAGCGTCTAACCCTATCAAACCAGTGATCTGACAGTGGGAATGACATCAACATCATCTTAGCTATGCTCTTCTCTCTCTCCAATCTCCAATCTCCAAGTGACAAGTGTTCACAATGACCATATTGTGGACCCCTTGGCTCTATATATAGCATATGGGCCCGATTTGCTTGTTGTGTGGACCCTACTTAACGAACCCTTTCTGATTCACCCTATTTTCACCCATATTTCTTTTGTTTCTTTTCGTGAGATTGATTGTCAACGATTAAAAAAAAAAAACAAATCAAATCAAATCAAATACTTTTTGTCAATCAATCTCTCGGGGTGGCATGCATAGGTCATTTGAGACATTGTCTGGGGCAGGGGAAAAAAGCTAGAATTTTTCTAAATTTTTCTTTGAAACAATGTGGCCAGCACATTATTTTAAAGAGGGGCAAAATGTATACACTAAAAAGTGACTTCATTAATTAATTAAATATTTATTATTTAATTAATATTTATTTCTTCTATTTATTAAATAAATTATTCAGTTTATTTGATAAATTCACTATAGTTTATTCTCTTATCCTAAGTCTTCTAAATAGTCTTATTAAAGTGATTTAATCTATTACACAATCACTAAAAATGACTAAGTCGCCTAGTCCACATCATCCACCTAGTCACCTAACACATCACCTTGGCTAAGATAATTAATTATTATTAATTATTAATTATTCATTATCCTCACCCATACATGTCCTATTCCTAAGAGCTATGTGGCCTCATAAGACTTGGTCTCATGACCACATGTCTTCCCCTACACTAAGTCAAGAAGCCAATCCTATTCCTAAGGATCTTCTCAAGCCACCTCAAAGAGTTTAAGGTGACTCATGGGACACTTGTACCAAGAGTCCTCATGAGGAAAAAGTCCTCCCTTCTTCCTCTCATTGGTCTTTGTGAGACACTTGACATGTGTCTTTCCCTCCCACCTTTTTCTCTTCCATGTCAATGTAGGAGGAACATCCTCTCTATTCTTCCTCTCACATTCCAACTGCATCCCCCTTTCTCTCAACTCCTTCAACCAAGTCAATAGAATCCCTAGGATCTTAGACCTTTCAATCTCCACCCTTGGATTGTGCCACCTAGGCTTGAGCCCTCCAAAAATCTATAAAAGGAGCCTCATTTCCCCTTTGTGAGCTAATAGGCAATAGCAATTTCAAGAATTCTGGCATTCAAGCATACAAGCATTCAAACTTCCAAAATCATTAAGCAAATCAAGAATTTCCATACCATTTTATCCATTAGTTTTCATAATCAAGCTTAGGCCATTTTTCATACATTCACTCAAATCTCCACACTTTGGTGACATCTTAGGCAAGGAGCTTCATTTGGAAATCTAAGAGCTCAACACATCCAAGAAATCAAGGCAAGGAGGACAATGGAGACAAGATACAATGGGTGAATGAAGATAACTTTGTTTTTAGTTCTTCATTTAATCATCTTATAATCTTCATTGAGTAGCATTTAGATTGTTTTATTAGCTTAGAATTGTTAATATTTCATTAGAATAGTTTATATCTAAATTTTCATACACTCCCTAAGGTTGCTTATTCAGAAGTGGGAATCAAATCTTTCTTCTAGATGTTGTGATGGATAAGAGCATCTCAACAACGTATTTTTCTCTTGTTGGACATTTTTTTTCCTTCAGACCCACCATTGATATGGTCCAAATGTGGGTTAGTGACAGATGGAAGCTCAAGGGTAGTGTCTATGTTTCTTCTATTTTGGGGGGCCTTTTCCTCTTTAAGTTTACCTTAGATGAAGATCTCATTTTTTTCTCTTTTTGGTGCTTTGGATTATGGAAACCATTACCTTTCCTTGGCTAAGTGGAAGCCTAGTTTTAACCCCTCTATAAAGTTAAATAGAATGGCCCTAATTTGGGTTCGTCCACCTAGCCTCCCACTTGAGTTCTGGGACAAGCATATTTTCTGCTAGATTGGAGACTCTTTTGGCCAATATGTGACTATGAATACCATCAATTTTGCTAAGACAAGGTTAGTTTTTGCTCATTTTTGTGTGAATGTCACTATCAATAAAGATCTCCCCAATTTTATTTTCCTAAAGTTTAAATGGGGCAAATGGACACAAAAGTTAGTATATGAGAATGCATCCCTCTACTATGAGAGATGTGCTAGGAATGGCCACACTATTGCTAAATATAAGGCTCCTTCTCCTAAGAAACTCAAGTTGAAGGAGAAATGCTCCTCTTCATCAGCAGCGAGAAAAACCCAAGAGGATCCTAAGGAAAATGGTAAACCCATTGCTAAAGGGTTTGAAGATTATCCCTTCATCAAGGATGTGTCTAATTTACTAAAATCCCTAAGCCCAATTTTGGAATAGGGTAGGATTTTACATATAAATCTTGTTCCCCTTTCTTCTCTTGAGGATGGGGAAATACCTCCTCCCCTTCAATAAAATGGCCCTTCCCCTATTTCTGTTAACCCAATATCGTTGGTAGGTGTTAAGGATCAAATTTTCCCCTCCCCTACTATTTTTCCTAAGACATCTACTTAGGACTTCTCCATCATTTTTATTAATGAGATATTTTAGAATTGTGATCCTCCCTATGGTGCCTCTCTTTTGGCAAAGAATCCATTGTTCTCCCCTGGAGTTAGACTAAGTCAACTAGTGGTTGAGGTTGTGGTTGTTGAAGTCACAAAGTCAGTCATTTCCACCCCTGATGGAAAAGCTATCACACCCCCCTTGGATGATGATAAGAAATAATGGCAGACCCAAAAAAGGAAAACCAAAAACAAGAAGGTTGATATGGGGTTAAGAAAATAAAACTGGCAAACCATCTAAAAGACAAGAAAGAATTAAAGCTACCACAAGGGACATTGCTAATGGGAGGTGGTTGATGAGGCATATTAATGCCATATTTTAAGATGCCCTAGGATGATATTTGCTAGGTCTTTTTCCCTCTTATGATACATTTTCCTTAAGACTTTTATGTTCTTTCCTGCTATTATATGGCATGTTTCCATCAGACTTATATCATGGTTCAAATGTACTTCAATATACTATACTTGGACATATTACTATGTTACTTGTTTTGAAGTTATGGTTATGTTTTTAATAAGCAAAGTAGCTATTTGAATATGAATGATTATCCGTATTTTTGTATTTGTTGACATGAATGTCTTATCCTAACATTTGAAGTGCAGTGCATAGGAATAGAAAATATTGTTTTGACCAGGTAAAGCATATTCATTCACTGAGTGCTCAACCCGATCTTCCAACAAGTTCCAACGGAGAAGTATTAAGCACAATGCCAATTGAGGGTTTCCAGAAGAACAAGGTGGTAGTCACCCAGCGAGGACTGAGGCAACGTGATGAATTCCTTGAGGAAATCTAGGTGAGAGTAGGAAGTTAGATTTTTTGTTGCGGTAACTCTTTCCTCTTTTCTAGATCTAATTTGTTTCAGCTTTAAATAGCTTTCCTTCTTTTTAGCTAGTAATGTTGTAATAAAGATCCACCTATTTTTATGGCGTAGTTATATAAGTTGTTAGAAGTTTTCCTTTAAATAAATCCCCACTCCTGTGTAAGAAAAGGAGCGCATTATCAAGATTACTAGCAATATAATTTTCTGTTGTTTTCTTGTTTATGAATCTTTGTACTCAATTATTCAATCAATGAGCAAATGAAGTGTTGAGATTTAATTTTGCATAGTTGTGATTGGAATACTCATCCAAGGAGGCCCACTTGGTGAGAAATCCATAGTTAGATAGATTCATGCTAGCTAGAATTATTTCCTACTTTTTTGTTATTTTAGTGTCAAGTGTTGAACTGTTCCTCTAGCCAAAGCCATAGGCTATCAAATGCTTCTTGCAGCCAAAGCAGTGGAATGATAGAAGTATTATGACATCGTTTGCAAGACTCTTCAAATTTTTTTAGCATCTATATTTCTGTAATTTCCATTCCGGTACTTACTTTTCTGTAGCCTTAGTTTAAGTATCATTCTAGTATTTATTTCCTAGAATCATAAGATAGTTTCCTTCCAGCATTTTTTTCCTGCAACAACTATAGAATGCATGGCTGAGTGAAATTTGGTGCATATACTTTGCTGGCCCATTTCAAGTAACACGTCCCTGGGTTGACATACTAAATGATTTTTTATGAAGAGGATAAACTGCTCAGTTGGATGTCCAATCCCTATATTTAGAATTATACCTAGTTTCTGAGCCTTTATAAGAAGCAATCATTTTTTGCATCATTTCCAGGGATGGTGCCGAACCAAGTCTTCACTAAGCCATCCCTAGGATTTCTTTTTTATTTCCATCTTTTAATAGAATACATTTCCTTTTGAGAAACACTTCAATTTGCATTACTTCCTACTAGTTGCATGCATAATAGAAGAAGAGATGCTAGAAGAAGGTACTTTCCAAATCAATCCAATCACCCATTTGAAGAGGAGAGCCCATTTGTTGATGCTACCATTGACCATCCTAAGACTACCTCTTCATCCTAATCCTCTGAAGAAGAACACCTTGTTTCCTTCGAAGAGCAACCTGAAATTAATGCATTTGTTGAAGCCTCCTCTCATCTAAGAGCTCTATTCCTTGAAAATCCTATTATACAGGAAAAATCTTTACAACTAGTCATCTATTGAACACATCATCCACCTCCTCTGCGTCCTAGAAATCCTCCAAGGATGGTGAATCCCGCCACATTTCTATTTCCCATCACTGACCAACCAAACAATAACAACCTTAAAATTATGTGGTTTCATAACAAAAGATCCGGATACCTTTCTCTTCGAGTTTGATATCCTATGTAGAAGTTATATCTACACCATTGATGCCCACAAGCTCAAACTCTTTCCTATGACTCTTAAGGAGTTTGCTTTACATTGGTTTATGGGCTTGAGGTGAGATGTTGTCCATGGTTGGGTAGAAATGCAAGCTGCATTCTTACTTAAATATAAGGAGTATTGTTGAGGAACTGATATGTGAGGGGAAGACATATTTAAAATGACTCAAAAAGAGGATGAGACACTTGAGGACTATGTATCACAGTTCATGTTTAGCCTACAAAGGAACACATAGCATGCACTTAATGAAGAATCTCATAAGCTTCTCTTTCTAAGAGGAATACAAGATGGATGCACTGAAGCACTAGACTTGATGGCAAGAGGTGATATAACCCAATCTACCTGGGATGATATAAAAAAGATATGCCTCAAGTACTCCTGAGCCGTCGGTAAGAGAGGAAGGGGATATAGGTCCACAACGAGAAAGATGAATGGTGCAGGCACTTCTAGAATAGAGATAATGCATCTCTTGTCCAATTTTAAGAAAGACATCATGAACAACATGGATACACAACTGGATACCTTGTAGGCAAAGAAAAAGCATGAGGAAGCAAAGGCCATGCTGGCTGAATTTTGTCCCATTATAGATAGAAGAAGAGAGATTACCGGTGTAAACAAGTTGCCAATGTGGAGATTACCCATATGCCAACTGACTACAAACCAATTGAACCAGTGGATGAGCAATTGTTCTTCATCACTCAGTGATGACCATGGGTGAAAAGACAAGGTATGCCTTAGGATCCACTTACATTCAATAATCCATTTTATAACAATCAATGGAAACCTTCTATGAATTATCAAAATCATCCCTGGAGAAACTTTTAGAATTAGTGGAAAATTTACCCTAATCCACAATGGAAAAACCCTTAGGGGAATTGGCAACAACCCCAAGGGGCATGGAAGCCACCATAGGATAAATAGCAGCAAAAACCTCAGTGGTGAGGAGGTCAGCAATGGCCAAATCAGCATCAAGGATATCTACCTCCACCTCTTCAACCTCCACAGCAGCAAGCAATCTTGCCACCACTAGCAACCAATAATCAGCCTCTAAAGCCTACACAACTACCTGCAAAACCAAAGCCAAACCTAAACAACAGACCTCCTACACCTCAACAAAGTGTGTATGTTGCTAACCAAATGCAATATCCTATGCAATATCCTACCTATGCAATCACACTTGATGATATACACCTACGGTCTAGAACTACTATCCCTGCTCCTGAGCATCCAATCATAACTGGAGTACCCCAGGAAGAGCCTATCCAAGTTGAACACACTTCCCCTTTACCAATACCATAGCCTATACCTAACAAAAGCCAGCATACTAGACCTCCTTTTCCACAATGACTAGAGCATAGCAATCCAAAGCCTCCTGAGGAAGCAGCCTTTACTATCCTTGATCAGTTAAAGAACATTAATGTTCAAATACCTTTATTTTAGGAAATTAAGGATGTTCCTACATATGGAAAAGACATCAAATAAGCCTGCTTTAAGAAGTCTGGCCACAAAAAAAGGATCCCTAGACTATCCATGTATTGGGAAAACTAGCTAACATCATGTTAGGAAAGCTTACCATCCCAGAATATTCTGACCCAGACATCCCTGTTGTCGAAGTCATTATTAATGGGATAGCCATAAAAAATGCATTAATAGATCTTGGAGCCACTATAAATGTCATGACCAAGGACATAATGCAACAACTTGGTATAACCAACCTCTAAACCACACCCACTATCTTGTAGCTTGTAGATAGTTCTACTGTGAAACCTGATGGGATGGTAGAGGATATAGTTGTTGACCTTGAATCCTAGTCTCACCCGGCTGATTTCATGATACTATCACCCAAAGCTACACTAGGTGGATACCCAATTATACCTGGTAGGCCTTGGTTAACAACTACAGATGCTTACATTAGATGTCACTCGGGGGATATGACCATCTCTAATGGTCAACATACAAAGACTCTAGTCATGTATCCACTTGCCCAACCTCAAATGGAATTAGCCTCACCAATATGGCCTAACATAGGAGAACAAGCTGAGGTTATAAACTCAGTGTATCAGTTGATGATGTTAAAAAGAGATCCCTTCCTGTAGCTCCAAGAAGAAGATAAAGTGATCACCAATATCATGCATAATTAGTATGGACTAAACCCAAATTTTCTGGAGTGTTCATCTAATAAGTGCTCTCTACAAGTTTTAAACCCTGATTACCAATGGGCTTCTCCTGCATCCAAATAGCTCTACCACCAATTTCTTCCCCATGAGATGTAAGTGCCCTCACTAACTGACGCATCTATGATAGAGTTGACTAAGAAAATAGAGGTGTCTCATGGCCGCTACTTGAATATCAATAGCCAACTAACTCCTCAGCAACAAACATCACTAACTAAAATGTTGATGGACCATACTAAAACATTTGTATGGGATTATTCTGACATGAAAGGCTTGGACCCAAAACTATGTACCCATAGGATATATCTAAAAGAGGACAAGCCCCCTATGAGGCAATTTCAAAGATGAGTTAACCCAACACTAAGAGAAATAGTCAAAATAGAGTTGCAAAAACTCCTCAATGCTAGATTTATATATCCCATATTATTTAGCCAGTGGGTTTCTCTACTAGTAATTGTGCCAAAAAAAGGAGGGAAATGGTGAGTGTATGTGGACCATAGGGAGCTCAACAATACAACTAAAAATGATCACTTCCCCCTTCCATTCATTGACTAGGTACTGGACTCCTTGGCAGGCAAATAGTATTTTTCCTTCCTAGATGGGTATACTGGGTACAACCAAATCTGAATCTTTCCTGAGGATCAAGAAAAGACTACATTCACTTGTCCTTGGGGAACTTTTGCCTATTTATTTTTTCCTTTTAGTCTCTGTAATGCCCTAGCAACATTCCAAAGAGCCATTATCAACATTTTTGCTGGTATCTATCATGATTGTATGGAGATTTATATGGATGACTTCACAACATATGGAAAAACTTATGAGGAAGCCCTAAAAAACCTAGACAAAGTCCTAAAAAGGTGTGAAGAACACAACCTATCTCTAAACAGTGAAAAGTGCTTCATAATGATGCAAGAAGGGATAGTGCTTGGCCACTATATATCTGTTGCTAGAATCCAAGTGGACCCGACCAAAATTGAAGTTATTCAAAACCTTCCAACACCAACCAAGAAAAAATATGTCTAAAGTTTTCTTGGACACACTAATTATTACAAAAGATTCATCAAAGACTTCAGTAAAATGGGCAGTCCCCTTCTTTCTCTTCTCATTGAAGATTCAAAATTTACATGGACCCCCAGTTGTGATCAAGCCTTCCTATAGCTAAAGTTAGTTCTTACTCAAGCTCCTATTTTATGAGGACCGAATTGGGAACTTCCATTCTACATACATACCTATGCCTCAAATCATGCAATAGGAGTTGTAGTAGGACAAAAAGAAGATATGGTAGAACATGCCATTTATTTCATTAGCAAAAATCTACAAGGAGCGGAACTAAATTATACAGTTCCAGAGGAGCTTTTGCCCGTTATTTATGCTCTACACAAATTCCACCACTACATCAAAGGTTGCCAAATATTTGTGCATACTAACCATGTAGCCATTAAGTATCTTACTAATAAGTCTACAATCATAAGCAGATTAGCCTGATGGCTTCTATTGTTATAGGAATTTGATATCACCATAGTGGATAAGATAGGTAAGTCAAATGTGGTTGTAGATTTCCTCTCATGATCACTTGTTCTCCATTTCAGCCAAAACTCCCTGGTATGTAGATATTTCCAACTACTTAGTCTCTCAAAAGGTAGCCCCATATTTCTCACCAAAAGAAAAAGGACTGCTCATAGAAAAAACTTTCAACTTCTCATGGATTGTTGATTGTCTATTCTATAATGAGCCCGCTCAAATATTGAGAAGGTGTGTTAGGGAGGTTAAAACCTATGACATCCTCCATGCATGTCATGATGAGCCTTGTTGGGGGAATTTTGTATCCAAAGGAACAACAATGAAGATACTGAACACATGATACTACTGGCCAACACTCCATAGAGATGTTGTCAACTGCACAAGGAAATGTGATCGATGCCAAAGGATGCGGAGACCAAAAAAGTCTAACAAAATGCCTATCTTTCCTCAAGTGGTAGTCACTCCATTTGATAAATGGGGGTTATATTTTGTCAAACCCATCAGCCCTTCATCAAATGATAATTCCTACATTCTTATGTGTAATGACTATGTAATGAAATGGGTGGAGGTAGGTGCCATGAAACATGCTTGGGACAATAAGGTGGCTGAGTTTTTATATGAAGAAATCTTCACACGATATGGTGTACCAAGAGAAATAGTTAATGATCAGGGTGCTTAATTCACATCAACACTGATCATTGCCCTAATGAATGAATACAATATTCACCATAGGAAATCAAGTCCATACCACCCACAGGAAAATGGTCAAGTAGAAATTACAAATAGGGAGATAGAGGCCATTTTGACCAAAATAGTGTAGTTACACAAAAAGGACTAGAGCACAAGGTTACAAGAAGCAGTTTGGGCATACAGGACAATATGGAAGACAACAACTAGTTTCACACCTTTTGAACTAGTTTATGGAAAGAATGTTGTCATGCATATCGAATTTGAGCATAAGACCTTGAGAATGACACTACAACTAAATAGTGATCTTCCAACAACACAACATAATAGGATCCTACAACTTAACCAACTGGATGAAACATGAAAGGTGGCCCTACAACATACTGAAATGATCTAGATACAGTGAAAAAGGTGGCATGCTCACATATCCTCAATGAATGGTTTACTCCTGGTGATCGGGCTCTCTTGTATGACTCTCTTTATCAAGAGACACAAGGTAAGCTTACTACAAGGTGGCTTGGTCCTTATGAAATTGAAAATGTCTATGCTAATGGTGTAGTTCAGTTATCAACCATTGACCCCATACATTTCAAGTTGTTGGTAAATGGGTACAAACTCTATTTGTACCATAAACCAGAAACAAAAGTTGAATTTCTGTGACAATTCAAGATTTCTCATACCGCAGTTGAACCCCCTGTAGTCAATAAAGCTCTTGTAGTCGATGAACTCTTTGAAGCTGATGGACCTCCTCTAGCTAAAGACTTCACTACAACTAATGAACCTCCTCTAGCTGAAGACTATCTTGCAGCCAACAACTCCCTCTGGTCATTGCTTTAATACTGCACGAATGCAGTCATAATAAAGTTTTTGTTTCCCACGAAAATAATTCTTGCCATAATAAAGTACCCCTCACATCACATCTCATCACCTTTATCTCTCATGTCCATCCATCTGTCACATGATCATCACGCAATGTGTTACTTTTTGTTTGGTACACGTCACTCAATCTTTTCAGATTTTGGTATTTACAGCTATTATATTCTAGGTACGCATTCATTTATTATTTCAAATTCTCCTTAGTTGCTTTAACATTATTATAACTAATGCATCAATTAATTTAGTAATATGTCTAAGTACTATTGTACTTTTGAGCCATGCATGTGAGGTCAACTGCATATTTTTCATAGGGGGCAGTCAGTTTAAGTGTGTGATGTAATAACTATCCTCACTTAAGATCACCATTATTAATTTGCAAGCTTGTACTGCACAGCCATTGATTTCATTGATTTAACAGCCTCTGTATCCATAATTTGTAGCCTTAATTTTTTTTTTACTTCTAAAATTCCAGCCTCAATTTTATTGTTCTTTTCAAATTCCTCTACTATTTTGCCTAAGATACCCACTAAGAGAGCCAGGATAGTCTTTGTCTGGTAATTACCAAACCCTAGTGCAGTTGAATTCTGGGAAGAACGGAGAATAGGAGAAGTTGTTAAGGAAGCCAATGGAATTAGAAGAGTCAAGGTTACATAATCTCTCAAGCAAGCAAGATGGATGGACAACCTATACGCTCTGAGCCGGCCAGTCATGCATCTTTATTGCAAGACCAGGCCAGTGTTCAGACATTTAACCATGTAGGATGGCTTACATATTTTGCATGATTGAATGGTCACGATGAGGCTGTGGCATTAGAATTCCTATAGACATATAGTAATGGGGTCACATATGTAAAAGGGTTAAAAGTACAAGCTTCAGAGGCACGAATTGCAAAAGTGTCCAAACTTCCTACCACGGGTGAAGCATTTCCACATGGTCATGATGCTTGCATAGCTCAATAATAATTTTCTATGCTAGTAGACATAGCAATAGAATACAACAAATAAGGTGCTAGAAGGACATCTCTTCCTGGTGAGTACCCTCAGTTAGCAGTGTAATTATAAGGTACATTACTTGTGAAGGGCGATTCTCTTTCTTACATGTCATTCACTTCACGCTTTTGAGTCATTTATGGCATGGTCATTTAGTAAATGTTCCCAATGTCTTGTATTCATTTTTAAATTTTAGTTCTAAAGAGGTTAGGAAGGGATGGAAGAACGTCATTACCCATCATGGTTTAATTAAACTTCTAGTAGAAAGAGCCCTACATGACACCTCTCCCATGACTTGGGATGAGTTCCTTACAACACCGCATGTGCAGTTAAATGGAGAGAGAGACCACAGGCCATAGAGCCACAACCTAAACATCAAGAAGAACAAGAAAATATTGATGATGAGGTCATTCCTGATAATGTGGAGCCTACTATTCAAGAAAAGGCTCAGGAAAACCCTCCTATCGCAAACACCCACCAAGAAAATGTAGCAACAAATATTCCAAACCCTAATTTGGAGGGTGAAAAAGCTAAGGTTCCTAAAGAGTCCCATAGTCAACAAGAAGCCCAAAAAAAGGAGAAAGGGAAAGGAAAAATGGCTGGATATGATGAGGGTGACACCTCTATTCCTCCTGCAGCCACTTCTGCTACCAAAAGAAAGACTCCATAGAAACGTCCTGCAGCGTCACTTGACACACCACTACGACATATTATTCATTTGGACATGAAGCAAATGGAAAAGGGCTCTCCTGTAATGACTAGTTCTCCTCATGACATTCCTATTAAGGAACCCATGGATGAAGAACCACAAGAAAACAACTCATTTGTAAGGAGTCATGACATGATGGAAGAAGAAACTACAGCTACTATATCAGGCCAGGTAACAGAATGGAAAGAAACATAGAGAATGGACATCTCTGATGTATCTTCTTCCCATTTGAGATATGTAAAAATAGATGACATTTTGGATGCATCAGCGCCAATTCCACAGGGTAATCAAGAGGCAATTCTAGAATGCCCAGTTCCACTAAAGAATCAAGGAAAGGTAACAATTCACTCTTTTTCCATTAATTATTTCAAGCAAGTTCAATATGAAAATTCCCTATGGGAATTAGAAAGGGATAAGTTGAAAAAGGAAATAGGACAACAAAAATAGGAAATCCAACACCTATAGGGTAAGTTGGATTCGGTTACCAAATTGGTTCCTAAACTTATTGAATGTAGACCACCACCTAGGGTTTATGCCCTATGTTTGAGGGAATAGTTTTTAATATTTAAATTGATGAGAATTCTTAGAGATTTAAGCACTGACATAGACACTCAAGCCTTTGTGGCTACATATGAGATGTCACCTAATTTTATCAAGAATCTTATTTGTAAATTGTACATGCAAAATCATGATGTTCCATCAAATAGCAACTAGAACCCCCTGTTATTTGTGGGTGATATTCATTTGTCTTCTTTACTTTCCAAGGTCAGAAATGAAATCAATTATGGAGAGAAATTAAATAGGTATAGGGAAATTGAACGCACTATTATACTTCCTTTATGTTCTAAGAGTAAAAAACCCAGAAGGCTCTATTGTGATTGGTTAGAAATTGTATATGGTTTTAATAATTCTACACATAGGAGAAGGATACTAGAAAACAAAGAATAGGTGCACACAAAATTTGAAAGGTTGTCATTGGCAGAAGGACACAGAGCTATGGAAGGGATACAATAGAGGTGGGATAGGCTAACTATGGTCGTAAAAAATGCAGAACCACATAGTCTTATCAACTTCTAAGCCACCATGCAGAGGGTCTAGTGGTATATAGAATTGGGACAATAGTTGTGGCCAGAGAGGTGGCCGGATGCCTCTCACCTTAAAGCCCCATCTTCTCCCCTAGCCATTATACAGTTGTGTAAATGATGAGATTGATGAGGACTTGGAGCTGAGTTGGCACATTAGGATTGAAATAATGAACAGATTCTATTGGAAAGTGGGCAGTTCGATGATTGGAGAGACACAAGAAGGAGACCTCAGAGTGGTTGCAAAAACTAGGAATACTTCAGTCCCTGAGGGCAAGCACTATTCCTCGTAGGGGGAAATGATGAGGAATATTAATGCCATATTTTAAGATTCCCGAGGATGATATTTTCTAGGTCTTTTTCCCTGTTATGATACATTTTCCTTAAGAATTTCATGTTCTTTCCTATTATTATCTAGCATGCTGCCATCAGACTTATATCATGGTTCAAACGTACTTAAATATGCTATACTTGGACATATTACTATGTTACTTGTTTTGAAGTTATGGTTATGTTTTTAATAAGCAAAATAGCTATTTGAATATGAATGACTATGCGTATTTTGGTATTTGTTGCCATGAATGTCTTATCCTAACCTTTGAAGTGCAACACATAGGAAAAACAAATGTTGTTTTGACTAGGTAAAGCCTATTCATTCACTAAGTGCTCAACCTGGTCTTCCAACAAGTTCCAGTGGAGAAGTATTAAGCACAACGCTAGTTGAGGGTTTCCAGAAGAACAAGGTGGCGGTCATCCAGCGAAGACTGAGGCAACGTGATGAATTCCCTAAGGAAAGCTAGGAGAGTGTGGTAAGTTAGATTTGTTGTCACGGAAACACTTTCCTCTTTTATAGATCTAATCTGTTTCACATTTAAATAACTTTCCTTCTTTTTAGCTAGTAGTGTTGTAATAAAGATCTACCTATTTCTATGGCACAGTTAGATAAGTTGCTAGAAGTTTTCCTTTAAATAAAACCCCACTCCTGCATGAGAAAAGGAGGGCATTATAAATATTATTGGCAATATAGTTTTCTGTTGTTTTATGGTTTATGAATCTTTGTACTCGATTATTTAATCAATGAGAAAATGAAGTGTTGAGACTTAACTTTGTGTAGTTGTGATTGGAAAAATCATCCAAGGGGGCCCACTTGGTGAGAAATCCATAGTTAGATAGATTCATGCTAGCTAAAATTATTTCCTGCATTTCCGCTATTTCAGTGTCAAGTGTTGAACTATTCCTGTAGCCAAAGCCACAGGCTACCTGACACTTCCTACAGTTAAAGTAGTGGACCAACAGAAGTATTATGACATAGTTTGCAAGAGTCTTCATGTTTTGTTAGAATCTACATTTCTATAATTTCCATTCTAGTACTTACTTTTCTGCAGCCTTAGTTTAAGTATCATTCTAGTATTTATTTCCTGCTATTATAAGATAGTTTCCTTCCAACATTTCTTTCCTGCAGTAACTATAGAATGCATGGATGAGTGACACTTGGTGCATATACTTTTCTAGCCCATTTCAAGTAACATGTCCCTAATTTGACATACTAAATGAGTTTTTATGAAGAGGGTAAACTGCTCGATCGAATGTCCAATCCCTGAGTTCAGAATTATACCTAGTTTCTGAGCCTTTATAAGAAGCAATCAATGGTCTACCCTAGACTCTACTCAACATAGTGAAAGATGAAGTGCCTCTCTTGGAATATGAGGGGACTCGATAGTCCCCAAAATAAATTTTCTTTTAAAAAATGTATCTCTGATCTCAAGCTGGACGTCCTCATTCACTAAGTGAAAATGACTTTTCAAGTTTTTTTCTTAGTTTCCAATAGAATTTGGTCAGGGGCCTAATTCTACTTTAGTGAAGTGGATGGTTCCTTTGGAGGGATTGTCACTATGTGGGATCCTAACAAGATTTCAGGGGAAGCCTTTGTTTTATTTCATTTCTACCTTTTTGTCGCTTTCAAATTTGATAACCTATCTTGGCAACTTTTTAACATTTATTCCCGTAATTCCATAGGAGGTAAAAAGACTCTATGGGATGAGCTCCATGTTTTCTATATGGCTGAGAAAAGTGATTTTTATATGATGGTTGGTGATTTTAACTCCTCCCTCTACCCATCTGAGAAGTTGGACCGATTGGGTGACTACACTGACAACATGAATGACTTGTATGACTTCATCAACAGCTTCAGCCTTCATGACTTGGAATTGAAGGGCCCCCCATTTACTTGTTGCAACAACAAGAAAAGGAAACATCTCATTTAGGTTAGATTAGATAGGTTCCTTGGCTCTGTTGGCTGGGACCTTGGTTGCAATGCTTCCATTTCCTCGCTCTCTATAACAGGTATTTATCACAACCCCATCTTGCTTTAGTGGTCTCATAAGCCCTTCTCCAGTCCACACCCTTTCCGATTTGAGATCATGTGGACCACCCACCTTGGTTTTCAAGATTGTATAGCTCACTCGTGGAACACTCCTATTCAAGGCTCGATGATGCAAAGAATCTCCCATAAGCCAAAAAATCATCAAAAGGGAAGTTAAAGGTTGGTCCAAGTCCTCTTTTGGAGACATTTTTAAACAAAAGAAGGAAATTGAAGCCAAGAGTTCTATTTTCCAAAAGTCTATGGTTGACAGAGACCTCTCCAATGGCCTTTATGAGGAGGAGGAAAAAGTGGAAAGATAACATTAGCAAGGAGGAAATTTATTTTAAACAAAGGTCCAAAATAGTTTGGTTGAAAAAGAGAGACTGCATTACCTCATTTTTTCATAGAACTGCTAGTACTCAAAAAAAAAAACTATCACCTCCCTCCTTAATAATGATAATCAGTTGATCATGGATGAAGGAAAAATTGGTGAATTGGCGGCTAACTACTTCAAAAAAACATTTGATGGGAAGGGGGTGGCTAATCTTGTCATCCAAGAAAACATATTAGTTCACCTCTCTAGTGTGGTCGATGAAGTTGATAATAACCTCCTTCTGGACCCTATTTCTGATGATGAGGTTAGAACTATGGTCTTTTCTATGAATTCTTACAAAGACCCTGGCCCGAATGGCTTCCCTTCGGCTTTCTTCTAGGAATTGTGGGACATTGTCATCTTTGATGTTATCAAGGCTACTTGGGACCTCTTCAAAATAGGGAAGCTACTTAAGAAGTTGAATAACACTTTCATCGCTCTTGTTCCTAAAAACTCAGAACCAAAGTCCATGAATGATTTCAGACCTATAAGTCTTTGCAACACTATTTATAAGATTTTTTCTAAGGTCTTAGTTAATAGATTGAAGCCTCTACTGGATAGATGCATTAGTAGTACCTAGAAGGGATTCATTCCTAGCAAATAGATCCTTGATGATGCCATTGATACACATGAAATAATCTACTCCATGGATAAAAACCACAACCAAGGTATGGCCCTTAAACTTGATATTTCTAAGGCTTATGAAAGGGTAAATTGGCAATTTATTTAAAAGGTGCTTTCCAAATTTGGCTTCAGCGACAAACTAATTTTTGTGATTAAGATTTGTGTTGAGACTATTCAATACTCTATCTTGGTCAACGGGGTTCCTAGGGGGTTATTTACTACTGGTAAGGGCCTCAGACATGGAGATACTCTATCTCCTTATCTTTTTACATTTCTTGTCGAAGTTCTCAGCATAAATTTCAAGAACCTCTCCTCCATAGACCATATTCAAGGTAACAAACATGCTTCCTCTCTTCCTCCTTCTATCTTACAACAATTTATGGATGACACATTCCTTTTCAACAGATCATCTATGGTGGAAGCTGGGGAATGGAAAATCCTTTTACATGATTATGTTGGTGCTTGTGAGAAATGCATCAACTACCAAAAAAGAAAGATTTACTTCTTCAATACTAAGGAGGACCTCCAACTAAAACTAGAATTTTTCTGGGCTTCCAGAGTGCCAATCTCCCAGATACTTACCTGAACCTCCCCCTCACTATTAAGGAGGTTACCCCCACCTTCTATAATGACATACTTGAAAGGATAGAAAAAACTTGAGGGTTGGAAAGGAAAACTTCTTGGTAATGTTGATAAACTTCAATTTCTCACCACTTTCCTTCAAGGTATTCCAATGTGTTTTATGTCCATCTTCAAAATCTCTAGCAACATGGATGACAAACTTGAAAGAATCTAGAAGAACTTATTATGGATTGGTATGGGGGAAAAGAAAATAATGGTGTTGGTCAATTAGGACATGGTTTTCCACCCTAAATCTCAAGGGGGTATGGGTGTGAGAAAAATTACTAGCTTGAATAAAGCTCTCATTGCTAAGATGGGATGGTATCTTGCTATGGCTAATGTGGATTGGGGTAATATTATGAGAGATAAGTACCTCAATCATGGTTTCTTCCACTAATGCATTGGATCAAATGGTCTCCCTATTGGATACAAGATCTAGAATAATATCATCATGTGTTGAAAACTGTTGACGAAAGGGCTCAAATAGAATATTGGTAATGAGCATACTATCATATTTTGGGATGATAAATGGTTGGGGAATAAGCCTCTCATAGACACTAGTTTTTTTGTGCTCATGAGGCATGCCAAAGTGGTTTTGGGTCCCCTTGTTGCCAATTAATTTACCCCTAGGGATGGATGGAAAAATCTTTTGTAACACTTTAAAATAGGCCTGACCTCCTCCATCTGGTCTTTGATCTTCAACATCTTTTGTCCTAAATTAGACTTCCCCTTTTCCGTAGGGAGGATTGGTTTTGTTTGACTTTGAAACCCTCCAGATCCTTCTCTTTTAAATTTTCTTACCTCTCACTGCTCAAGTTCAAGGGTGACCCCAATAGCTGACAAAGAGTCTGAAATGCCCAATTGATCCCTAAAAATTTTTTTTTCTAGTGGGCCTCCATACATGGATAAATTATTACCCTGAATAATCTTCAAAAGTGTTCTTCCAATTCTTAAATCACTGCTATCTTTGCAAATAGGATACTAAAACTATTTCTCACTTGTTCATAGACTACAAATTCACTTCCTATGTTTGGTAGCACATCCTCTAAAGACTTAACATCCATTAGGTCTTTTAAAATGAAATCCAACAATTTATTATGGATTGGAAAATCCCTTCCCAACAACCCCTTATCAAAAAAATTTGGATCCAATTACCTCCTCATGTTTGTTGGTGTCTGTGGAAAGAAAGGAATAGTAGGGTTTTTCGCGATAAGGAGGAATATGCTAACAAAGTGTTATTTTTCCTTTACAAACTCCTCTAGAAAAATATCTCTATTAGAAAATGGAAAATTTCTTTTGAGACTCCTTCTCATTGGGACTCCTTTTTGGCTTCATCTTGGAAGCTCCTAGAGGATTTCAAGAAGTTTGACAATTCCAAATAAATGTCTCATGCTAGTACTTATTGGAAACCCCCTATCTTTCCTTGGTGTAAGCTCAATTTTAACGTTGCTTCCAGGAATGGTTTGGCTATTGGGGGTGGTATCATAAATAATCATATTGGTTCACTCATTGATTCCTATTCACGTCACTTACATGGCTCTACCAGTAACCAGGATGAAGGTATGGCTCTTCTCTAGGGTATCAATTTTTCCCTCTCTATGGGCATTCACACTCTTGTGATAGAGCGGGATTCTTAGTTAATTATTATTGCTACCAAAGGGACTTTCTGTTGAACTTTGGTAATTTGGTCTTTGGTTTTTTCATTAATGTCAATAAGACATGTCAATCTCTCAATCAGTTATGGTGGTACACAAGGTACAATTCTAATAATGGTACACAAGATGGAAATTGATTAAAGTGATAAAGAGGTGGTTAACATCATGTTATTAATGTACCAATACATTGATTATATCATTCTTGAGGTGGTTGATAAAGTATTAAGTATATAACACTTAATGTTGATTATGAGTGTTAAATCAATTATAATTTCATACCTACCTAGTTTCGGTCTAAATGAATTTCAACATATTAAGTGTCAAAAAAGACCCCAACTATTATACCTTTTCGGAAAGGTAACAAGAAATTATAAAATAGGCCATTTCTAGTTTTGTATTTGAACATGTCTATACAGGACAAATGTGCTTTTGACCAAGGTAGTTTCTGGTAGTTTTGACAGTTATAACCGGTTTTGGTCTAAAGGGGTTTTGGGCAGTTTGATGTGTTGTTGGATAAAGAAAATGAACATTTATAAGTAGGGTATTAATTCCTCTAAATAATAGTACATGTGGTCTTGCAGGTTTTTGAAGGATTTGGAAGATATTTAAATTAGACCAGAAGGATTTTGTACAGTCTACAAGACAACAAATTGAATGATATAGACATTTGTTTCAAATTTGATATTTATGATTGAATAATGGTTGAAGGAGTATATTAGAGGTTGAGAAGATTTATTAACTGATATTTTAATGGTTTACATCAACCTTTAATTATATGTTTTTATGACACATGAATATGTATTTGGATCTTTAATGTTTTGAAGGGAAACATGTTATTTATGTAATGTCCCCATGAGGGAACCCATAAGGAATCGGGTCTTATGACCAAAAATTGCAACTAACAAATTTTTTTTCTAACATTACATCATTAATACATTCACATTTACATTCCTTAAGGTTCCCTTAATGAATTCATTTACTAACATTGTAACATTACTTATCCAAATTGAATTTTATTTCCTTTCTTTATTTTCACATTTCATAACTTAAGAGATAGGGTAAAAAATAAAATTTCATTTACAATTATATATCAATTTCATTTCTCTTTCCTACACATTGAAATAGCCATTCTTACATATTACATTTTAACCTTAGCATAATAAAAATTTCCTTTTATTTCAACATAGGAGAGATAGAGAGAATAATTCAACATTTACACTTTACATTTCAACTTTGATCTTTCAAATAATATCCCTTAAATTAAACCATAGAACTATCCCTCCCAATTACATTGCCTTTCTTTTCAATTACATTTTTCTAATAATGAATTTCATTACAATAGTAAGTACAAAAATGGCCTAAAGGCATTACAACATATCTTTACATCTTTCTTTTTAGTAATAATGATACAAATAGAAAGGTCTTCATTAATGCATATAATTAAACACATCCAAGTCACGAACCATGACCAGGACCTTGAAATATTTTTGCCACCCAACCATGTGAAACTAGTGAAGTTCAACCCTTCATGCTAGGAGATAGAACCAAGATACTCACAAGGCCCTAAGTATTCTAAGGGTTCACAAACCCTCACTTGAAAACAAATACAAAACATTACAAGATAACACATTACTAATCACAAGGGTTAGGTTTCTAGCATAGCCTCTAGGTGAGTGTCATCACATATGCGGTATTTTGGGATCCTCCTTGGCAACCATGTAACCCCAATGCCCCCTTTGTGAATAGGGATCCTCCCTGGCAGTTACTCATGGCCCCGATACTCCAATAGGACTATGTGGTCATTAATATGTTTTCTTTCATTATCTTTTGTTTCCCCCCTTTCCCAGATTCATTATTAGGTTATCACTTTTTACTAACCCGCCCATAGGATCATTTGGAAACCATTTTAGGGTTCCAACACCTATTGTGATCCACTCACCTAGGGTACCTATTCCCCTACCCAAACACACAAACCATGAAAACATCAAGTACTTTCAAATAATCCATCTCACAGGTCTAGGGAACCCTCCGGTCCACTCAAGCCACCTGAATGATTCATAGCCTCATATTATGGATTTTATCATAAGATAAGTACTAAAATAACATGAGTAACATCTCATAATGCCAAAAAAATCATGTATAAACATTCATAAGGTACAACATATAACTTTCCACATGCATTAACACAATGTTCCATAACTTGTTCATGAATCTAGGGAACCCTCGCGTGCCTGAAATTTGGCTAAGTCTGATTTTTTTAAAAACCCCAAATCTAAAATTTGCATCTTAACTCCTATGAAGCTGAAACCTATCTCAAACATCTTGAAAGGTATTTATACAAATAGAACTTAAAGTATAAGAAATTAAATGTTATATTTGTATAAATCCTGGATTCATAGAAAAGGCAAGAAAGAAATTATTTGTCAGTCACAAAATGAAAATTAATTAGCATTTACGTGGAGGCTTCAAACAGTGATATGTGCCAACCATTTGTTAAAACGGTTTAAAAAATTTCAAGCAAATGCAGTTCGCAAGAATAAAATCCAGTGTCCTTCATGCCTGCGCAAAATGGGAGCTTTCTAACTGGCTATGGACATCCTTCGAAGCATAACTACGGAACTTCTATCAGATTTTATAGTTGGAAATGCATGTAGGCATGTATGTGAAATGTGAGAGCTTTACACAATGCACATGGGTAGTTTGACCGAGCACCTTAAAGAAAGGTCATCTCATGGAATTCAATGATTGCAAGTTCTGCAAGGAATGAATTTTGTGAAAATCCTTTAGAAACTTTGGGCTAATACTATTAGCAGCTAATCATAAATAGTGCATTCAATTTTCTTGAAAGAATGCCTGAACATGTGCATCATTACATTGACAAAATGGGAGCTTTGGAGAGGCGGGTATAAAAGCCAATCAAAGCTTAGTGTGTATATGTTGAAGAGATATGTTCAAACCAGTTACACATTCTATTTAAATGACCAATTGATTAGTAATCAGCCATGTAGTGATGATTTGACAGTGGAACTTATCAACATTTTTATTGGATATAAAATAAGGTGGAAAATAATCAAGTTTAAGTTAGCGTTTGTGGTTTTGTAACAATTTGAATTGTCATAACAGATACAATGTTTGAATAAAAGAAATGATAAAAGGAATGATCACATTTTCCTGGTTTTAATATTTTTAAAAAACTAAATAAAAATATATATCATCCTATCATCATACTAATATGAAAACACTTATGAATAATTCCACAAAAACATTCACATGCATACAGGAATAAGTAAACTCTTCTAGATCTAGATCCTACCTGGAGTCCTGCGGAGAAACCTCACAATGGCTAGAGCACACCCCTGCAGTACCTCCAAGCTTTGAGTGAGATGGTAGCCTCCTCGTAGACTCTCCTCTAGAAACCAAACCTCTCTTCCTTACTCAGAAAACTTCCCCAAATGTACTCACAGAAATATGATCAATAAAACACAGAGAGACAAAATTTCTCCCAAATGACTTTCGGAAACACTTTGCAAGAATTACCAGATTTTTTTTTTCCTCAAAAATCTCTCATCCCCAAATTTCCCAAACTCATTTGATTTATCCTCCAACTATATGGTTGGAGGAATTGCTTTACGGGAAGCAACTTCTCCAACTTCCATAGTTGGTTGGAAAAATTAAACCAACATTCCCGTAAACACATAATAAAGTTTCTTAATAAATTTAATTAAAATAATCTCCCAAGCAACCTATAACAAGAAGATTAAACATAAATCTTTAAAGAAACATACATAGCCCACTTGGAATCAAACTAGCCTAAAATCTAGGAGGTCTTGAGTTTGACTCCCTCCTAGATAGCTAGTTTTACTAATAAGAGCTTCCTTTCATTATCTATTATTATTATTTTTATTCAATATATTTTATTAAACATTAAAATACCCTTGTACAAACAAATAAAACACACACAATTAATAATATTTTTATATGTAGAGGTATATGTGTGTGCACCCACATATACGTATACATATATAATGTACATTAAATAATAACACACACACACACACACACACACACACACACACACACATATATATATATATGTATATACATGCTTTATACCAAAAATTCAACCAACATCATAACATAAACAATAGGATAACATCATAAGATTGCAATCACATTCCCCAACTAGGGTAACCTCCTAATATAAACTAAGTCCATGGGTAACCTTGAGAGTAGCTTGGTTAAATCTCCACACAACAATAGTTCAAGGATTTTGAAGGCACACTTAGACCTATGTTGCCAGGTGGAGATGATGCCTAGTACCTACATCCTGCATCCTACATCACCAATCGATATGCATATGCACGCGCACACACACACACACACACATTGACACAGGGGCAAGGTAGATACAAGCATAATCAAGCAGAATTGAGTCCACTTGAATCAACAACCAACCCCTGCTCAGAGTTACACAATGGAAGAAATAAAATAACACATTAAAGAAATTAAATCATAATGGATATGAGACAATCAACTGGCAGCAACAACAGAGAATTATATTATTTCTTTCAACATGCTCGGCTATGAGGCCTTCCGAGTTTCGGCCTTATAAAATGAGAATTATGAATTCAAAATTACAGCTTGCATCCTATCTTTGTCTCCAATGATATATCTTGATAATACTTCCTATAGCTCACTCTTGATGATCTCTTGATGCCCTACTACATCAATCTAGACTCCTTATATAGCTAGCTAAGCCATAGGTCGGCCAGTCAGGCATTTAATTACATTATAGGTCCAATCTGGAAGATTTAAACCAAAACTAATGCTAGAATTAATATAAATTGATGCACCTTTGTATTTAGGTCCTCAAATTACCCAAGAACATTCCTTTAAGGGTGCAAGGTCCCATTTGATCACACGGAACATCGCAAGAAGAAACACCACACGTTTCACTTGAAAACTGGCAGAAAATAGGTCCTGAGGAAAAATGGGCATAAATTTTTACTCATAATTAATTGGGGCTTGTGCTATTGGGAAATGATATTACTTTAGGTCCTCTAAAATTCCTTAAGAGAGAAAAGTCTAATTCCTTATGGATCAAGATCGCCAACATGAACAATCAGCACCAAAACTGCAGGAAAACGTGGTTCTGACGGCAAGGAAAACAACTATAACTTTGAAATAGTCCATCCAATATTTATGTGCTCATAGGATAAGGTTCCCAAATAGTTCCTCAGCATAATGTAAGCTTTTCACACCATGAAACCATCAAATTCAAATATTATAAAGAAAACAACAGCAAACAGGTACAGAAATCAGGAAATGTTTTTGGTTGATGCAAGATTGTTCCAAGACCCAAGATGCTCCTGCATCAGACACCTGGGGTAAATAAAGAACTGATGTCCACATTGGGCACTACTCATATTCTGACCTAAATCATAAAGATCCAACTCAGCTTTTGTAATCCATGAACTATCTTCAACTGGCTTGTCTTTCCACTGAACTAGATATTCCATGTAGTCTCTTCCTCTTGTACTCTTGCTCACTCTTTTGTTCAAGATCTTCTCAATGTTGTCCTTATTTTTCTTAGGATAATCCAAATCATCTTCAATGTCATAATTTGATTCAAAGTACTCAAATATATCATAAATATTAAATATAGGTGATATATACATGTCCTCTAGTAATTCCACTTCATAAGCATTTCCACTGTCAAACTTCTTCAGAATTTTACAAGGTCCAAACTTCTTCATTTTCAGCTTGTTATAGGTACCAACTAGAAATCTATTCCTCTTCAAATGAATCATAACCTCATCTCCAACTTCAAAAGATTTATGTCTCCTTCTCTTATCTGCTCTCTGTTTATATTTCAAATTATTGTCCTCCAAATTCCTTTCAACTTCATCATGTAAATTTCTCGTGTATTCTACAAAATGATCAGCTTCAACACTTCTTCTTGTCTCAGTAGGTAAATCTCTCAGCTCTGTGGTTCCCTTAGGATGAAATCCATTAACAATCTCAAATGGTGTCCTCTTAGTGCTTCTATTCACCAAATTATTATATGCAAACTCTGCTTGTGCCAAAATCAAATCCCAATTAGTAGGTTTATCTCCAACTAAACATCTCAACAAGTTTCCCAAACTTCTATTCACAACTTCAGTCAATCCATCTATCTGAGGGTGAAATGTAGAACTAAACTTCAAATCAGTATTCATCTTTTTCCAAAGAATTCTCCAAAAATAACCAATAAACTTTGTATCTCTGTCTAAAACAATAGATTTAGGCAAACCATGCAATCTTACCACAATAATTTAGCTACATGCAATGCATCAGATGTCTTCTTACAAGGTATGAAATGAGCCATCTTAGAAAATCTGTCAACTACTACCAAATTAGAATCATTACCTCTCTAAGTTCTAGGCAATCCAATAAAAAATTCCATACTCACATCTTCCCAAGGTCTATTAGGTACAGGCAAAGGTGTATACAATCCCAAATTCTGACTAGTTCCTTTTTTTGTTTGGCAAATTCTGCACCCTCTAACCATTCTCTATACATCTCTATAAATCTATGGCCAAAAGTATCTTTCTGAAATCAAATTCATGGTCTTATCAATCCCAAAATGTCCAGCAAGTCCACCACTATGTTTCTCCTTCATTATGTTATCTCTCATAGATCCTCTAGGTATGCACAACTGAACTCCTTTAAACAACATGTCTTCTTGAATGAAATAATCAGTCCACTTATCACTCACTATGTATTCCTTACAAGATTTCCAAGGTTCTGCAAAATCAATGTCAGTCTCATGCAAACACTTCAAATCATCAAAACCAAGTACCTCAACTCTCATTTCTGTCAACAAACTTCTTCTTCGGCTCAAGGCATCAGCAACCTTATTTGACTGTCCACTTTTATGCTTCAATGAAAAGCAAGTATTATGTTCTTTCATTTCTCTTGTAAATGTTTTATCATCAAACAAGCATACTCTGACTGTAGTACAATGACCTTCATCAAACTTCTCTATCAAAGGCAACAATACTTGTTTCTTTCCATCCATCCAAATAGTATATTGATTCAATCTACCATCATGCAAAGCTTTCCTATCATACTACCAAGGTCTACCCAAAAGAATATGACAATAATCCATAGGCATAATATCACACAAGACTTCATCATGATAATTCCCAATTTTGAATTTAACAAGGCATTGTTCACTTACAAGTAGTTTATGCTCCTTCTGGATCCAAGCAATATGATAAGGCTTAGGATGTTTCAATATCTACAATTGCAATTTGTTAACTAGCTCTTTAGATGAAAAATTATCAGAACTTCCACTATCAATGATTACCTTGCAACATTTATCAGTGATCTTACATCTAGTTCGGAACAAACTTTTCCTCAAAATAGGTTCCTCATCAGCTTCTTCATTCCACAAGATCCTTCTTAGCATCAAGTTCTCACCATGTTTAGGTTCATTAGACATTTCCTCAACTTCTTCACAAGCCAAATTATTTCTACCATTACCTCCAGTCTTCTTTCCAGAGTTAGTACATTCAAAAGCTCTATGTCCTTCTTCACCACATTTGTAACAAGTACCTTTAAACCAAGAGTTCTCTTCTCTTTTACCATTATTGTTATTCCTATAGTAACCAATATAGCTACCTCTAGAGTAATTACCTCTTTTACCAGTAAGGTCATCTTCCCATCCTTTATCTTGTACTGAATTTTTAGATCTACTACTTTCTCCATCAAATCTGCCTCTACTTCTTTGAAATCTGCCACCTCTTCCTCTCTGTCTTTGTTCATGTCTTTTTGTCAATCTCTCTTCTGCCTTCAAAGAAAATTGATATGCTTCTTCAAAACTATCTATCTTCACGTAACTGATCTCATCTTGAATAGATGTCCTTAGGCCATTCAGATATCTAGCCACTTTCTCAACTTCATCATCCACATGTCCAAATCTGATATCCAATTTGTAAAATTCATCAGTATATTCTTTCACACTCATGTCCTTTTGTCTCAAATTTTGCATTTTTCTTATCAAACTAACTTGGTAATGAGCTGGAAGAAACTTCTTCTTCATCTTTCCAAGCATCTTCATCCATGTCTTGATCTTTTCTTTTCCTCTCTTCTGTCTCTCAGTTTGCAAATGATCCCACCAAAGAGATGCATGCCCTTTCAACTTTGTGACTACTATCTTAACCTTCTTATTATTAGGAGTACCTTCATACTCAAAATATTTATCCATCTCAGAGATCCAATCCAAAAGTTCATCGGTCTCAAGTCTTCCATCATAGCAAGCAACTTCAACCGCAGGTCTGGAGTTAGCCTTAGACAAAACTCCCAAAAGTCTTTCCTCATCTTGTTCAACTTCAGGTTTAGCATTAGGTGCTTCTTCTTCTTCTTCATCACTAACATCTTCAAGATGTGATCCTCTTCTTTGGGCTATCTCTACAGCTTCAAGCCTAGTTGCAATCTGCCTCAACATATCCATGATAGCATTATCATTTCCTCTACCACGAACCATCTTGACAATCAAGTTCCAGCAAGATCATAACCTTCTACAAGTTATAGGTCAGATCTTAGATCTACTACCCTAAAACCAATCCAACAAGGTTCTCCATGATCCAATCCACAAGAAAGAACTTGCTCTGATAACACTTGACACAGGGGCAAGGTAGATACAAGCAGAATCAAGCATAATTGAGTCCACTTGAATCAACAACCAAGCGCTGCTTAGAGTTACACAATGGAAGAAATATAATAACACATTAAAGCAATGAAATAAAAATGGATATGAGACAATCAATTGGCAGAAACAACAGAGAATGATATTATTTCTTTCAACATGCCCGGCTGTGAGGCCTTCCAGGTTTCAGCCTTATACAATGAGAATTATGAATTCAGAATTATAGCTTGCATCCTATCTTTGTCTCCAATGATATATCTTGATAATCCTTCCTAGATCTCACTCTTGATGATCTCTTGATTCCCTACTACATCAATCTAGACTCCTTATATAGCCAGCTAAGCCACAGGTCAACCAGTCAGGCATTTAATTACATAATAGGTCCAGTCTGGAAGATTTAAACCAAAACTAATGCTAGAATTAATATAAATTGATGTTCCTTTGTATTTAGGTCCTCACATGACCCAAGAACATGTCTTTAAGGGTGCAAGGTCCCATTTGATCACACGGAACATCGCAAGAAGAAACACCACACGTTTCACCTAAAAACTGGCAGAAAATAGGTCCTGAGGCAAAATGGGCATAAATTTTTACTCATAATGAATTGGGGCTTGCACTCTTGGTAAATGATATTAATTTAGGTTATCTAAAACTCTTTAAGATTGCAAAGGATAATTCCTTGTGGATCAAGATATCCAACATGAACAATCAACACCAAAACTGCAGGAAAACGCGGTTCCAACGGCAAGGAAAACAACTGTAACTTTGAAATAGTCCATCCAATCTTTATGTGCTCATAGGAGAAGGTTCCCAAATAGGTCCTCAGCATAATGTAAGATTTTCACACCATGAAACCATCAAATGCAAATATTATAAAGAAAACAACAGCAAACAGGTACAGAAATTAGGAAATGTTTTTGGTTGATGCAAGATTGCTCCAAGACCCAAGATGCTCCTGCACCATACACACACACACACACACACACACACACACACACATATATATATATATATATATATAAATAGACAATGAAAAACAAGGAGAGAGAATGTGACATCATGTGGACCTCCCATAGGAGTAACTATGACTGCCTCTCCTCATCCTACACTCACATCAACTAGTAAACATCAAATCATAATGGGGTTAGCAAGGTTAGATCATAATATAAACATCATAACATAAATCAATGTAAAACATTTCACTGATAGTTCATTTCTAACCATTCATCATTAAATACTAACTCATTTAATATTTCCAAATAAAGTGCAATAACCAAATATATAGATATGCTCAAATGTCTCATAAAATGCTAACTAAATAGTGATCATAGTCCAAACACATAATCCAAAGTGTCAAAGCAATATTCCTATCAGTCTAACATAGGAAGATGCTAGGGTGGGCATTACAATTTATCTCTCAAGAAGTATAGCATTTTGAAGACCATTGATTAAAATCATCCTATTACATTCAGATGTATTGGTTTAACTACGATTACACATTTCATGATCTAATAAAGGAATTTTGAGAACACTTGTATAATTTGGTGATGTAAAAGAATCAGTATGAGAGATCATAAAAGAAGTGAATCCTGCTTACTGTTTTCAACTTGGAGTTGAAATATTGTTTCATGATTTGTATTGTAACAGAGATGATCCTCTGCTTTTGTATTTCATTTATTCATTTTGGAAGTTGGTTCTTCTTGTATTCTTGAATTTGGTGCTTCATGTGCAAGGGATTGGTGCTCCTTGATGTAGGTGTCTCTAAAGTAGGGTTTCGGTGCTTCTTAGAGTTTTTTTTTACCTTAAGGGGTTTTCCACTATAAATATTGTGTACCTTGTTCTTCTTGCATATCTTGTTCATTTTTCATAACTTTATTTTATAACTGTAAAATTTTAATTGTTAAGTTGAAAATAACAAGTTTTAAGTAACCAATGATTCACCCCCCACTTAGTGGTGTTTGTATTCCAACACTTTCTACCCTGGTTGTATTATTGAAGGTATTATAAATGACATTTTTTGCCTTTTCAATAGTTTTGATGACTTCAATCTACAACACATCTACGAAGAGGGTAATATTATTCTAACCATCTTGCATGTGTTAGGTTAGATACTATTGGTATTAAATATTAGTGAATGGAAAGTTCCCTCCCTCTTGGGACTCTCGCCTTCATGATAAAAGACACCCCCCTCCATTTATCATGATGGGAAAAACTAATAGTTGGGTTATGCTTCCTACTCTATTGAAGATTCTTGGTGGGCTCTTGGTTTACTATCTGTTGGTGATTTTCCTTAGGATCAATTTAAATTGGCCTCATGGGTAGCTTGTGGGTTTACCTATCACCATGTTTTTTCATCATGATTTTTTGAGGCACGTGTTTCATAATTTTTTGCATGACTATGGTTTGATGGTACTATGGACAAGCTAGATAAACATGCTAAAACCCTTTTTGTTCTCAGTAATATTATCTCTTGTAGTACTTTATGTTTGTGAGACCTTTTACACGAGAAAACTGACAATTTTGGGCTAGGAGTTGATATGGGTTAGATTTGCATTAATCTCCTTTATTATTTTCATTTTCTCTTCCTTTTAATGATCATTCACTTCAAAAGTCCATTCTTGGGGTTTTTTCACATAACTTCTCTATGGTTTTTGTGAGTCCTTTTCTCTACACTCTGTTCAATTTCCTCTACTTCAATATGGGTGGTGTCATGTGCATGTGGAGCCTAATAAATGTGACGAATGAAAAAATGATGTAATAGTTTGGCACATATGTAAGGAGGGTGGAATTTCCCAATTCATGGAGCTCATGATGGGCCATGACAAAAGTATTTCCAATCCATTTGTTAGTTCTTAGGATTCCATAAGGGTTACCATGGGTGGAATTTTATTTGAAGTCAATAAAGATGTGATTGTGCAGGCTACGAGCCTTTCCACTGAGGGCTGCAAATGGGAAAAAACTATTAAGGTCCCTGATACTAAGAGCCTAAACCAATTCTTTCATGTTGGAGAACAACCTGTTAAGCTCAGAGGGGGCTTTGATCATGAACAATTGTTAGAGCCATGGGACTGCGTCTGCCTTATGGTTATATGAGGTATTTCATGCTAGAGGGTAGATTTGGTGTGTATTACTACTACCACCTCCCTTTCTTAAATATTTTAGGAACCACATTGTTATTTCCATTTCATTTTACCTATTGAATTCTTTTGAAAATACTATCAAAGATGTGGCGAAGGCTAAGAGTCATGGGAAAAAATTTACCATCCTCCACCAGGGCCTTATGTTTTATCTTTATCACTTTCACATGGCCCTTTTCCCTCCCCACAAAATTATTATTGAAGATTTTCCTGAGTCTTCTACCACACCCTTGTCTATCCCTATGGATACTCCTGGCCCTAGCCATAAGAAAAAAAAACCTTACTCTTAAATTTCAACATGATACCTCCCTAGACTACTCCAAGAGTAAGTAGGAAAATGTACCGAGAGGGTGGCTTCTCCCATTAAAACTAAGCCCAAGTCTGCTAAAAGAGTCAAAATGTAAATTGATTCTAATGTTGAGATCACTAAGGAGACCAATACCCCCCATAGATCCACTCGTCTCAAGGACAAACGAGAAAAATAAATTATGAAAGAGGTCTTGGACTCAGACAATCCTGAGTCTAAGGATATTGGTGGAGATAAGGTTTCTAATACTGCCTCAGATAGTAGCTTGACCCGTGTCTTGGCTAGCATCAAATTTAACCTTGGCAAGCCTACCCATGAGAAGGATGAGACTAAAATGATTCATGTGGCTGAGGATAAAGGTAAAGCCCTGCTTAAGGATGACAAGATCAATATTGGATCTACTATGGGGGAGGTTGATTTGTTGACTAAGAGATTGGTAGAGCTGGAAAAAAAGATCACATTGGTGGAAGGGAAGCTTGTGAGGGTGGATGTAAAATTGTACAATGTCTGCAATTTTGTGTTGAAGGTGATGCACGACTCAACTACCACTTTGTACTTGATGAAAGTTTACACTGGCAAGGCTACCAAGGATGTGGAAGATCATAAGGAACACTTCTAGTTCTTCTCATAAGATTGTGTAGTGATGATGCTTACCAATGAACTGAAGAAGCCAAGGAAATAGGGCTAGTCCCTTCCTCTATTTTTTTCTTTTTGCTTTATCTTGGCATTCTCGTCCCTATGGATGTTTACTTAGGCTTTACTAGTTCTCTAGCCTTATACTCTATTTATTGATGTTAATGACCCTAAGAGATCATTGTTTAAAAATATTTTATATGTTGTGATTAACACTATGATGGACTCTATTATTTTTTTGTTTGATATCATTAGGAGTATTACTAGTATTCTAGTTTTCATGCTCTATACCAAGTATAGCTTAGTTGTACCTTCTATGTTCCTTCAATTTTTCTATAGTGATGTGAGAGTGCTTTCTTTTTTATACCCTTGGATGGTTAATTATTTGATCATGTTAATCTTATGACGTTGTCCATGTGTTGGCAATGTTACTCTATTGTTAGTCTATTTATGTTCTTTCTTTCCCTTGTGACTAGTTGTATAGGGTCAACACCCTTGTTTTGCTGCATTACTTTATCAAAAACAAAATATAAAAATTATTAAATAATTCATAAATAAAATATAATGACCATTCAATAAATTTAAAAACCTAAGATTATTTTAGACTTCTTTAAAATATTTATAATAATCATGTAATGTTGATAATATTAATCGTGTAAATATTAGATTAAAAAATTATTCTAGATTTAGTATAAATGAGTAGCTTGTGAATTATAATTACAATCCAACTCCATTTGTTCACAAGGTGCATTTACCATTGTATCTATTCAAATATCTTTAATGTAAAATCTATCAAATCTTTAACAAAATTTATCAATCATTGTAGTTATTTTTTGATCATTTTCCAATTTCTTCATCTTTAGAAATTCTCAACTTTAAATTCCCCATGGTAGAGTTTAGATAGGCCACCTTTTCTTCCCTTTTTTGTTTACCCAAATTGACTTAGGTCATTTGGTAATCTTGAGGGGTCCTTTCTTTGACATCTTTATGTACAATAGTTTTTATTTCAATGATTCTTTCCCTATTTTTCTTTTTCCTCATGGCTAAAAGAATTCTATGCTTCTTCTAAGAGAGAGGGGGATGGATATGGGATAGAGGGAGAGATTAAGAGATGAGGAAAGGGAGAGGGAGAAAGATAGAGTGGATAAATGGAGAGGGGGATGGGAGAGGGAGATGGGGGAGAGGGAGAGGGAGAGGGAAGAGAGAGGTGGAAAAATAGAAAAATAAAGGGAGAGGGAGAAAGAGAAAAAAAGAAGGTGAGGGGAGATGTGGGAGAGAGGGAGAGGAGGTCTTGATAGGGTGAAGGAGAGGGGGAAGGGAGATGGGGTAAGGGATGGAGATGGGAGATGGAAGAGAGATATAGAATAAAGTGATAGGTCCCATCTCCATCCCCCCCATCCTTTCTATTAGAATAAATGAGAGGGGGGTCAACCAGTTAGATCAGTTATCCTACAGTCCCAAATACAAAGATGTACCTTATCAAATAATTCCAACAAATTATGCAGCTCGATAACATAAAATATCAATCTGTATGTTCACTTTACCGATTACCAGTAAATAGCTAACTGTGATTACTGACCAAATCAATTATGCAGTATGTAAAGTATGATAGAAAAATAATCATCACAAATAACACATAACACAATGATTTAACATGGAAACCCTATTAAGGGAAAAACCACCTGGGACCGATAGCCCAAAATAATTCACTCTTCTAAAGTGAGCTCGATGAAGAGCCAACCATGTTAAAGGTTACAAACACACTATTAAGTGTGAACTGGTTAGAGGATTTATCACTAACGGTTAAATTTTGACCAACATTCACTATGGGGTCAACAAGATAACAATGTACATTCTCTAAATGACATAGGGTAGAATATAAGACTGTTAAGTCCACTCAGTTAAGAGATTTTTTGAATCAATGGTTAAACTGATACAGTATGATCTGATTCAAATACAACTCAATTACAAATATTCAGATCTATGCTAAGCCCATACAAATCCTCTGATCATTAATCAAATTCACTTCCTTAATATTCTTCAACTTACTTTCACTCGGTAAATGGTTCTCTGATGCTCGGTTAACTCTGCAGTTTGGTTCTTTCAATAACCAGTCTGATCAGGCATGCATGAATAAAATCTTCATGTGATATCTCTACAGTCTTCTTCTTCTGGCATGTTTCAATAATGAAACTTAGATCTCTTATATAGACAAGTAATCCATTTTCATATCAGCCATTAGATTTTTTCGCTTAATCTCCTTCGTCCATTTTGCCTCTTAAACCTTCATCGACAGATATGTCATTAACATGTTCAATCTCATCCTTTAGATCTTCTCTAAATTTTGTTAGTCCCGGATCTCATAACAAACTTAATCCTTAACCTTGAAATCATAACAATTCCATCTCATCAAATTTCAGTCGGTTGTTCTTTGCATTTAATTTTTTCATCCATACTCGGTTAATATAGAAATGCATTGGTGATAACTAGTTAAACTAGCTCAGTTGATACTGTCATTCGGTATACACTGCATTGGCTTGGTGTATACAGAAATCTTCAATTACCGACCACATTGACTTGTTCAATTTCAGATCTCTTCTTCATAATAGATTAATGTAACATGCTCAAGTCAACAATATAAAGCCATAGACTCATCAATAAGTTACCCAATGTTTACCTTATCCTTATCTGTCATATCCATATTTTTCTCATGTAGATATCTCAATTCTTCATCTTTTCTTCCTCTAACAGATGTTCAGATGTTTTTAACTAACATGATAAGTACTATCAAGACTAGTTGACATTAATGAGAACATATTGACTGATTTAATCATCTTACATATCATTTCAGTACTCAGTGATCTCTAATCATTGTTTCTTCAGTTCATTTAGATATTCAATCAGTTGCAGTTCATCAATCTCTCCCTTTGGCATTGATGGAAAGACAAGCAATATGAAAATATGCCAAATACATACCAAATATGTATTCTACAACTATGCAAGTAAATGATGTAGCTCGATAATCATTTAATATGTTTAATCACTACAAAACATAACATCATTACAAGTGTAGACTCTCCCTGTGGATTTGATCTTTTCAGCTCTCAGATTCCCTTTGTTCTCAACAAAAAATATTCAAGTATCTCCCTTTCTGTGTGTTCTCAGTAACTGATTTTCCATACTCACTCTCTCCCTTTGACAACAATGCCAAAGAAAAATATACAAACAAACAGCTCTGTAGTAGCCAAGTATTTCTCTATTGTTCAGCTCATATCATGTACCTTCAGTGTACAGATAAAAAAAAATTTGTTCTAGCTTCTACAATCTTTCACAACCTTAGACGAAATCCAAAGTGTGAACTATGTGCATCAACATGAATGATCTTCTAATAAGTGTAGGTTGATGCAACCTCTAGTTCACCTCAGTGACTGGTAGACAGGAGATGGACCCCAAGACTAGTTCTCAAACATTCAAATGTGTCCTTTGGTAATGGTTTAGTAAAGCTGTCAGCAAGTTGTTCCTTAGATGTTACAAATTCTAGTTGTACTTTCTTCTCTTGAACTTTTTCTCTTAAGTAGTGATACTTAATAGATATATTCTATGTCTTTGAATGCATCACAGGATTCTTAGAAATATTTATAGCACTGGTGTTGTCACAATATATAATCACCAGGTCAGTGATTACCTCATTCATTCCTTCCAACCCTTGTCTGATCCAAGCTATATTTGAACAATTTACAACAGCATCAACATACTCTACTTCAATAGTGGACTGAGAAATGCATGCTTGTTTCTTGCTAATCCAAGTCACAAGCCTTTCCCCTAAAAAGAATGCTCCACCAGTTGTGCTCTTCTGGTCATCTATGTTTCCAGCCCAATCTGCATCGGTGTAAACTTTCAATTCAAATTTGCCTTCCAATGTGTACCATAATCCATAATCTTCTATTTTCTTCAGGTATCTCAAGATTCTCTTTACAACAACCATATGTGAATCTTTAGGATTGGCAAAAAATCTTTCCACAATCCACACTGCATGTGCAATATCAGGCCTACTGTGTACAATATACATTAGTTTACCAATAATAGATCAATATAGAGTCTGATTTACCTTGGTAGATTCATCATCCTTTGTCAATTTACAACCAGTTACCATCGATGTTCCTATAGGTTTAGCATCTTCCATGCCAAAAAAATTTAATACTTCTTTAATGTATTTTGATTGTGTGATGAAAATCTCATATTTCTGTTGTATAATCTACAAACCTAGAAAGAATTTAATCTCTCCAAACATAGACATCTCAAATTCCTTTCTCATTTCATCAACAAAATATTTGCAAATCTGATCTTGTCCGCCAAAGATTATATCATGAACACATATTGCAGCAATCAAAATGTTATCATCAGAATCTCCTTTCATGTACATATTATTGTTTTCACTAGTTCTTACAAAGCCAATACTAATAAGATAAGCATGTAATCTTTCATACCATGCCCTCGGTGCTTGCTTTAGTCCATATAAAGCTTTGTGCAGACTACATACCATGTCTTTCTGATTCAGATCAACAGACCCTTCAGGTTGTTCTATGTAGACCTCCTCCTCAAGAATTCCATTCAGAAATGTTGATTTCACATCCATTTGATATACCTTAAATCCCTTATGTTCAACATAGGCAAGCAATATTCAAACTCCTTCCAATCTAGCAATAGGTGCAAAGGTTTCACCATAATCAATAACTTCTTCTTGTGCATATCCTTTGCAAACAAGTCTTGCCTTATTCCTTGTAACTTCTCCATTCTCATTCAACTTATTCCTAAAAATCCACTTAGTACCGATAACATTTTTATCTTTCATTCTAGGCACTAAGGTCCATGTTTTATTCTTTTCAATTTGTTCAATCTCCTCATTCATAGCATTTATCCATTCCTCATTTGCAAGAGCATCCCTAATAGTCTTCACTTCAAACTCACAAACTAAGCATGGGTTTTGTCTTAACTTACTTCAAGTCAACATGCCAAGTTTATTATCTCCAATGATTTGGTTCTCAGGATGGTGTCTTCTAACAAATCTTGCTAGCACTTGATCTCTCCTTTGTTCTTCATTCTGTGTAGGTACAATTTCTTGCTCGTGAGCTTCTTCCTAATTCTCGGTCGTGTTTTCATGATGCTCAGTAGACTCATCCTATGGCTTTGGTAGATACTCTAGATCTTCAACATAAGTGAACCTACCATAGTCTTCTGGCTCCTTCATGATTTCTACATCATTCTTATCAGCAAAATCATCAAATTTTATATTAGCACTTTCTATCATCTTATTAGTAACTTTGTTCATACATTTATAAGCTTTACTTTTAGTAGAATATCCTAAGAATATTCCTTCATCACCTTTGGAGTCAAATTTTCCATTCCTATCATCTTTCAGAATATAACACTTGCTACCAAAAATTTTGAAATAACTTACACTTAGTGTGTATCCAAACCATAACTCATAGGGTGTCTTGTTTGTGTCTTTCTTTAGTTGAACTCAGTTTAGGACATATACAGTTGTGCTAATTGCCTCTCTCCAATATATTTGTGCAACATTCTTCTCAATCATCAATGTTCTAGCACAATCAATCATAGATTTGTTTCTCCTTTTAGCAATTTCATTCTGTTGTGGTGTTCTAGTTGCAGAAACCTACCTTTTTATACCATGCTCATTACAGAAGTTAGTGAATTCATCATAAACAAACTCACCTCCTCTATCATACCTTAAGCATTTCAATTCTTTTCTGATTTCTTTTTCTACTTTAGCCTTATACCATTTAAACAGTTTGAATGCCTCAGATTTTTCTTTCAAGAACATAACTGTCATCAATCTAGTATAGTCATCAAAAAATAAAATAAAGTATCTATCTCCATAGTAGCTCTAAGTTCTCATAGAACCACATAAGTCGGTGTGAACCAACTCCAAAATTCCTTTAGATGAGTAGTCCTTACTTTTAAAACTAGATTTTGTCATCTTTCCCTATTGATATTGATGGCACATAACATGATCAAGTTTGGTTAGACTAGGCAAACCTCTAAATTTTCTCTTTTTACTAATCTTAATCATGTTATCAAATTTACATGACATAACCTCTTATGTCATAGCTATGCATCTTCATTTTTTACCAGTAAACAAGAAGTCTCAGCATTGTCAAGATAAAATAAGTTACCTTTTGATTGTCCTCCTGTTCCGACAAGCTTTCAATTTTCATCATAGGTCTTTACCTTCTTGCTTTCAAATGCCACTTGGTGATTTTTACCTTCTTCTTCAACAAGATAGCATGCCTTTTTTCCCTTATCTTTGTGATCTCAGTTGTCTCTTTTACAATGTTGGTAACCTCTGTTATTCCTTCTTCCATAGCTTCCATCACCAGATCGGTCTCTGTCTTTATCTTCCTCTTTCCTGTTGGGACATCTAGTAGCAATATGGCCAACTTCTTTACAATTAAAACAAGCTAAAGGTAACTTTCTCTTATATCTACATTTACCTTTCTATAGTCTTCAGGCCATAAGAGCTTCAAGTTCATCAAGCTCATCATTAGTATTACTATCACTTTCATTCCTTATATTATGCTTACTGCTAGATTTACCAATCTTCAAAGAAGATATAAAATCAGACTCAACACTCGGTACCACACTATTATCAAAATTGTTCAGTGCAAAATTTGTTAATTTTCCAATCAGACTATCAAGAGTAAGAGTGCTACCAGGTGCAAACCTCATTTCATGAATAGCAGATATTCTGATTGCATAAGCAGGCAACAAGGTTCTTAGTATCTTACTTACCACTGTATCTTTAGAAATGATACCACTGGCTCCTTGGATAGCATTGACTACCTCTTTGATTCAGTTTGTGTACTATGTGATATTTTCTCCTTCCTTCATTTTCATGTCATCAAATCTACCTCTCAAGCTTTCAGCTCTGGCTCTCATCACATTTGTATCACCACCATAAACTAGAGCAAGTTTATCCCACATTTTTTTCATTGTAGTGCAATCCTTGACATCCTCAAATTCAGCATCAAATAGAGCAATATCAATCTCTATCATAGTAATATTATGTTCATGTCGATCTCTCAATTGATCAAGAGTCAATAGACCAACTATCAATTGTATGTAGCCATTGTTAAGTAAAGGTTTAGCAGATTCTCCAATTCCAGATATGTGAAGTCTCATCCAACTTTTCCATGTAGTAAAGTTGTCTTTGTTCAGCTTCGACACTTCCCTCTTATACATCTTGTAATCTTTCTACTGAAGTCCTTAAAACTTTGTTCTAAGAAACCAATAAGCTCTGATACCAATTGTTAGAATAACTGAGAGGGGGGTGAATTAGTTAGATCAGTTATCCTATAGTCCCAAATACAAAGATGTACCTTATCAAATAATTCCAACGAATTATGCAACTCGATGACATAAAATATCAATCTATCTATTCACTTTACCGATTACTAGTAAATAACTAACTATGATTACCGACCAAATCAATTATGTAGTATGTAAAGTATGATAGAAAAATAATCATCACAAATAACACATAACACAATGATTTAACGTGGAAACCCTGTTAAGGGAAAAACCACCTAGGACCGGTAACCCAAAATAATTCACTCTTCTGAAGTGAGCTCAGTGAAGAGCCAACCCTATTAAAGGTTACAAACACAGTATCAAGTGTGACCTGGTTAGAGTATTTATCACTAACAGTTAACTTTTGACCAACATTCACTACGGGGTCAACAAGATAACAATGTACATTCTCTGAATGACATAGGGCAGAATATAAGACTGTTAGGTCCACTCGGTTAAGAGATTTTCTAAATCAATGATTAAACTGATACAGTATGATCTGATTCAAATAAAACTCAATTGCAAATATTCAGATCTATGCTAAGCCCATACAAATCCTCTTATCATTAATCAAATTCACTTCCTTAATATTCTTCAACTTACTTTCACTTGGTAAATGGTTCTTTGATGCTCGATTAACTCTACAGTTTGGTTCTTTCAATAACCAGTCTGATCAGGCATGCATGAATAAAATATTCATGCGATATCTCTATAGTCTTCTTCTTCCAGCATGTTTTAATAATGAAACTCATATCTCTTATATAGACAAGTAAACTATTTTCATATCAGCCATTAGATTTTGCCACTTAATCTCCTTCATCCATTTGGCCTCTTAAACCTTTATCGGCAGATGTGTCATTAACAAATTTCAATCTCATCCTTTAGATATTCTCCAAATTTTGTCAGCTGTGGATCTCATAACAAACTTAATCCTTAATCTCGAAATCATAACAATTCCAGCTCATCAAATTTTAGTCGGTTGTTCTTTGCATTTAATATTTTCATCTATACTTAGTTAATATAGAAATGTGTCGGTGATAACTAGTTAAACTAGCTCAGTTGATACTGTCAGTCGATATACACTGCACTGGCTTGGTGTATACATAAATCTTTAATTACTGACCACATTGACTTGTTCAATTTCAGATCTCTTTTTCATAATAGATTAATGTAACATGCTCAATTCAACAATATAAAGCCATAGACTCATCAATAAGTTACCCAATATTTGTCTTATCCTTATCTGTCATATCCATCTTTTTCTCATGTAGATATCTCAATTCTTCATCTTTTATTCCTCTAACAGATGTTCAGATGTTTGTAACTAACATGATAAGTACTATCAATACTAGTTGACATCAATGAGAACATATTGACTAATTTAATCATCTTACATATCATTTCAGTACTCAGTGATCTCTAATCATTGTTTCTTTAGTTCATTTAGATATTCAATCAGTTGTAGTTCATCACTTTCCCCTCTCCATATCCTCTCTATGTTTTACCCTTTCTCCCCACTCTCCCTCTCTCCCATGTCTCCCTTCTCCTTATTTCTTTCACTTTTTCCCTCTCCCTTTACCCTTATCTCTTTTCCTCTCTATCCTTCTCCCCTTATCTCCCCAATCTCCCTCCCCCTTTTCCCTCTCCATTTCTCCCCTCTCTCTTTCCCACTCTTTCTTACCTCATCTCCTACTCTTTCCCACCTCTCTCTCTCTCTCTATTTACTCCTCTCTCCTCCCTCTCCCTCTTTCCCCCTCTCCATGTTGGCATTACTAGTAAGGATGCAACCAGTAAATGGTAAAGAGACCACTAGTAATAACCAATGGTATTGTCATTGATGTCATTAATGCCTATGCTAACAATGTCAAAATGCTAGGGAATAGGTGACAAGAGCAAAATTTTAGGAAATCGGTGACATGGTGCTGAGCTCAATGTTGTCCAACAATTCACTTACTACTCAGAGAAGTGACCGGTGAAGTCAATGACCAGAGTAGTGATTGATATAGACATAAAACAAAGAAGTGACTGGTGAAGATAAAGACCAGAACACAACATAAGGAAAGGTGTAAAATGGTCACCAGTGAACATTAAGATATCATTAAGACCAGTGAAAGGCACAATTGATGGACACTGAGGAGACTCTTTTACTGAGATTTGTTGCACAGATCACACAGGATTTTTTGTTAAGGAAAAGATTGGCGAAAGGCACAGTTGAAGGCTACTAAGGAGATTCTTTTACCGTGATTTATTACACAAATCATGGAGGATTTTATTTTAAGGGAAATTATATGACACACATCTAATATTTCCTTTAAATGATTGAAACATGACTGAATGATAGATTCATGGTAGATCTTATATTAAGGGAAAGCTTGTGACACGCATATGATATTTCCTCTCATGATTGAAACACAACTGGATGGTGGATCAAAAAGAGATCTTCATAAAGATCGCATCGGCAAAGAGTGGGAAGATCTTTCAAAATTTGATTTGAGTGACATGCACATCTTTCTCTTTATGTACAGTTGTCCCACACTCTATAGAAAGTGTATTTATTCTTCAGTTAGCGAAGAAAATCATTTACCTTCATTCTGCCAAGAAGAAAGAGTGAAACTGTATGCTGATCAAAGCTACTGCAAAAGAAAAGAAGAAGAGAAGAAGAAACATAAGAGAGTGTGCAAGGAAGTGTAGACATCTAAAATTTTCCATTCACACTAATATTAATTTTTATTAATATTTTCCCTTAACATTATGGTTGATTATTATTTATTAACTATAATCATTATATTCTTCTATTTACTTAATTAAATTTATTTTAATTAAATAAATTCATTTTTCCTTTGTATTTAAATTTTATTTAAATACTATAATATATTAAATTTCCCTCCATTTCCCTTTTATAAAATAAATTTTATTTATTTTATTCCTCCACTAGCCTAAAATTCTTCTAAACCGTGATTAAATTAAATTTATTTTAATTTAATTATTTTTCCCTTTTCCCTATGCTTACCCTTTTTCTAAATATTCCTCTAATCTTAATTAAGAGGTAGATTACCTCTAAACATGTGCATAATCACCTTTTTACCAAGGGTCTCTTTTTTGCATTTCTATTTTTTAGGCCAAAATTATATCAAACAAATCAGATCTTGTTGACTAGGTCAAATGCAAAAAAATTAAAATTTTCTAACAAATTTGTACTTTATTTGCACATTGTTTAATGCATGGTTGAGTTTTCTTAGAAGTTTCTGATATTTTCAATCTTCTAATAGTGGTTTTGCAGAATGGTTGACCAAGATTAAGACATCTTGAGACTACTAATCAATTTGTTTTGTAGGATGTTGTTTGAAGATATTGAAAAGATTTGACACTACTAATTCATTGGTTTTGTAGGTTGCCTTGGAGGTTCAAGAAAATATTGTGTCTACTTTAAGTTAATTTTTATAGGCACCTAGTTTAATTAGGAAGGTTCATTTCTGGTGATTTAATTGGGTAGTAGGAAAGTATGCTCTTTCCTCTTTAATGGGAAATCAGAAATCTAGACCTACTTAATTTGGTCATTAGAAAGGAATCTTGGGTAAATGAACATGTGCTTGATGTGTTTGGGAGAACTATGGAGTAGGAGAGCATGCTCTTTTCCTTATGGAAAATCAGAAATCTTGACCTCCATTAGCTATCTATCTTACTTTTCTTGCATTTACCTTTGGAGGGTCTACCAAGTGAGCAATCTTTTGGGAACGACCCAAGTGGGGAACAAGAAAACCTGACTACTCCATCTGACTATAATCAAAATCTTCCTTCAATCCAAAGAGAGGGGAGGCTTGGCTATTTTCTATTCCTAATGCTTCTTCATGTGTAGGGCCTAGTTTCCTCAATCTTGCTAAGCAAGACTACATTTTATTGGGTGCTTGTAGGGCCATCAACGGTCTCAATCTTTTTTTCAAGACTATACTTTTTGGATGCTTGTAGGGATATAGGCCTTAATTCTTCTTGCAGAACTATAGGGGATAGTCATGAACGGAGACCTTTACTAGACACCTAAGGATTTAGAGGCCAACCATTTTAGTCATGTGACTTATTTTGTGCAAGGATTGATCCAAGTGGACTTACCTAGCTCACCCCAAGATACTTACCATATGTGTTCCCTTGGACGCTAAAGCTTTAATGTGGCAAGGTGGAAAGACATGTGCTGCGAGCATTGATCTTTTCCAATTGATCCATAACTTTCATAGTCCTAGGAAAGGCCATTCAACCACCTATTTGTGGGGCTAAGAGCATCAAGTTGTGGGAAAAGGTTGGAACACCTCCCTTTTGACCTTAGGTAGAATGTGTTTGAAGTGTCTTTGATTATACTAGACCCTTGAAAATATTTTGGACATGCACATTGCACTATTTCTTTCTATGTTCTAATTCAATCCATATATCCCCTATCATCCAAATCAATCACATCATCCATTAAACTTGACTTCAAACATCCCTAATCCATCCTTCCACTTCACCCATTCTTAATTGAAATCTTTACCCACACCATCTTCTAATCTTACACTTTTGGCTTAGGAGCACCATCATAATCTTTGGACTTTAATCATCATCCAAATCATATCAAATCAAATCCAACTTTGAGGCCCTGCCCTCTCAAATCCAAAATCAAATAAAATCAATCAAAATTCTTGAGGCCCTCCCCTCTAAATCAATCAAATCCATCATCTACTCATATCAAAATCATTGAGGCCTTTCCCTTTTAAATCAAAATCCAAACTTGCTCCTAGTCTTAAATTCATAATTTGTCCATCATCAAATATTTCCCTCTTAATTCAAATATTCCTCTACATTATCTTCCTCTAATCCAATCCAAAATCTCTAATTCAAACATCATGAATATGGATGGGTTTCACAAAATGGTTGAGGACTTTCAAATTCCAAATCTCAATCCTCAAGTCATATCCAATTCCAATCCATATCACATTCCTTATCCTTCTTCTACCTTTGACAAGGGAAATCCACCTCATTATCCTTCATCCACACATAATTCCTTCCATCATCCCATCATGCCTCTAACATACCCAATCTTTCCCAAGAGATTGAAGAACTTATAAATACCATTCTAAGCTTGCAAAATGAATGTCAAAAGAAAACCTTTGAATACATGTGTCCTCCCCCCTTTCTCCAAATCCATAATCCTCATCCACCATCAAACACTAATCCCCCACATAATTCTCATCTTCCACACAATCCTAATCCTCTAAAACCCACATCATTCATATCCTCCAAAGCTTCACAATCACCCAAAGCTAGACAATACACTCCCCTTGCAGACCCTCTTGATGTCATATTCCACCTACTTGTTGACCAAAACATGATGGTGTTTCCAAACACTATTCCCTTTGATGAGATTCAACCCAAACCCACTTGGTATAAGGAAATTGAATATTGTGATTATCATCGCATCAAGGGTCATGATATCAAGAAGTGCTTAAAGTTTAAAAATTTTGTCCAAGACCTCATTGACAAAGGAGAGATTGAAGTTGAAGATCCCAACCCCTTCATCACATCACCCTCACAAGTCCATATATGTCAAGACATTGTCCCCAAGCATGCTAGCAAATATTCCTCTCATCCTCTAAATCCAAGCATTCCTTCACTCCTTAATCCCCTTATTTTTCAAAATCCACCTATCCCTCTTGATCCACCTCATGATCCCATTCCTAATAAAGATCAAGGCATTCCCTCCACTCCATTACATAATAGCCTTCCATCTCAAGATCCTACCATCCCTTCCATTCCACCACATAATCCTCCCCAAAGTCAAGATCAAAGTACCCCTTCATCTCCATGTCATGATTCCAATCCCTCTTAAGATCCCATTATTCCCCCTAATTCCCCTCATGATCCTAATCCTCCACAAGATCCCACTCTCCTTCTTGATCCTCCATTGCAAGATCCCAATCCTTCACAAGATCATATTCCTCTTCAAGCTCTTGTTATTCATATTAAGGAACCTCTCAAGGACCAAGGAAAACCTACACTTGATGGCCTTGGTGATACCACTCACTCAGTAGATGCTCATATCCCTCCTACACCTTATATACCTTCATTCAAGAATAAACATATTCCTTCATTATCTTCCAAATCCATATTGGGCCCCTATATCCCTAAAGGAAATCCTTCATCCCGTCTGTCCATTTTAGGCCTTATATCCCTGCGCTAAACCCTTCATCCCTTCCATCCATCTTAAGTCCTTATGTTCCTCCATCCACTATACCTCTCACTCCTAGCTCATCATTTATTTCTTCTACCATACCTCAATATCGAAAAAAGACGTGCATCCTTGAGAGATTTATATCCATCCATCTATCAAAACTGGTTATATGAGCCTCATTCATCCATAATTCCTAGGTCTTTTGGAAGCAATTTGGATGCACAACATAAAAATAAAAAATACAAGAATCCACTTACATATAATGATCACCATGTCCTATCTAATCGAAATGTGGCTGCAAAGAAAAGGGAAATACTCAGGAGACCACAAGGGTTCTCCAAGAAAAAATGAAAATAAAAGAAAATATGGGTTCCTAAATCCATCATAGAAGAATTGTGGTCAAAAGAACATAAACGTAAAGAAAAATGAACAACTATGTGGATTCCCAAGTCTCTCTTAAAGGAATGGAATATAAAAGAAAAATCAAAGTTGACATTCAAGCTTCCAAAGACTTCCACTTTGTATTCTTCCAAATATCTTCCATTCTCTCCTCAACCTATTTTGGGTCCTTGTGTCCCAAAATCCACATCACTTCCCACATCAAAACCTCACATTATCCAATCCATTCTCCCTTCACCTTTCCACTACCCTTCAAGGTGTGTGTCGATGTTAATCTTTCCATCATTTCCACCTACTCCCACACAAACCTTTCAATACCCTATCCAATATCCAACTCCCATATCTACTCCATACCCTTCCATATCATATCCTCCCATTCCTCTTACCGCATCTTACACATAAATCCTTAGCCATAATCTACCTTATCCTTCATATCTTTCCCCTACTATCACCATTATCAGCATCTTTGAGCTTACCTTTCAATGGCCTTGGCCAATCATAGTATATCTTTCCAAAGGAACATTTGTTAGAAATAAGGAATATTGAGAGGGGGGGGGTGAATCAGTATTCCACAAATTTTATCTTTTGCCCAATTATGGATATAACAGATTATCTTTATACATGCATAACATAAGAAGCTAAACAACATGCATAGCAATAAAACTGAAGAACTCATAACACATGATTTGTTCTCGAGGAAACCCTGGCCAAGGGAAAACCCCAGTGGGGATGGTACCCACAAAGATCCACTAATCAAAAGTATCCTATTAAGGATGTTGTCCCTGTTAGGAGTCTATTACAAACATATAGTGTATCAATCCTGATTAAGGGACTATAGGCCTTGTTAGAAGCCTCAACCTTGTTAGGAGTTGGTAGTACAAAATGTGATTACCAGCTGAGCCCATTGCCCAAACAACTAATTTACAATATACACTGATTAAAAAATAGGTCAAGGTACATAACCTTATTCTTCTTGCATCAATATCTCTTCCCTGATCTTTCACTATCGCTATTACATATGCTTCATATACTTCGGATCATACTATTACAAATGCTTGCTGCTTATTACAATTCTTACTTCCACTTTACAATTACAAATACATTTACATATATACCAATAGATTTAACCAAGATTAAACATCTAATATTTCATCCCTTTGTATTGTTAAGACATTATTTTGATAAACAAAATAATCCCTTAACTCTTTACCAATTCTGCCTTCAAATACTATCATGTCGGCTTCACACTATCTTCAATAAAACTATCATAACTTCTTCCGTACATTCTGTACTAACTTTCTCTCTGAGATGGGTCATCATTAGTCACCATAGAGTCTATGTTCAAGTGCACAAGCACTAAACTCACTCTAGTGAACGTTGTAAACAAAAACTATGTCCGGGTACACTGGTAAAAATACTGTCTCATACTTAAACAAATATGCAATGCGCTTTGTCATACTTGCTCTCTGACTTGTGTGATCTTCATGTGGATCATATTTTTCCATAATGACAACATCTATGCAATCAACTCAGCCAAATTTCCAACAACATTATCCAAAAAGCATCAGGCTCGAATTCCTCCAAAAAGAAAAAAAAGAAAAAAATTTTAAAAAAAATTCATAAAAAAAAAGAAAAGAAAAAAATTGTCCAATGGTGAAAACTCGGTAATCAAGTGCCTCGGACAAGTACCATGTTGAAAACCTGGCAAAAAGATGTCATGTGTAGTCCCTCCCTCCAATTTCTCTACATACTTGGGGAAAATTCCTTCTCGCTATCCATCCATAATATCTTCCCTATCATATATTTTCCATACCTATCATATCTTTTACATTCATTTATCCACCTCCCCTTGCACTCTATACTTGGGGGCAAGCTCCATCCATACTATGCTACCATAAATATCTTTCATATTCCCTATCCACCATCTATTTTCCTATATAATTTCCTTATCATTTCCTTTCCCATATTTGATCTTGACTATCCTATGTGTCCCCTCTATCCACATGTACCTTCCATAACCCTTACTCATCCATCCATTTTCCTTCATTATTCCATCCATGTTCACATATTTAATTTTGACATCCCTATCCTCCATCTCATAGTCCTCTTCATATTCATTCCCTTAATCCATCATTCATAATACTCTTTGAGTCCATACGCCTTCCTATGTCCTTGATCTTGATTGTCCTATACATTTCCTCCATCCATAATCTATTATCCAATTCCATCTATATCCTCGATATTACTATCCCCTATCCTCTTTATACCCTCCATCACACATCCCTTATCCATCCACCTTCCACCTTCATACATTTTCCCTTCATAAAAAATTAAAGGTACTTAAATACAAAGAAAATATCCATGCATGCTTTAGACAATACAAGCCCTTACTTCCTCCATAAATGTCCCTTACACATTATCCATCCACCTCATGTATCCATTCTTGTCCATCTTTCCATTCTTCATTTTTTTGCCTATATTATGGGACCGTATTTAACTCCTTTACAACATGGTCCTTGGAGCCTCATCCACATCCTCCCCATCCTCCCCATGTCCTATCACCATCCTTCCATCCTATACATTGTTGTCCTCCATATTTCCATCCTTCATTCTCCTCCTAGTGTGGGGCATGTAACTCCTTTTCCGCATAGTCCTTGGATCTCCATCCCTATATCCCCCATCCTAAAATTTTCCATATCCTACCCTTACCTATCCATTCATTTCATCTATCTCCTATCCAATCCATCTCTTCCATCCATTCATTTTCTAACCAAAAATCTATTCATCCTTTTGTCCTCTATCATTCCTTGGTTATCCCTTATCATTGGTTCCAATCCACTTATCATTTTTTTTCTATCAGATCCTATCCAATCCCATAATCATCCTTTCATCTTATTCAAAACATCTTATCTAGATTTATTTTTTCCACTTCCATGTTTTTCAATCTCATCTTATCCAATCATCTTTTCTTCCAATCTCATTCTATCCAATCCTCTCATCCAAATAAATGAAAAAATTCAAAAAATCCAAAAATCCAAAAACAATATAAAATTATCTTGAAAATTTTTTTTAAAAAATTGATATATGATCCTGAAAAAAAAATCAAAAAAATCAAAAAATTCCTATAATCTAAAAGATCCCAAGTTAGTCCAATCAAGTGCAATCAATACTAATCCATGCAATCCAATCTTTCAATCTAGCGCATTAATCCTTTAATCAATCCAATGTCTTAAACCAAATCAAATGATAATCAATTGATCAATTCAAATCCAATCATCATCCTAGGATGTATCCTTCCCAATCTTTGAGGCCCTACCCTCTCAATCACTCAATCAATTGGTTTTCATCTTGACTAGGGGCAATATTCTGGTTTGCTTTTGTTTTTTTGTGCATGCTTGCTTGTTGCTTGTATGTATTAGTATTGTTTGCATCTATCATGGTCTTTGCATCCTATTATCACAAGGGCATCATGGTCTTCCATATCATGGCGTTATAAGGCATATGGTTGTATTTGACCTTTATCACGTACTTGACACATGGTCATCTTGGTTCCTCATAACTTGGTGCATAATGTCAAGAACAATATCAAAATAGGATATGCTCTCCCATGTTGACACAATGATAGTCTGCATTTAGGTTCATTTTGCATTAGAGGCCTTTTATTCACTTCTGCTATCCTCACCCTTCCTTTTCTAGAAAAATGGCACCATCCTCATTCTCTTCCTGTCGTCGCTTAGGCACGACTTATGGGGCATCTTATTTTCTTCTTCTTTGACGTGATGTCGATTCCGACACCGCATCAAAGAGGGGCAAAATGTAGACATCTAAAAAATTTCATTCACACTAATATTAATTTTTATTAATATTTGCCCTTAATGTTATGGTTGATTTTTATTAATTGACTATAATCATTATATTATTCTATTTATTTAATTAAATTTATTTTAATTAAATAAATTATTTTTTCTTTGTATTTAAATACTATAATATATTAAATTTAATTTAATATATTATTCCTCTATTTCCCTTTATAAAATAAATTTTATTTATTTTATTCCTCCACTTGCCTAAAATTCTTCTAAACCATGATTAAATTAAATTTATTTTAATTTAATTCCTTTTGCCTTTTTCCTATGCTTGTACCCTTTTTCTAAATATTCCTCTAATCTTAATTAAGAGGTAGATTACCTCTAAACATGCACACAATCATCTTATCCAAGGTGGCCACCTCTCTATCTTTTTTCTCCACCAATCATTTTTAAATTTATTTTTCACTCTAAAAGTGAAGTTTGACTTTTGCATCTTTTGCCACTTCACCTTTTTCAAATCCTAACTAACATCCTTTTGCCTCTTAATCCTAGCCACTCATTTATTTTGCCTCTTCATCTTTTCCAAACCCTACCTAACCTTTAATCCTAGCCACTCATTATTTTGCCTCTTAATCTCCATCATCCAATTTTTTTCATTTTCTATAAAAGGAGGCCTCACTTCTCATTTTAGGTCTAAGTTCTTTTTATTCTTAACCTCTTAGCTCTTACATCTTCTAGCATTCTTAATCATTCCAGTTCTTTTCTTCATTACAATCTAATAGTGATCATAGTTTCTTAATCTTGTTGCATTATCATTATCATTATCTAGAATCAATCTTGCATCAATCTTAATCTTTATTATTTGTGAAGCTTGGGACAAGTTCCTCATACTTGTTCTCAATCCCTTCACCATCATCTAGCTTGCATCACATAGTTTTGCATTAGTTTTACATTTCATTTGTGTTGGGAGAGCATACCCACAATAATCTCAAAGAGAAAATCAAACAAGACTTTGGGGGCCCTTGTTTTAGCTCATCAGAAGTTGTAGTGAAAGTCACTTATTTTGTTGCATTTGAAATGACTAACATCTAATGTGATTTTGTTTGGTGTTTTGGTGTTTTTCATTTGTAGAAAATAGGTCCATATTTTCATTGCATACAAGAAGCATGGTAACCTAAGGAGAGCATGCCAGTGGTGCTTAGTGATGACTCTCAGTGAATGAAACAATGATCTTATCAGGCTCTGCAAAGCCATTTCAAAGGATCAACCCTTTTATTATTCTCTAACAATTGCAATATCCAAATCCCAATATCTAGGTGGACATTAACAAGTCCCTTGTACTAAATCCCTTAACCGGGTGACATCTAGTTGATGTTTTAAAGTCCTCTAACAAGGCAGGCTTTAACATGCCTTATTCTAAATCCCTTAACTAGGTCACACCTAACAGTGCGTCTGTAATCCCTTAACATGGAAGGCTTTTCACACGGCCCACTTTAGAAGAGTACAAAATCTGTGAGTTCCTACTCACACCGTGGTTCTCTTCCATTTTGGGTTTCCACGTGATATATCTGGTGTTCTATGTTGTTGTGATTTTGTGTTGTTCATTTCTTTTATAGGATATATTTTGCATTCAGTAATAGTTAGTGGATCTAAGAGTGTCTTCAATTTTTATTGGGTGTTGATTCACCCATCCCTTCTTAGCACCGGTTGGGACCATCACTCCCCTCTCCCTTCCTCCATCTCCCTTCTCCCATCTCTCTTTCTCCCTCTCTCACTAGTTTCCTCACCCACAATCTCCCTCTCTCCATCTTTACCCCTATTATTTTTTCCCTCATCCTTCTCTCCTCTCTATTTCTCTTTCTCCCACTCTTTCCCTATCCCCCTCCCCCTCTCCCTCTTTGTCTTCTCTCTCTCTCTCTCTCTCTCAACCCTAAACCCTAAACTCTATACCCTAAGTCCCAAACCCTATAACCATAAGCCCTAAAATCTATACTAGTGTTTAAACCCTAAAACCTAATATCTAAACACTATAACCATAAGTCCTAAATTGTACATCCTTTCACTATTTCCCACTCTCTCCCTATCTCTCACTCCCGTCTCTTTCTCCAAACCTCTAAACCTAAACTATAAGCCTTAAGCCCTAAACTCTAAGTCCTAAACCCTCTCTCATTATCTCCATCTATGCCCTTTTCACTCTATCCCTCTTTCCCTTTTCTCCATCTTCCACGCATCTCTCTCTCTCTCTCTCTCTCTCTCTCTCTCTCTCTCTGAGCTACCTAATTATTCCCATGTTAGTTTGTGGGTGTGCAGGGGAAAGGAGGTGAAAGGAGGTTTTTTTTTCCTTGTAGCCTTGCATAGATGTAAGGTAGGAAGGAGTGTGTCTTGCAGGAACATGGGGAATAAATGAAAAAGGATACAAGGACCCCACATCCCTATGAGGATCAATAGGTTGTGGGATTATCTTCTAGTTATTCGATCTAAATGTAATTTTTCATTAATATTCCTATTTTGATTGCATTACAAAGATCCTTATTCACATCTTGTTCATCTAATAACACACAAGGTGTGCAATAGGTTTTTAGGTGTTAAGTTGGTTTTCAATCTGATGTTAAGTTGGTTTTCAATCATAGGATATCAAACATAGTGTGTTTTGTGTAACATGTGAATTGGTGCTTAAAAATCCAATGACATTTGTTACCATATTATGGATACATAAAACCAACCCATTATGTCATACCATTATCTGTTCTTTAGTATATTGTTGAAATATTTTAATACCATTACAAACGAGGATGTAAATCATCTGTACATTAAAAAATATGGGTTATATGGACATCATCAAATGAACTCTCAATAAAGGTTTGAGATAACTATTTTGAAGTCTCGTAAAGGTGTGGCCTAACGAAACAACACACAAAAATTGTTGATACATAGAAATATCTTAAGGAAATGCAATCAACTATTAGGTTATTTGCAGGATATGATCTAAGAAAAAATAATTGAAAGGTGTTTTCCAATCCCAGTTTCTTTTATCAAATATAGGGGGTTCACAACTCCATTATATGTGGCTCAACCTTATGGGATAAGTCAAATAGAGAAAATGCACACACTACAAACACCACATTATATACACAAGGCAATAAAAAAATTTAGGAGAAAAATATTGGTTTCAAGGTTACAAGAGACAACGTGAATTATGGACTGAACTAATAGTTGAATCACATGACTTAAATAATGGGTTTTTCAATTACAACCATGAGCTCACAATGATCAAAGAGGATTCTTGAAAAATTAATGTTGATATATTGAAACAAATGTCACTCAAACACTACAACATTTAATACTTTAATGTTTTCATTGTAATATGAATTTAAACATAGAATTGCAACCATATAACTTAACTAATAGCTTCTTAATGTAGAAATTCTCTTCTAATTAATGAGATTGGTGAAACACAAACACACACACACACACAAGGAAATGAAATGGAACCTATATTTTCAAGCTTCCCTATGATTGTGTCCCGCCTCTTTTGTAATTCTTCTCAAACCATTGTAATTTTCTTGCCAAATGCCTCCAATTTATTTTTTCCTTTTTCTTTTTAAAACCCATTTTTCCTTCTTTGTTCTTAGAATTGGTTACCTTGTTTTTTCCTTTTTTTTTAATGTAATACCCTTTTCTTTTTAATTCACTTATCGGAAGAAAATAACAAAATACCATCCTAAACCATGTCACCCTAGGAATATTAAAGAATATAATTTTATTCCTTATCGATTATTGTGATTTTATTTTATTCATTTAACATTCAACAAAGCATAAGTAATCATGATATATAACCACATAAATCAAAGTAATCAAAACATTATCTATAATGTGATAACATCATAACATAAGTCAAAGAAAGCATAACACATGATCTAATAAACATAGAGGTCAGGTATTTGAACATTGACTAAAGTCTACGACTGGTTAAACATGTCAACTAAGGTCTATAAAGAAACTCAAACTCCCAAAAATTAAAACAGAAAAGGTCGAGATGTGACAGACCTTGAGGCACTTATTGTCATTGCCACACCTAGAGAGGGCTTTAAGGCTCATGATGGTGATTTTTTGCATGTGGCAGAGTTCATACTACCACTTCATCCATTCTTTCTATGGAGGGTGTTAGAGTAATAAGTTATTTTCTTATTAATTAAATCACATTGATTCAATTATTAAGTTAGTTATTATCTCTTTCTACTTAAGCTAAACTTTAGGTATATAATAATTAATTATTATCATGCATCCTAAGTTTGCTCACCCTTTTAGGGTTTTAGATATCCTTTATAAGGATTGATCTCTTTTTTATTGGGAACACATTCATTTTATTTAATTACAACTTTTGGTTTTGCACATCAAGAATGTCTCATCTCTCGTGGATCTTTGTGTTCAGGCCTCCATAGCTTTTGCTTCTCTCTTTCTGTGACAGGTGTTTGCATACAGGTGTTCTTGGGAGCTTTGGGTTGTTTTCTCATCAACTCCAACATGGTATCAGAGATTTAGATCTTCATACCCATGTTCTCTTTCTAAGAGATTCGACATTGTTCGCCAGATCTGCATTTTTAGAAGATTTTCTGTCGGATCTAGGAGGCTCCTTTTATGGTCATGTTGGGCTCAAAGGGACCTCATTGTTGCATTTAGAGCACCCAAGAACCCCTATTTCAATATAAAATTTGTCAAATTTGGACAAGTTGGCCTTTGAGGCAAAGATTTTTTTGCATGTTGGGTCGTACAGCCCTGGCATGCAATTCGAGGCAAAAATAAATATATATTTTTTGCTAGCAATACTACCAGCGGCTCCCACCAGTAGAACTGTTGCGGTTTCCACTGCAGTTACCGCTAGCATGATCGACGGGTTAATTGTGCAGTCTCCGTCGAGCCCGCAATAACCATTGAGGCTTAAGCCCTCTAACCGTCAATGCCAGCCCCTTTTTTGCAAGTTGCGGTCACATGCAGGGGACCAGCCCCCAAAGCTTCAATCCTCAATGCCAACCCCCTAGTCATGTGGTGACCAGGGGCCATAATTTTCTGGCCCCAGGGGCCTATTGTTTTTCTTGTGGTGACGGTCGTCTGGCCATCAAAGTTAAGCCCGTGAAGTGTTGATGTCAGCACACATCAACAATTTGCATGTACACATTTTTTGGGGGCCCATCAGCATACCTATGGTTTTTTGCTCATAACTTGAGAATACGGTGTCGCAATTAGGCAAACGAGATATCATTGGAAAGCTTGTTCAGAGGCAGATCTTTTTGGCTGGATTTTTTTCCTCCATATTTTGTACCATGAGTTCAAAGTAGAGCTTCTTTTTTTCCTTCTTGGGGGCATAACTTGCGCATTCAAACTCTATTTTTAGCAAACAAGCTATCGTTGGAAAGCTTGTTCTGTGATCTTTCCAGTGCTATGATTCATTTTTCCAAATTCTACTCCACGTATATTTTATTCAATTTTTAGCATTTTTTCACTCTAGTGAATATATTGGATGTTTAAGGTCATGTGATATCTTCCCTATAGCGGATGGCTCTTCTTTGGTTGTTCTTTTGTTTCAACAGTCTTTCGCTCTTCTTTGAGTAGTGTATACATCATTTTGTAGCAATATTTTATGCACACACACTGTGCATGTATGGGATCTTGCACATGTTTGTGCTCTTTGTACTTGCACTCAATTATAAAGTGTCATGGGGGGTTTGATGTTTTGCCTTTGTTTTCCATCTACTTTTGTCACATGAGTGTTCCTCCAATGACATTAGCCTCAAGTATATCTATTTGTTTATGTACTCTCTCTGCACCTTTGATGTTCCTAGTTCTTCATCATGCAGTTCATATTGGATGTTCTTTTCAGTGTACTTGTCATTACTCCCTTGTCAGCATTATGGGGGGGTTTCTACTATTGGTTCTTCTGCTTCCTTGGTTCAATAGTGTGAGCTATATATTCAGTATTTGTTCCTATGTACTAGGCGGATGCAATGGCTGGGTATGTATGCATTCTAATGAGATGGATCATTTACCATATGGAGACTCTTTCTTTCCTATTTTTGGAAGCACTCTTCCAGCTTTGTTTGATCAGCTCTTTAGACTTTGGTGTTTTTATGCCATCTGTATCTTTGAGTTCATGTGTTTGTCTTTGTTTGTCTCCTGATTCGAGTAGTATCATTTGAGGGCACTCATGCAAATTACAATCTTCACTATCTGGTCATATTTTAGTGGAGAATCTTCAAATCAGTAGTTACTTCTTGACAGAGTTTGTAGCTTCTTGCTTCAGTGATGTTCTACATGTTCATCCTTGTTCCTATTTTTTGGAACATTCCCTAGTTTTGGAGGCTTCTTCAGTCCTTCAAACTAGTCTTTGTCTCTTTTTGGAGTAGAGTTTTTTCTATGTGGTTTTCTCTATTTCTCTGCTTTATAGAGCCTCTCTTTTGTACTTGGGTACCTGATCAAACATTTTGTTGTCGGGACTCATTTGCTTTCAGTTTATTTTTTCTAAATTTTTAGCTACTCCCAAAATTCATCTTAAGGGAGGGTGTTAGAGTAATAAGTTGTTTGCTTATTGATTAAATCATATTAATTTAATTATTAAGTCACTTATTATCTCTTTCTACTTAAGCTAAACTTTAGGCATATAATAATTAAGTATTTTATTAATTATTATCATGCAACCTAGGTTTGTTCACTTAGGGTTTCAGATCTCCTTTATAAGGATTGATCTCCTTGGTATTGAGAACTCATTCATTTCATTTGATTGCAACTTTTGTTTTTTCACATCAAGAATGTCTCCTCTCTCATGGATCCTTGTGTTCAGGCCTCCATAGGTTGCGCTTCTCTCTTTTTGTGACAGGTGTTTGCATACAGGTGTTCTTGGGAGCTGTGGATTGTTTTCTCATCAACTTCAATAGAGGGAATCTAACAATAAATAGGGCAGATGAATAGAAGCACATGTAGGTTGGAAGTTCCTAAAGGACAGGAATTTGGAGGCAACGCTAGAGAAGAAGTGAGCCAAGAATCTAAAATTCTCTAAAGAAGATTATTGGAAGAGACGATAAGGGAGTTCTAGTATCAATATTTATTTGTTAAATTTTGAAAAAAAAATATGATAGAAAGCCTTGGTTTAGTTTGAATATTCTACCATTAAATGGTATCTAACAATTTGATAAGTATATAGCATCTATATAGTTTGTAAATTTTGTTTTATAAGGGTGACGAGTAAAACTAAACAATGGATATTTTTTTAGATAAAGGAAGTAGGGATAGATGAAAAATATAAATATGATGGAGAAAAAATAAGAATGGTTTGTAAAACTTCTTTGAAAATCAATACAAATTACATGTTCATCTAGTCTTTGTCGATCAAAAAATATATAAAAATTCAAAGAAGTATAAAAAAGTGCATGAATTTGCATGAACATGTACAATACTTATTATCTTTAAATAAGAGTAAAATTAAATTAAAATATGAATATATCATAATTAAAATTATTTTATTGGGTTGGGGGCTTGGCTTGATTAGCGAGAGCTTCTTGTTATGAAGCACGAGGGCACGAGGCCCAATCTCCCCCATCCTATGTGGTACCAGAGGGCTCTTTAGACTTTGGTGTTTTTATGCCATCTGTATCTTTGAGTTCATGTGTTTGTCTTTGTTTGTCTCCTGATTCGAGTAGTATCATTTGAGGGCACTCATGCAAATTACAATCTTCACTATCTGGTCATATTTTAGTGGAGAATCTTCAAATCAGTAGTTACTTCTTGACAGAGTTTGTAGCTTCTTGCTTCAGTGATGTTCTACATGTTCATCCTTGTTCCTATTTTTTGGAACATTCCCTAGTTTTGGAGGCTTCTTCAGTCCTTCAAACTAGTCTTTGTCTCTTTTTGGAGTAGAGTTTTTTCTATGTGGTTTTCTCTATTTCTCTGCTTTATAGAGCCTCTCTTTTGTACTTGGGTACCTGATCAAACATTTTGTTGTCGGGACTCATTTGCTTTCAGTTTATTTTTTCTAAATTTTTAGCTACTCCCAAAATTCATCTTAAGGGAGGGTGTTAGAGTAATAAGTTGTTTGCTTATTGATTAAATCATATTAATTTAATTATTAAGTCACTTATTATCTCTTTCTACTTAAGCTAAACTTTAGGCATATAATAATTAAGTATTTTATTAATTATTATCATGCAACCTAGGTTTGTTCACTTAGGGTTTCAGATCTCCTTTATAAGGATTGATCTCCTTGGTATTGAGAACTCATTCATTTCATTTGATTGCAACTTTTGTTTTTTCACATCAAGAATGTCTCCTCTCTCATGGATCCTTGTGTTCAGGCCTCCATAGGTTGCGCTTCTCTCTTTTTGTGACAGGTGTTTGCATACAGGTGTTCTTGGGAGCTGTGGATTGTTTTCTCATCAACTTCAATAGAGGGAATCTAACAATAAATAGGGCAGATGAATAGAAGCACATGTAGGTTGGAAGTTCCTAAAGGACAGGAATTTGGAGGCAACGCTAGAGAAGAAGTGAGCCAAGAATCTAAAATTCTCTAAAGAAGATTATTGGAAGAGACGATAAGGGAGTTCTAGTATCAATATTTATTTGTTAAATTTTGAAAAAAAAATATGATAGAAAGCCTTGGTTTAGTTTGAATATTCTACCATTAAATGGTATCTAACAATTTGATAAGTATATAGCATCTATATAGTTTGTAAATTTTGTTTTATAAGGGTGACGAGTAAAACTAAACAATGGATATTTTTTTAGATAAAGGAAGTAGGGATAGATGAAAAATATAAATATGATGGAGAAAAAATAAGAATGGTTTGTAAAACTTCTTTGAAAATCAATACAAATTACATGTTCATCTAGTCTTTGTCGATCAAAAAATATATAAAAATTCAAAGAAGTATAAAAAAGTGCATGAATTTGCATGAACATGTACAATACTTATTATCTTTAAATAAGAGTAAAATTAAATTAAAATATGAATATATCATAATTAAAATTATTTTATTGGGTTGGGGGCTTGGCTTGATTAGCGAGAGCTTCTTGTTATGAAGCACGAGGGCACGAGGCCCAATCTCCCCCATCCTATGTGGTACCAGAGGGCGTGCATCACTCGTCACATTAAAAAATTTATCTAACGCACTGCAATTTATAAGAGAGTGCTATACCTCATTCCTCTAGTCTAAAAAAAATTATTTTATTAAAAAAATATTAAATATTTATAAAAAATTAAAAAACTGAATTCAATATTTAGATAAAATTTAAGAAAGTTATAAAAATGGTAATTAAAGTGAAAAAAATTACACTTAATATTTATAAAATTAAATATTTGTTAATTATTTTATTCTTATTTAAAGTTTATTTATAAAAATAACCTTTATCAATTAAAAATAACTTAACTTTTAATCAATCGAAACAAAAAATAGAATAAAATTATATGGTGCCCAGGATGCCTCTATATCAATGGAAATAAACTAGCTTAAACTAAAATTATAAACTATTTTTATGATTTAAATTTTAATTGAACAAAAGTAATGATTATTTATTAATTTAAATCGCCTGTTTTAGATTAAAGCAATGTATTTCACCTGTAATGTATAAACAAAATAGTGAGCTATCTTCGAATTACATAAACAAAGCAATTCGGGGATGTAGCTCAGATGGTAGAGCGCTCGCTTAGCATGCGAGAGGTACGGGGATCGATACCCCGCATCTCCATTTCTTCTCGGTAGATTGTTTTGACATATTCTAAACCAACAGTGTGTCTGAAACAACTGAACGGAATCCCCTGTATTTATCAGATGATAACAGAAATGACTAGAGCTGATAAAAACAGGGCACATGTTTTATGTTATTTTTTATTATTAGTTTTCACTTATAGCAACAATCCTAATCTATCGTATTCAATTTTTTATTAGTTTCACTGATTATTGTACAAAATTAAACAATTTCATAGTCTATAATTATTTTTTATATATAAAAAATTATCACATTTCATTTTTTTTATTGGTCAAATCTATCTAATTAAATATATAATCTTTTAAATAAATAAATCTTAGATCTTATGTAATTTTAAAAAAAACTCTCCTACTTAATGCATTGTCTATCTAAGAATGCTTTGATCCCATTTAATATTTTTTAGATTGTGGAGACCACTACTATGTACATCATATAAATTACATTGTTGACTTCAGAGTAATTTTGTCTCTTTGAATGATATTTTTTTACTTCAATGGTGATAGTTTTATTTAATAATAGCTTTTATTAAAAACTTTTTTCACACCAATAGACTCTTAGTCTTGGTGAATTTAGTGAAGTTGAAAAGTTTGTTGGCGGAATGGATAACCCTTAGTGCTTGGCTTTTAGGTGAAGGGGTTCAACCTGACTCCTATAAAACCCTCCATAATTTTTAAATTTTTTTTTTTTAAAGGAAAAACTTTTTTCACATTTAAAAACAACTTTTAGAATTTGAAACAATCCTTCTTCACTCATAAAAATTGCAACTGATTGAAACAATTTATATTCTTGTCATAATGGCCTATTATAGGATCAACTGATTGTTTGATTGAATTTGTTTATTATTCTACTAATGGTCATGTTAGACTATATACATGAATCTTCTTTAGTTCCACTAATCTAACAACAATCATTAACCACTCTACCTAATATTAACTATCATATGTAACAATTATAGGTAGGAATTTGATGTAGCCAATAATGTTTAATACTTTTTTCACTTGTGTTGTGTTTCCCACATAAAATCTTTACACATAAAATCATACTATATGTAACAATTATAAGTAGGAACTTGATGTAGTCAACAATGTCTAATACCTTTTTCACTAGTTTTGTGTTTCTCACATAGAATCTTTAAACATAAGATCGTAGCCTTCATCAATGCCTTGAAAAGACATACACAAAGTCTTTTAATAGTAAAACTAATTATATTGTAGGAGTTCCAAATCACTAGAAGATCACATCAATATGCTACTAAAGAAAGAGTCAATAGTACTTGTGAGATAAATTATAATTTAAGAATTTCAAATCAATAGTTTAATTCATTCAAAGATAGAATGTGTCATTATAATCATTTAAAGATAGCATAAGGGAAGTGTTCCAATAACTATTATAGCTAACTTTGCAACTAATGTTGGTTTTGACCACCGCAAAATTTTCACCATTGATGTAAATACTTCACATTAATTTTCTGATAAGTTTGCTTTGTACTAATAAAATTGTACAATTCCTCTACTTAGTAACATTTTTTTAAATTCTAAATATACAAATAAATAATATCGATTTAATTGATAATTTCTAAATAGATTTACTGCCATTGACTGAAACAATTTTTAAGTGGTTTCTACCATCATTGATTGGAACCTAAACATCCTTACTTCGAATAGATTATATAAGTTGTATTTCAATTACATTCTTGAAACCGAACCAGCAAATAAAATCACTCTCCACATTTTGTAAGTGGAAAGAAAAGAAAATTATTTTAATGTCCAGAAGCTAAAGATTACATCATTTAACACCATTTGGTTCTGAGGAAATTTACATCATTTAAACTCTCCCAGACTGAAAATAAGATTTTGCCTAATAAATTTTCACGAAAAACAAAACCCAAGCAATCATTTTCATTTGGCACTTTTTATTATCAGTCGAGTACAGAAAAGGCTCGTTAAATGACGGTCTAAAGTTTCAAAAAAGTTACTGATAACCTGCAAATTGACGAATTTATGAATCGTACAGACACATCAAAGCGAAAACGCGTAACATGTTTTCTCATTTTCAGATATGTAAAGTTCCTCCTCTCGATCTTCCTAAATCTTCGGCTGAATGTGAAATTATCTGAGAAAAAGCCCTAAATGCATTGATATGGCCATTCAATTTTGGCAATTTAGGCCGTGTTCAGTTCTCCTAGTACTACAATCCAAAAAATGCCAGCAAAAAACCAGTCAAATACGAAATCCTACTCGCTTTTCCATTTGACTTGCACGGGCAAAAGCACAGTTGCTTGATGCCCTAAATATTGTTTTAAATAGTAGCTATGAAATTGTACAGTACCTGTTTTGAGCAACACATGTGCAAATGATTTGTTTTTTTGCGTGCATTCATCTCATAGGATCTTTCTGAGTATTTACTGTTACCAATCCTTTGTCTATTCGAATGCAGAAAAGCTCTGAATTTTGAAGTACAGCCTACGCTTTTGACGGCGTAACTGACGAAGCAAGCAACAAACCAAAGGTTACTTTTTTCGTCCTCTTTAAGATATAAATGGGGGACATTAGATCATTTTCGGCCGTTGCTGGACTATTTAAAAGATGTTACATTTGTGATTTGGGATTAGTTAATTAGAAATAAAGAGTGTAATTTTAGGAGATGTTTTAGAAAATTATGTTTGAAAATATTAGTAAAATGAGTGTGATGTGGTTATTTTTATACAAAATAGTACTATTGTATATCTTTATATGAAAACTCAAATTTGCATACTATGACTAACATCTAGTATTTTTTTATTGACCTTCAAAATATTGTGAAAATGCAAAAAATAAAAAGACGTGTTTTATGTTGTGTGAAGAATATGATTGTGTTTTCATTGATAGAAAAATTAAATTGTGATATGGCTATCATGATTCAACTGTGTAGTTTTTTGAGTCAAACTCATGACCTATGTTTCATGAGTAGTGGTTTCATGTTTCATTGAAAAATTAAAATTTTATTTTAAAAATTTATAGATTGATGATAAATAAATAATATAATAGAACATTCTTTCAAAATTAGAATTTTGAAATTAAAAAATAAAGATTACATACAGCTGCAACAAGGTGTTCCAAAGATGATCAATCAACAAGATATATTATTATTATTTTGAATTGACAAGATATATTATTATAGTGAAAAAATTATGAGTGAAATGATAGGTTGTGTTTTCATTAATTGAAATGAAATGGAAGTTTTTGATAGATTGTGTTTTCATTGTTGGAAAAGAATGGATGTTTTTAATACTCTTAACAAGATCAAACAATCTATGAGATCTTTGAATTGTTTCTTGGATTATGAGATTGAGATTGAGAATTGAACAGTTCAATAATTTAATCTACAAATTAACAAGAAAAAATAACCAATAGAACAAGGGTGTTAGTGACCACCAGCCCTAAATTGTGCACTCTAAGTTATTGAATGGTATATGCCCACCCTAACTTTGCTTTCTCTAAGTTCTTAAATGTTACTTGAGATTTTGATGAATTTTTTTTGGTGTGTTTCTGCATATATGACTTTAAAAATTGAAATTTGGTCAGCTTAGCCACGTCCTTTAATTATCATGTATTGAATTTTCTTTAAGATAAGAATTAGAAGGTTATACAAACAATTTTTCCAACTATTAAATCTACCAATAGATAACTATTGGACAAAAGTAGTGTCTATAAGACCACCATAATGCAGCACCCTCATAAATATACTGTAACCGTTGCCATTGGACCACTAATTTTTTATAAAATTCAAATTAATTGTAGATTTTTTTAATTGTGTTATAATATATATGAGATATCATATCCAAGATTTGAAGGGACGATTCCACAAAAAGAGACTCAGTCAGGTATCGTTGAATCTTGGAGGCACCTTTTCAAATTTGAATAGACAATTCTACATGTAGAACGAAATGGGTATTATTTGCATTGGTCACTGGTCAGCCATGCAGACTGTTACACTGACAGATGAGGCATGACCATTGGAGGCCTCACAATGAATGCACTTGCTGACAGAACCAAAATCGTATACTCGTGAATTGCAATTAACGATGCCCATCAATTGTCTTGATACCAGTGCACTCATTTTACCTAGTTTTTTTCACTGCTAAACACGATGAATTTCTCAGATTCTGAAGCACAAACTTTTTAAGGCGTAGACATTGATTAAAATCTTTGAGGGGATCTACAGATTTCCACCATGTTTACACAGAAAATCGGATTCACCAGTTGTCTGCATGGTGAAGAAAAGATTGAAGAAAAATAATTTCTGATACTCTGCCCAATTATATTTATTTTTTATAAGACAAATCTCTGACACGCTTGCAAAACACCCATCAAAACTGCATCTGACGCCTACATTGAGATCCTCAACTTTTTATTTTATAATAAAAACAAAAAATTGTACAATATTAACAAATTGTATATCGTATTATATGCAAATCTTAGGTCCTAGGATGCTCTGACATAAACATGATTGACTGAGCATATTTTTTGTTTTGGCAGAGTATAGAGTATGAGCTCGTCTCTTATATTTTTCGACTCTTGCACCCAATAAGATTTTATTCTTAGTGGATTTATTAAAAAAATTAGCTTTCACTAATAATTTTGAAAATTGGGAGAAGCATGCTTAAATGTTATTAGGTAATAAACTAAAAAAATCTTGAAGATGAAATGGATATATATTATAAAAAAAATTGAAGTTTTTGAATCAGATTTATAAATTAGAAATAGGGGAACAAAATTTGAATCTAAATGACAAAAACTCTACTACATAAGATAAGATAAGATAAATTTATTAATGTCCAACAAGAGACCAACAAGGGTCTAAGGGACTAGAAATGTACAGCAAAAGGAACAGCAAACCAACAGGCCACCAAACAGTGGCCGGAAAAGCAACCAAGAGTGAAAAAAGAAAGAAGAGAAGAAGAAACAACAAGCAAGAAGAACAAACACAAGTGAAAAACTAAGGATCATTTTTAGGAAGAAAGAAGTTTAGCACTGAAGGATAATGATCCAGATGAGTAGGAACCCTGAGTCGTCGCTGTGAGCTGCTAGAGATGTGTCGCTGACTAGTAAAGGTGTTGCGGGGTCTCACAGATCTAGAGTGACCAGTGATGGAGGCAATGTGAGGCCGCTTCACCCCTCGTAAAGGAGACGAGGGTGAGAAGAAGGTCGTAATGAGCTGATCGGATATCTATCTCTTTGGGGGAAAAGAAGCTGTAGCGTGTGCTCGCGGAGCTGTACAGTCTCACGGAGATAAAGTGCTAGGCATCTCTGATCGGTGTAGCTGAAGAAAGAAGTCAAGGAATTGCACCCTCTGAATAAGCATTAGAATCTCCCTCTGATCTCATAGTAAGTAGGACAACGAAAGATGAAGTGTGTCTCAGTCTCAATCTTAGCTAGGGTACATAACTAGCAAATCTGATCATCTCTGTCAATGTGATGGTCTATTTGGACCCGAAGGCGGTGAGATCCAACCCGAAAAGATCCCAGCATAATGCGAAGGGCGTGGCACCAACGCTGAGATAAGTATCTAGGAAGAACAATAATCCCATCCCGAATGTCTAGAAAGTGCTCAGCATAAAAAGCCATCCTTGGGTGCAAACCCCCACATGGGTTGATCCAAGTCGTGGTGATATACCGCTTGTATATGTCAAGTCTGACATGTCTGTTCAACTCATGTCTGGAAGGGAGGAGGTGAGTCGAAGCATCAAGCGAGAACTGATAGGGGGGAGGTGATCAATGTCAATCCCGATGGAACCTAAAAGGGATGAGGCTTGGGCATACCAACAACGGGCTCTGGGGGAGCGGTCTGACTTGGCAAGCGCCATTGAAGAGCAATAGGCCAGGTAGGAGTATCTGTTGCGACCGTCATTGGAGTCTGCAAAAAAATAGAGTCGGTGAATAAACCAAACCAAATCAAAGATGGCCCCCAATCTAAAGGGATGAGCCCTGAACTCAGCCAAAATGATGCTATGAGAGGTGGACCGATGACATCTGATGATATGTCAGAGGAAGATAGTTTGAACACGCTCGATAGAGGCCCAGTCAGAATCTAGAAGCAACGGCCCCCAAACAATAGAACCATAAAGTACCGTAGGTCTAACCAAGGAATCCAAGAGGGACAACTTGGACACGGTGTCCTGAAAATGATGTCTGAAACATTGTCTCTCCAACATGGCAAGGGAACCCATCCCTTTACTGATCCTGGGCAGAATGGCGGTCTCAGCTAGAATGATGCTGTGAGAGGTGGACCGATGACATTTGATGATACACTGGAGGAAGATAGTCTGAACACGCTCAATAAAGGCCCCAGTCAGAATCCAGAAGCGACGGCCCCCAAACAATAGAACCATAAAGTACCGTAGGTCTAACCAAGGAATCCAAGAGGGACAACTTGGACGCGGTGTCTTGAAAATGATGTCTGAAACATTGTCTCTCCAACATGGCAAGGGAACCCATCCCTTTACTGATCCTGGGCAGAATGGCAGGTCCCTTTACAATTTAATCATTATATTATGCCAATACTAATATATTAAATATATTTTTATATAAATATAAAAAATATATCTTTTTAAAATTATTAAAATATATCTTATCATTTACAATAAATATAATTATTTTAAGAAATATAATTTATAATTAGTCATATTGAATTACTTATTTTGAAATAAGTTAGAAAATTATTATAAAGAAAACACATCTTTTAAAAAAAATATTAAACTACATCTTATCTTTTATAGTAGATAAAATTATTTTAAGAAATATAATTTATAATTAGTCATATTGAATTAATTATTTTGAAATAAATTAGAAAACTATTAGTTCGGATTTTAAATCTTAGAATAAAAATTACTAGCATACCTATCTATTTCATATTTGTTCATTATTCCACTTTAAAAATATTATACTATGTACTTATTATTAAAATATTATTATATTATAATATTATTGTAGTTAAAACTAAATTATTATCAAGATATAATTATATTGAAATGTTTTAATATATTCTTGTTATTATTATATATTGTAATGTTTTAATATATTATTGGATGTTTTAAACAACAGTGCCTTTTTTTTTTTTGACAATTTTAATTATAGAATATTATTGACATGCGTGACTGCAACATTTTTTAATGTTATTCATTTAAAGATAGCATAAGGGAAGTGTTCCAATAACTATAGCTAACTTTGCCCATCGTAAGTTTCTTAAAAGGGCATTGAATTTGACATTTTTTTTAATTGTTGTCTTTGTATGCAACTTAAAGATTTATTAAGCTGATAGACTTTTTATTGTGAACATAGCCCATTGACGAAATTATCTGATTTGAGAAAAAATATCGGTCACTTTTTCCGTTCGCAACAAATTTTCTTGTTACTTTTGAAATGATAGTTGCTTAACAAACTACCACTCTTCAGCTAACATGGGGAGTGGTGAGTGGGGAGTTAATTCGTCTAACTGTATGCCTCCCCACGAAACCGTTGGAAACCCACTCTGGACCAGCCTGCCGGTGGTGCTTACTTTGCTTCTGGGTAAATGAAGTAAACTGGTGGATCTGGAACGGCACTCTTATTCTGTATTGAAACCAGCTCTAAAGATGCCCTTGCCTCTGCCTCTGCGCGCTTAGATGCTGGCTGTGATGCTGCCTCTATAGCTGTTTTCGTTGGCGAAACAGTAGCTGTTTAAAGTCCACCCGCTGTGGGTCTTTATATCGATCTAGGACAGGGCTGTAATGTCCCACTTACGAGATAACTTAGAGTTTTGACTAATTCCTTAATTCTTCAATCCAACTTCCAAGGGACATTTCTCTATAAATAGCTTACACGAAAATCTTCCTTAATGTGATAAATATTTGTATTGAATGTCATAATTGTATAGGGCATTAATATCCTTGATACAATGAATTTGGACTGTGATTAATGCAAATATTTGATACTTTGGAAGACTGGCCTTGAAGCAATTTGTATTATCAACAATATTTCCGATATGAATCTCTTATCTCAATTCAGTAAACCAAGATGATGATACTGTAATTGCCTTAAGGAGAGATTTCTTTTAACCAACCTTATAAGACACAATGAATGCAAATTACCTATGGGTATCAATTTGAAATTATTGACAGTGAATGATATCTCCTCAAAATTCTACGCTAAAGAAGGGAATGGTATTTGTTGATTCCTCCTTGATAATTATTCTCTAATTCCTGGCTGTAGACATTATACGATGTTTTCACCGTATAGTGTATGTCTGACTATAATATGCATTGATCCCTAACTGGAAATGAGACCACCAGTTGGATGTTTAAAGTGCTGACTTTGTTGTAAGGATGTTGTGTGTTCTTTTTACTGCATGTAGACGCTTGTTGATCTTCTATCTCCTGAATTGCCCAGCCCACGTATGGCCTCCTTCTGATATAATCTTTTGTCACTAACTGGATCGGCTTAGCCTGCTTGGAATCCGATTGCTGAAAGTTTAACGAGTGTTGATTGAATTAAGACTATTCCTCTTCCTGTGTATGAATTGAACTCCAGTTATTTTATGTATATTGGCTTTAACTCGTTGTTGTATTTCTGAATTTGAATCTGAAACCTTCCCCCATGGCTGAGAGGAATAGTAGAAATGGATGATTGATGAACTTCTTCTGTGTTTTTCGTATTTCCTGCACTCTGTAAGTTACGATAATTCATATTTCCTCACTTATACTGGCGTGTCTTCTGTTGAGGCATGTCTTCCTTAGGAACAATAACGTGTCTGCTCTGAGACTTGGACTTGACTTGTTGATGGTATTTGAGATTTGGTATTATCTCCCTTGGAGCGTCTATGTTCCCTGCATACAGCTCTGTTGCCTATGTCACGATCTGGTAACTCACGATTATGGTTCTCCCTTTCCTTCCTCCCGCTGGTTACTATCCCTTCCCCCTTCTGTATCGCTCAGTAAGTCCTCCTTTTTGTAGAGGTCGCTGTCTCCACATAGAACGGCGTGACTCTTCTATTGTCGCTAAATAAGTAAATATAATATTATGATATACATATTTAAAGTTTGTATAATATTATTAAGTATTTATTTGTTATCTATTTTATTTAATAGATTATATTGATCTATTTACTATTTGTCATTTAGATATATTATTATATATTATTAATATGTATTAGTATGATAATTAATTATTTATCATATTATGATATGTTACAATATATCATTTTTTATAATAGATTATTGTTATTAGTCTAATTATATTGTTATTTATCAATTTCTATTTATTTGGGAGTTATAATATTATTTGTTTATTTTATAATTATTATATTTTCTTATTAATAATATATTTTTTCGTTATTATAATTTATTATGATTTCATTATAATTATTATTATTTATTTAATTATTTAATCTTATATTTAATTCGTATTATCATCAAATTCCACTCTGGGCAAGGGAACATTACAGAGGTATGCTAGGCGAGGTGGTAGGTAAGCTACTCTATAATTCCCACCTTTGCCCCTGCCCCCTGGATTTAGATCTGAGTCAATTTCTGGATCAAAAGGTTCAACAACAACTGGAGAAGAGATGCGAGAGATGGATTTACTACCAGTGATGCTTCTTGCTTTGTTGATTCCCCTACGTGCCACCGTCAACTGATTTTTGAACCTTGGGACCAGCTTTTTACTTCTAAAAAATGGGTTTGTTCAAAAGGCCTTTCAAACTTTTAAGCAAATGCAAGTAGCTAGTGTAAATCCAGACTCCACAACCTTTGCCAGCGTCCTCCCAGCTTGTGCCAAATTGGTAGCTTTGGAATAGGGGATGAATGCGGATGTTTGTCAAATGTTGTTGTTGTGAGTACCCTGATAGACATGTATGCAAAATGTGGAAGAATACAGAAGGCACATGAGCTATTTGACAAAATGCCTCAAAGAAATGTGATCTCATAGATTGCTATGATTGTAGGATATGTACATAATGGATTTTCTAACCTGCTCTCATATTCTTTGAGCTAATGAAGAACTTTGGTTGTACCCTGACCACGTAAGCTTCACTTGTGTTTTGTTAGCATGTACCCATGCTAGTTTAGAGGATGAGGGCTAGAAATACTTCACTGACATGAGTTACTTTTATGACACTAAACGCACAATAGATCATTATTTGTTCATGGTTAATATTCTTGGTTGGTTGTGTGGATGTGTTGTCTTGCTGCCTCTAAAGAAGAGAAGAATATAGAGTTAGGAGTATATATAGCAAACCATCTTCATGAATTGGATCCTACAAATGTTGTTACTTATGTTCTTATGTCAAACATATATGCAAAATTCGACAAGTGGGAGCAGGTTCAAAGAGTGAGAGGGTTGATGAAAGATAGAAGAATTAAAGAGATATCTGGATGCAGTTGGATTGAAGGTCATAGAATGATTGGAATGTGTTTTAGATTACGGAGCTAGAGCCATGGAGGATGCCATATGTAGGAGGAAGACGAAGAAGATGAAGGCGAAGGAGGTGGAGGAGGAGGGAAAAAATTAAATGTCATTTTTTTTAATTTATTAATATAATATCATTTTTTTAAAAATGTTATATAATAGGTTGATTGTATAAAAGTTACCTCTCAAATACCATATGACATATGTTGATATCGGCGCAAACATTGCACCTCATTGGTGCAAGTGCTAGTATAGCTATTATTACGAATTTTTAGTAGTTACAACTAATGTTGACTTTAACCACCACAAAATTTTCACCATTATGTAATACTTCACATAAATTCCCCAATAAGTTTGCTCTATGAGTACTGATAAAATTGTACAATTCCTCTAATTAATAACATTTTTCAAACTCTAGATATACAAATAAGTAATATGATTTAATTATTACCATTAACTAAAACAATTTTTAAATGGATTCTACCATCATTGATTGGAACCTAACCATCTTACTAAACATCCTTACTTTGAATAGATTATATAAGTTGTATTTCAATTACATTCTTGAAACCAAACCAGCAAATAAAATCACTCTCCACATTTTGTAAGTGTAAAGAAATAGAAAATTATTTTAATGTCCAGAAGCTAAAGATTACATCATTTGACACCATTTGGTTCTGAGGAAATTACATCATTTAAACTCTCCCAGACCGAAAATAAGATTTTGCCTAACAAATTTTCACGAAAAACAAAACCCAAGCAATCATTTTCATTTGGCACTTTTTATTATCAGTCGGGTACAGAAAAGTCTGATGAAAGGAAAGAAAAACGACGAAAGGCTCGTTAAATGACGGTCTAAATATCGCTGATAACCTGCAAACTGACGAATTTATGAATCATACAGACACATCAAAGCAAAAACGCGTATCATGTTTTCTCATTTTCAGATCTGTAAAGTTCCTCCTCTCGATCTTCCTAAATCTACGGCTGAATGTGAAATTATCTGAGAAAAAAAGCCCTAAATGCATTGATATGACCATTAACTTTTGGCCGTGTTCAGTGCTACTAGTACTACAAACCACAAAATGCCAGCAAAAAACCAGTCAAATACAAAATCCTACTCGCTTTTCCATTGACCTGTACAGGCGAAAGCACAGTTACATGAAGCCCTAAATTTTGTTTTAAATAGTAGCTTTGAAATTGTACAGTACCTGTTTTGAACAACACGTGCAAATGATTTGATTTTTTGCTTGCATTCATCTCAGAGGATCTTTCTGAGGATTTACTGTTACCAATCCTTTGTCTATTCGAATGCAGAAAAGCTCTGAATTTTGCAGTACAGCCTACGCTTCTGACGGCGTAACTGACGAAGCAAGCAACAAAACCAAAGGTTACTTTTCTGGTCCTCTTTGTCTCCAAGATATAAATGGGGGACATTAGGTCATTTTCGGCCGTTGCTGGTTTATTGCAGTTAATTAGAAATAAAGAGCGTAATTTTAAGAGATGTTTTAGAAAATTATGTTTAAAAATATTAGTAAAATGATTGTGATGTGGTTATTTTTATACAAAATAGTACTATTGTATATCTTTATATGAAAACTCAAATTTGCATACAGGATTAATATCTACTAATTTTTTATTGACCTCCCAAATATTGTGAAAATGAAAAAAAAAACAAAAAAAAAAGGGGTGTTTCATGTTCTATGAAGAATATGACTGTGTTTTCATTGATAGAAAAATTTAAATTCTATTTTAAAAATTTATATATTGATGATAAATAAATAATATAATAGAACATTCTTTCAAGATTGGAATCTTGAAATTAAAAAATAAAGATGTGTTCCAAAGATGATCAATCAATAAGATATATTATTATTTTTAATCAACAAGAAATATTATTATAGTGAAACAACAATACAAATGCAGTTCATGAAAATACAAAAAGATGGAGTATTGCAGTTTCTTAGAAATAATGAGTGTTGTTTTAAGAGATGTTTAAGAAAATTATGTTAAAAAAATTATCAGTAAAATGATAGGTTGTGTTTTCTTTGATTGAAACAAAATGGAAGTTTTTGATAGATTGTATTTTCATTGATCAAAATGAAATTGAAGATTTTAATATTCTTAACAAGATCAAACAATCTATGAGATCTTAGAATTGTTTCTTGGATTATGAGATTGAGAATTGAACATTTCAACAAGAAAGGAAAATGCTTGCACAATTTAATCTACAAATTAACAAGAAAAAATAACCAATAGAACAAGGGTGTTAGTGACCACCAGCCCTAAATTGTGCACTCTAAGTTATTGAATGGTATATGCCCACCCTAACTTTGCTCTCTCTAAGTTCTTAAATGATAAGTGGGATTTTGATGAATTTTTGTTTGTGTATGTTTCTTCATATATGACTTTAAAGCTTAAAGCTGTTGTTTAGCTTCTAGGCAATTATGAATAATGGGGGAGGAGACTCATTATGTGAACAAAGGCTGCAAAGTGGTCATTTAGATGTGATGTTAGATGCCTATAGGACACGTTTTGCACTACAACTATCTCAAAAAAATTCACAACTAATCTAATACAAATCTTCTAATGATAGTTTTGACCAATACTTATGCACAAATGTCCTATGCTACATGTACCAATAAAGTTGTACAACTCCTTCAATTAAATTTTAGAATTTTAAGAATGCAAGTAGATCCCTATAAAAAAATATGTAGGCTTTTAATTATGGCAACTGCTAAGCTCCCTACAAAACACACCAAAGACCAAAAAAAAAATTCAAACTAAATATGGTAATTTCAAAAGGTCATCTCAAACATATTCTCTCCATCACATTAATGTTAGCTTTCATAGTCTAAAAAAATTGGTAATTTCAAAATGTTGTCCCAACCATATTCTCTTTTCTCTAATTAATTCAATACTTGACACAAATACCCCAATAATTACACACAATTGATATCAGCTAAGTTACACAATTGATACCAATTACAAACATTTTTTCCAAACTATTAGATCTACCAATAGATAACTATTGGACAAAGGTGGTGTCTATAAGGCCAGCATAATGCACCACCCTCATAAATATACTGTAACCATAACCATTGGACCACTAGATTTTTTAATATATTTTTGAAAATTCAAATTAATTATAGATTTTTTTAACTGTGTTAAAATATATTAAAGATATCCAAGATTTGAAGGGACGATTCCACAAAAAGAGATCTTTGAATCTTGGAGGCACCATTTGAAATTTGAATAGACAATTCTACATGTAAAACGAAATGGGTATTATTTGGATTGGTCACTGGTCAGCCATGCAGACTGTAACACTGACAGACAGAACCAAAATCGTATGCTCGTGAATTGCAATTAACGATGCCCATCAACTGTTTTGATACCAGTGCACTCATTTTACCTAGTTTTCTTCACTGCTAAACACGATGAATTTCTCAGATTCTGAAGCACAAACTTTGTAAGGAGTAGACATTGATTAAAATCTTTGTGGGGATCTACAGATATCCACCATGTTTACACAGAAAATCAGATTCACCAGTTGTCTACATGGGGAAGAAAAGATTGAAGAAAAATAATAACTGATACTCTGCCCAATTATATTTATTTTTTATAAGACAAATCTCTGACACGCTTGCAAAACTGCATCTGACGCCTACATTGAGATCCTCAACTTTTTATTTTATAATAAAAACAAAAAATTGTACAATATTAACAAATTGTATATTATATTATATGCAAATCTTAGGTCCTAGGATGCTCTGACATAAACATGATTGACTGAGCATATTTTTTCTTTTGGCAGAGTATAGAGTATGAGCTTGTCTCTTATATTGTTCGACTCTTGCACCCAATAAGATTTTATTCTTAGTGGATTTATTTTTTTAAATAGCTTTCACTAATAATTTTGAAAATTGGAAGAAGCGTGCTTAAATATTATTAGGTAATAAACTTTAAAAAAATCTTCAAGATGAAATGGATATATATATTATTATTAAAAATGAAGTTTTTGATTCAGATTTATAAATTACAAATTGGGGGAACAAAATTTGAATCTTAATGACAAACTCCACTACAATTTAATCATTATATTATGCCAATACTAATATATTAAATATATATTTTTTAAAATTATTAAAATACATCTTATCTTTTTCAATAGATAAAATTATTTTAAGAAATATAATTTGTAATTAATCATATTGAATTAATTATTTTGAAATAAGTTAGAAAATTATTATAAAGAAAACATATCTTAAAAAAAAATTAAAATACATCTTATCTTTTACAATAGATAAAAATATTTTAAGAAATATAATTTATAATTAGTCATATTGAATTAATCATTTATATATAAGTTAGAAAACTATTCATTCTCATTTTAAATCTTAGAGTAAAAATTATTAGCATACCTATGTATTTCATATTTGTTTATTATTTCACTTAAAAAATTATTATACTATTCTATTGTACTTAATATTAAAATATTATTATATTGTTATATTATTATATTATTGTAGTTAAAACTAAATTATTATCAAGATATAATTATATTGTAATGTTTTAATATATTCATGTTATTATACTTTCATATTTTTATATTTCCATTAAACTTAAAAACTTATAAAATTTTATTATTATATTATTACTATACTTTTGTGTTTCTATTAAACTTGCGACAAGACTGAAAAAATCTATTAAGCTACATTATTATTATTATATTATCATACAATTTTATTTATTTTATATTCCTTCTTATCCTTGTATTTGAGAAAAATGTAAATTTTACATAGGACACTTTCAATCTCCTAAATTAATAATATATTTCTATCTATTATTATTTTGGTCAGTAATGTTTCTTTCTATTTGTACAATGAGGGGAAATGAATGGGGGGAGCAATGCAATGACGAAGTGATAAATAAATTACTTGCCCATTTCATTAATTGTACATTAGGAAGGAAGGATGCCCTTAATAAGCTCAAGAGGTGACTCAAGCTCTAATTGAGGACAAGGTCTCTCCTTCACAAAGAATGTAATTGAAATGAAATGAGAATGATTAAATAATGTAGTTAATCTAGTAGAGAGAAGGATGGATGAATGAATGGATCTTCTTGCTTGACTTGAGAATTCCTCTACTTGGCCATCATGGGAGAGGAACTTGCATCAATTGAAGAAGATTTCCTTAGATTTAAATGATCTTGAAGAAATGGAGACTTGGATATCTTGATCGTGGATGCTTGCCTTCAAATCTTGAATCCAATTGCTCTTGATTACTTGAAAAATTGATAGCTTGATTGTCAAAATGATGACATATGATTGTGATATGCAAAATGAGGAGTGATAAGGGATTCTTATACTAACTCCATCATTTTGGGATTCAAATTTGATCCAAGTTGACCACAATTGAAAATCTCATAACAAGACCCCTACATTGGGCTCCGGGGAAAGTTTGGGCCCTAAAACCCATAGATAGGTCACCATTGGCGACGTGTCTCAAGGACATGTCACCACTAATGATGTGTCCCAAGAAAAATTGGCTCAAATTTTATAGAGTTTGGGGAGAGAGAATAGGAGCGACAGGAGAAAAGACAAGTTATTCGGATCAGTCATAATAGACATTCAGACCTCAAAATTACCAAAATGGGGTCTAATAGGTCCTAAAGCATCTAATTATGGGTGCTAAATTTTTAGGATGGTACATCTAGTCCCCACTTTAGTAGGGGTATGAGACAAACTCCTACTCACGGTAAAGTAGATCAATGCATAAAAACAATCTTATCAAGGTCAAAGAGACAAAGAAGCATCAAGCCCCTAAGTGACTTAAGTGATCATCAAATCCAAAATAAAGATAAGAGAGGCATTGCTTGGAAGAGAAGAAAGAAAGGGAGAGAGAGAAATAAGAGTGATCATTATCCTAGAAATGGACTTCCTTACTATGGATCACGCAAAGGGAAAGCACTACAAAAGATGGCGTTAAAAGATCTAGCAAGCTGTGTTATGATAGTCAACCCATCAAAGAGGATCAGTCCTTAAGGAAAGCATTATCTCCATTAAGGGATCTGACAAAGGAATGATCAGGCCTAAGGAGAGTATTGTTTCTATAGGGATCAAGAAAAGAGATCAAGCCTAAGGAAAGCATTGTCTCCTTAGGGATCAAGAAGGAGGATCTGTCCTTAAGGAAAGTATCATCTCCATTAAGGGATCCAATGAAAGGATAAAATATTATAGAGAGTTTGGGGAGAGAGAATAGTTAAATTTATTCCTACCTGAGAGACCAAGTTATCCCTAATGACCTATCCAAGAATGAGAGGAGAAACCTAATTTTTCATGCTTCATTTTATTTAATCATTTCTAACAACTTATATAGGTGAGGTCTTGATGGTACTTTACTTAGATGTTTGGAATGTGAAGAGACTAATAATGCTTTATGAGAATTCTATGAAGATATATGTGGATCACACTCGAATGGTCTAGCTTTGGTCGAGAAACTCTTACGTGTTGGATACTATTAGTTGACCATGGAGAAGGATATTGTCAAGTTTTCTAAATCATTCAAGAAGTGTCATCTTCATGGAAATATTATAAATGCTTCAGAAATGGATTTGTTACTTTTCATTACATACTGGTCTTTTCAGCATCGAGTTTTTGATTTTATAGGTCAGATCTATCCTTCATCCTCCAATGGACACAAATTTATCATAACTATCACAAAGTACTTTACAACGTGGGTTGAGGTTGTGCCTCTAATCAAAGACACTATCAAGAAAGTGTCCATGTTTATCCTAATTATATCATCTGTAAATATGGTATCTCATCCTCTATAGTGACAGATAATGGAGGACAATTCAAAAACAAGGATATCGATGAATTGTGTGAAAGATTCCACATCAAACAACATTGTTTGTCAATCTACTACCTGTAAAGGAATGGTCATCCTTCTAGATGAGAATAGAGATACCACCACTGAGAATATCACTGAGCGGACTCGTCATTGATGAAGAGTACAAAATCTCATGAGTATAAGAACTATAATTTCTAAATGAGCGTAGAAAAGTGGCATTTGTACGTTCATCTCATAGTATACCAGAAAAGGATGTCTAGAGGATATAATAAAAAGGTAATACATAGAGAATTTCAAGTTGGATATCCCAAAGACACAACAAGATAGAGAAAAGAAGGAAAAGTGTGAACCCAACTAGTTGGGACCCTTTGTCATCACAACAACATATGGTTCAGGTGCCTATCAGTTATCAACACCTAAAGGAGACTTAATTCCTGATATGATCAACATATTCCATCTAAATAAATTCTATACTTGACATCCTTAGTTCAACATTTTGTACAGTAGAAAGAGTTCCTAAAACAATCCAAAAATAGCAGAAATGGTTTCTAGAAAAAAATCCCAAAATAGTGGAAAATTGATCCTGTGAAAATAAAAAATAGCATAAAATGTTCCTGAAGAAAAGTTAAAACATGGTAAAAGATCCTTAAAAAAGGGTATCTTGGTGAAAAAATGGCAAACATGCACCTTGATACTATCAAAAACATCAGAAAAAGTCTTGAAAAAATGATCATCCTAGTGAAAACCTAGCAAACAAGTGCCTTGATGAATTAGAAAAAAAAATTGCAAAATACAAAATACAAAATACAAAAAAAAAATCAAAAGTACAAAAAAATTGAAAAACAAGAAAAAGTGCCCTCGTGAAAACTTGGTAAATGGGTGCCTTGGCAGAAAAAATGGTAATAAACTAGAAGTGGTGAAAACATGGCAATCAAGCATTGCTTGTAATCGGCCACTCCATCTATCAATACATCACTTGGTCAGCCTACTTGCATTAGCATTCAAATTTCTCGCTTCTATATATCTTGTATATCATTTGCATCCTTGTACATATTAGTTGGTTTTGTGTCCTTCTTGTCATCATGGCTTGAAGTCAATTTGTTTATTATCCTTAGGGAAGTTGATTTTAGCTAGGAGAAAGTTTTTTGTCATAAGAGTTGAGTTGACATCTAGTTCTGTAATATTCATCCTTCACAATTGAGTCAAAGTCATAGCTTTCCTATCAACTATCAGGTGTTCTGCCACTAAATAATGGTATTTTTCAACACCACCCAACACAAATAATGGTGTTTCTCAACACCCGCTAAATAGATACATCTATCCACAAATAGAAATTAGAAAACAATAATAAACACAAACAATTGGTTTTTCTTTTGATGATCATGTCTTTTGAGGGACTCAAGGATGTATTTGGGCTAGAAACACAAGGGGGTATGAGTTTTCTTTTCTTGTTGCTTATTATCATCATTTTTTTCTTATTATGCCTTTTGAGTAACTCGAGGATGTCTATGGAATAGAGGAACAAGGACAAGGGCCATGATATTTTTTCTTTGATTGTTGTTTATGGTGATCATTGTTCAGATGATCTTGAAGCGTCAAATAATTTGGGTGTATGTGATAAGAACCTCCACTTTTTTGGCATGCTGCACATACCTCGACTCTTAATATTTGAACATCGTGGTGAGGTTGGAACTATCTCCTTGTTTGTTTTATCAAGTGACTTCTTAGTATTGTGGGATTCAGAAACTGGTACCCAAGTATATGAATGATAAGGGTCATTGCAGGTACACGATAGTTTTTCCAAGGATATGAATGGAAGGGTCATTGTCGATAATATATACATCACACAAGAATGGGAGGAACTCTTGTTTTTTAATGCAAGAAACACTCAGTTCATCTCATCTCTACATACCCTGATGCTAGTACAACTTGCAACATTAAAACAAAGTAACACTCAGGTCATCTTGGCTCTATATGCCCTAGTGTTTGTGTCCACTTTCGATATTACATTTGATAAATACAGTATTCATATTCTCATGGTTGAAATCTATCCATTGAGGATTATACTAGCTTCAATGTCCCAAATACTAAGTGATGAAAAGCATAACTAAATATCGAAAAGATAAGCCATCCTAAAATTTGTATTGTAAGTTGCATTCATTTAGCATTACATTCATGTGCATTGATCAAGGAGAGCTTAACAAGATTATTTTAAGGAGGAAATAGAAACAAAGTTAGCATCATCATTGTATCAATTCAATCTACTGACATCGTCACATGATCTTCAACATGATCGAGTATCCCAAGCACTGACATCAAAAAGATAGATGCATCACATGTTAGTTGCATTTATCCTTTGGGGCATCATAAGTTCATTACATTAGCCATAATTTTGCATTTTTTATTCATCATAAGCACATAAATAGAATTAGTGCATAAATATTTGCATTGCATATTCAATAAAAAAAAGAAGAAAAAAGTAAAAGATAGATTCCATTTCATTTCATTTGCATCATAATAACGTTAAAGTAAATGCATACATTGTATGAAAAATCATAGATCCATCCATTCCATAGCATTAATAGAGTAAAAATAATGCATTCATAAAATAAACATAAGCATCACATGAGAATCATATAAGCATCAACATCATATAGGAATCACATATAAGAAGTTGCATCTTATATATATATATATATATATATATATATATATATATATATATATATATATATATATATATATATATATATATATATATATATATATATATATATATATATATATATATCAAAGTTATGTGTCAGTGTACGGGGTATAATGAGATAAAAATTAGTGTGAGTAGAACATCAAGTATCACTACATCAATACATCATCACAATGTCAATACAATGCCATCATGGAGACATCAAGATACATCAAGGTGTTGTCAAGAAATGTCAATCAAGCCTAACTACCCACATTTGGACCAAGTGGAGGAGGACCGGGTGGTGGTACATATGATCTAGTTGGTAGATTTGCACCCTAAGACTGGATGGGAACCTGGGAGTAAGGAGGTAATCATCTCGTAGGGTCAGGTTGTCTACAAAAATATGTTTCTTGATAGTAAGATGCTTTGCTTCACTAATGAGCTGCATCTCGTTGTGTTATTTCTCTCTCTCTCTCTCTCTCTCTCTCTCTCTCTCTCTCTCTCTCTCTCTCTCTCTCTCTCTCTTTAGTAAGGGTAGTAACCTAAAACTCTAATAGTGAAATATGAGTCCTCAGTTGGGATTTCTTCTACTGCAACCTAGATAGAATTCTCTAATCACCTACAAGTCTTTTCACACTTGTAGCTCCATGTGCCTCTACAACTCTTTGTGGTGGAACTGGGGCATATTGTGCAATTTCCTGAATAGGACATCTTTCCCTATCTCTCCTAATCAAATATCCAAGGTCCACTAGTGGAACCACTCTCAATATCACTCTCCTAGAATCACCACTTACACCTCCATCATTGCCCCCATCATCAACGCTATCGCCATCTCCCCCAATTGCTCCAAATCCTCCACCCTCACCTCTCTATTGATCTCTCCCTCCATATCTCCCTCCTTGAACACCTCTCCCCACATCCATTTTCTTATCTTAGGGGATACCTCTACCACCACATTCTTTCGCTCTTCATCCTCCTCAACCTGCATCATCACCTACTTCACAATCTTGAGGCTCATCGATGGTTGATGTTATCTCATATGGTGAATTAATTCATGGAAAGGGATGCTCCAACAAGTAATATTGATATTCATTTTTAATATTTGCATCAAATAAATCTATCGGATGATCCCATGTGGTTAGGATCAACTTTTGGTGCTCCTGCTCTATTGTCTCAAAAGGAATTTGGGATCCTCATGATACCTCATTGCGGATCCTAGCATATCTGGCCATATCCTAAGGAATGTCCTAAACATGCTCATACTGTTGTAACACACGCATGATAATGAATATATCAAGTAGTGATTCCACTTTATCATATATAAGCTCATAAATATGAATGGAATCTTATGTCAATTATCCCTCCACTCTGTGCAATCTAGGTAGGGTCTCCATATCAAAACACTGCAATCATCAAGTACATGTTGCCAATAATCAAGCTTCCCCAAGTGGGGCTACATAATTGTATACACTTAAAAATGGCTTCATTAATTGATTAAATATTTATTATTTAATTAATAATTATTCCTCTATTTGTTAAATAAATTTTTCAATTTATTTAGTAAATTCACTATAGTCCATTCCTCTATCCTAAGTTTTCTAACTAGTCTTATTAAAGTGATTTAATTAAATACACAATCACCTAAAATATGACTAAGTTCCCTAGTCCACCTCACCTACCTAGTCACCTGACACATCACTTTGGCTAGAATAAATAATTATTATTAATTATTTATTAGTGATTATCCTCACCCACACATGTCCTATTCTTAAGGGCTATGTGGCCTCATAGGACTTGGTCTCATGACCACATGTCCTCTCTTAAAATAAGTCAAGAGACAATCCCTATTCCTAAGGGGCTTCTCAAGCCACCTCTAAGGGTCAAAGGTGACTCATAGGACACTTGTGCAAAGAGTCCTCATGAGGAAAAGGTCTCTCCCAATTTCTCTCTTTGGTCTTTGTGAGACACTTGACATGTGTCTTTTCCTTCCACCTTGTTCTCCTCCATGTCAATGTGAGAGGAACATCATCCCTATTCTCCCTCTCACATTCCAACTACATCCCCCTTTCTCTCAACTCCTTCAACCAAGTCAATCCTAGCCCTAGGATCTTCCACCTTTCATTCTCAACCGTAGGATTGTGCCACCTAGGTCTAGATCCTCTAAAAATCTATAAAAGGAGCCTCATTTCCACTTTATGGGCTAATAGGTATTTTGTAATAGGCATTCAAGCAATCAAGCAATCAAGAATCCAAGCATTCTAAGAGCAATCAATCCATATTATCATCATTTCATTTGCATTCCATCCATTAGATTGCATAAGCTATTGTGCACTCATTTCATAAAATCTCCACACTTTGGTAGCATCTTGGGAGAAGGCTTCATTTGGAAATCTGAGAGCTCAACCTCTTCAAGAAATCAAGGCTAGGAGGACAATGGAGACAAGCTGCATGGTAGGTGAAGGTAATTGATTTAGTTTCATCATTTTATAGTTACTTTGTATTCTTCATTGTGTTGCATTAGATTGATTTTATTGGCTTTTAATAGTTAATTTATCATCTCTAGTTATTAGACATCTAATTTTCATACAATAATAAATCAAGAGCGTAGATAAATATAAGGGTCTCCAAGCTACCTACTCCTCTCCACTACGTGCCTATTAACTAGGATATGCTCCCATGCCAAGATCTTAAGTAATAGAATGCCAATCGTCATACTCCTAACATTCTAGTATACTATCGCATGCAAGTCATGATACAAATGTACAAGAATACAAGTGCCCCATGAAAAAAAATGATGTCTACTAAGCATATCCCCAATAATCTACCCCAAGCACACTAAAACCCATGTAAACCCCTATCTAGCATCAATATACCCCCAATCAATATGGCTAGAACACAAGGAAAAATAGCATAAGATCTCTCTATATGATCCCAAGAGTGATGTCTTTGATTAATAGTATCATCATTAAAGACTCTCCATGCTGCATCTATCCAAAATCTCAGATCTTGATAAAAATACACCATCTCTCCAACTACTGGAACACGCAAAATCCTCCACACATCCTCTAGAGTTACATTGATCTCATCGGTAGGCATGTGGAATGTGTTATGCTCAGAATGCCACTACTCAGTCAATGTAGTCAATAATCCTCAGTTTACCCAAATGTCAATCATATCAAGTAATCTCCCAAGTCCACATCTACTAATCACACATCTATCCTCAACAAGAAGATCCTCAATCATACCCAGTACCCTAGAACACTAACCTTGAAACGTCACAACGCCGAGCTCAACCTGCATCAACGAATCAAATTAACAAATCAAATCATCAACCAAATGAGAAAGATTTCATCATCAATTCAATCAACTATACACTAGTACATTTGACATCATTTTTCTATGAAAAGTATCGACCATTAATGAAAATGGTTTAGGTTGGTCGGGGTATAGAAGGAAAAAAAAAATAAATTTAAAAACCATGCCCGTGTTGGTAGAAATTTCCACCAATACCATGTCGGTCGAAATTTTGACCAACACGGGCATATTACTTTAAAAAAACATTTCAATTCTCATTTTCATTTTTACGGTTGTAGCGCGTGAATTAGGATTTCAATTCTCATTTTCATTTTTATGGTTGCAGCACGTGAATTAGGATTTTCATTTCTAAGCTAAGGAGTGGAGCTTATTCCAAGTTGTGAAGAGCCCTACACCCGAGGTTATTAGCACATTTCATCATTTATCTTCCACGTGTGGAATTTGAGGTATCTTCTGTGTTTGCTATATTTCATTACGTACTGGATTGTCATTTTCTTGTCATCTTTGTTAGTAATATGCTGGTAGGCGATTGAATCAATGAGTATTCTTATTGGTGACTACGGTTTGACTAGGGTTTGTAAATGCTATGACCAAGAATTATGAAGGTTGTGACTAGGGTTTAGGATGTAGCATGACATTGTACATCTGGTATAACCAATGCATTTGTAGATTTAAGGCATTTGCAGATTTAAGGGACGCATGTAAGATAATTTTTGGCATGCTTAAACACAAACACACATATCATTGTTTAGGATGCAACATGACATTGTACATATGGTATAACCAATGCATTTGCAGATTTAAGGGACACACGTAAGAGAATTTTTGGTATGCTTAAACACAAACGCACATATCATGTTTCACCTGTTAGGTCACAAAAGCATATACAAGATTCTTGATAAAATAGACAGCCAATGCATCCTATTGAAGGGAGAGAAAATAATAAAATAATAAAATAGAAATCAACAACAACACGGGAACCATAACAATGATCAAGTTCCATAAAATTGTTGCCAATAGCAGTTCAGTACTCAGTAGTGAAATCAATGGTTTGGCAATGTGCCAAACCCTAGACATCAAGTTTGAATACGAGCTCAAAGGTTTGTTTCTTTCAAAGTTCAAACACCCTGTAGGAGCAAAAATATATAGACATGAATTGGATTTCTTTGGAATTTCTAATTACCCAAACACAATCCCCGGTGAAATAAAAGGAATGATTCAAATGTTTCAAGGTAATAATGCAGTATTTGGGGAAGAACATCTAAGTTATTTCATCAATACTACACATGACTATGAGACGGACAATGAGGATGCCATGATAAAATTTTTTGTGAATTCCTTAAAAGAAAGTGCCAAAGAATGGTACAAAAATATCCTAGACAGTAGTACTATTTATTCATATTCATATTTCTTCATATTTCTTCTAAATAGTGTGATGACTGTCCCAACTAGAGAATCAGAACTTTATATTATAGGTTCTTCATGGCACCTTTCAACTTGTCCAATTATGGAAACTGGCTTGCCTGGAGCAGCTGTATCTAGTTGTGAGATTTTCATATCATATTTGTCTCAGTAAGAATAGTTGTGGCATAGGATCCTTCAACTGTTTGTGGACCCTTGTGGACCAACATGAGCCAGGCATTCTCCAATATTAGACCAGCTCTTCTTTGTCCCCTTGATGGAAGTCGAGTCAATCTTCTTTGTCACGAATGAGCATTCCTCTAATACTAACATTCCTTTCACTTCTCACTTCTCCCAACTCTAAGTGAAATCTGAATGTTTTATTGGCAATATTAAAGTCAAATAATTTCCCATTCTTTTTTAATTTCTCAGGTTCCTGTATAATTTACTAACACCTTGTTTCCTGGAGTGGCCTTTTGGCTTTCTGTTATCTGGGATACCAAAGTTATTGCTACCATATTTTAGGAACATCATTGAAAGTGCTCTTTCTTTTCCATTGTATTCTTTATTTAAAGTGCCCAATATGTTTGACTAAGTTCCATATGTCCTGTTACAACTATATTGGGATAGTCATCACACTATTCCCCTAAGAACACTATGGCTTTGTCTTCTCATCCACAAGAAACTCTAACATCATTCTAAACTCTTCTATACTCTACCCATATCCATTCCAATCCATTGATCCAATCCATTCATACTTCTACACAAACAAATTAACTCACCAAAATGCTGTCACTCTGGGACAGTCATACCATGTCCATAAAACTGTACCAATAGTTGAAATAAAAGGAATGATTCATATGTTTCAAGGTAATAATGCAATAATTGGGGAAGAACATCTAAGTTATTTCATCAATGCTACACATGAATATGAGACAGACAATGAGGATGCCATGATAAAATTGTTTGTGAATTCCTTAAAAGAAAGTGCCAAAGAATGGTACAAAAATATCCTAGATAGTAGTACTATTTCTTCATATTCATATTTCTTCTAAATAGTTTGATGACTGTCCCAACTAGAGAATCACAACTTTATATTATAGGTTCTTCATGGCACCTTTCATCTTGTCTAATTATGCAAACTGGCTTGCTTGGGGCAACTGTATCTAGTTGTGAGATTTTCATATTTGATCTCTTAACATATTTACTAGAAGCCCTCATATTTGTCTCAGTAAGAATAGTTGTGGCATAGGATACTTCAATTGTTTGTGGACCCTTTGTCTATCTAGGAGATTTTTGTACCTTGAAACATATGAATCATTCATGTTTGTACATCCTCATTGTCTGTCTCATATTCATGTGTAGTTGATTTAAACAATAGATTCATCACTACAATGAGAAAGTTACCACCACACATCAAACATAAGGTGCATTTGATTGAAATATTGGTCATTGTTTACAAGACAAAGGGTCCACAAACAGTTGAAGGATCCTATGCCACAACTATTCAGCTTACTGAGAGAAATATGAGGGATTCTCTAGTTGGGACAGTCATCACACTATTCCCCTAAGCACACTATGGCTTTTCCTTCTCATCCACAAGAAACTCTAACATCATTCTAAACTCTTCTATACTCTTCCCATATCCATTCCAATCCATTGATCCAATCCATTCATACTTCTACACAAACAAATTAACTCACCAAAATGCTGTCATTCTGGGACAGTCATACCATGTCCATAAAACTGTACCAATAGTTGAAATAAAAGGAATGATTCATATGTTTCAAGGTAATAATGGAGTAATTGGGGAAGAACATCTAAGTTATTTCATCAATACTACACATGAATATGAGACAGACAATGAGGATGCCATGATAAAATTGTTTGTGAATTCCTTAAAAGAAAGTGCCAAAGAATGGTACAAAAATATCCTAGACAGTAGTACTATTTCTTGGGAGGAGTTTATGAGTGTTTTTAGATTACAATATGGGGATCCGATCGATATCAAGTTTTCTATACATGAACTTACCACTATCAAAAAGGGCATCTATGAGATAATAGTTGATTTAAACAATAGATTCGTCACTACAATGAGAAAGTTACCACAACACGTCAAACATAAGGTGCATTTGATTGAAAGATTGGTCATTGTTTACAAGACAAAGGGTCCAAAAATAGTTGAAGGATCCTATGCCACAACTATTCTTACTAAGAGAAATATGAGGGCTTCTAGCAAATATGTTAAGACATCAGATATGAAAATCTCACAACTAGATAGATTACTAATATTGGAAGTACTATGGACTTGTAGAGGCAATTTAACAATTCAGGAAACTAAGAAATGAGTTGTCATTATGGTATGATAAATGTCCCTTTGCATTGAGAAAATTATAGTATGATAAATGTCCCTTTCTAAACTTTGATTTGGTATGATAAATGATAAACGTTGAGATAACCGTCCATTTCTAAACTTTGATTTGGTATGATAAATGTCCCTTTGTGTTGAGAAAATTATAGTTGAGAAAATGGTTGTTCAGTAACGATTTGTATCTACAGGTTGCAAACAAATCATCCTTCTTCCACCAACAAGTCATTCCATTCAAGAAAGACCATGTCTGACGATATCAACGCACAAAAAAATAGGGAGACAATTGCTAGACTATGGTCTAACTTAAAAAGAAAAGGTGACGGAAAATGTTATTGTCCTTGCAAAATTTGTAAGGGCTTAAAGACTCGAAAATATCTAATCAAAACAGCTGAGGAACATTGTAGGAAACATGATCACATTGAAGGGGGAAACAAATTTCATCCATTGGTATGTATTTTAATAATTTATAAAATATATAAGACATGATTTGCTGATGACATCAAGGTCATGGTTAATATAAGGTCATCATTTTCATATAGGTCAACATCCCTGAGTTTCATGTTAAATTAGAAGTGAAATGTTGATGCTAAGACAATTACTTTGTGACCATAATAATCCTACATATGTTTTTTTGCACAATAGATAAAGTATGCTATTCAATTCCAAGAGAAACTCACAATTTCAATTGTGACCACACTAGCCTGATCGCAACAAACTTGTTAGAAACATGAAAAGAAAACATGTTAGCAATTCCATCATTTGTCTTTTGTTTGGGACAGTCACCATAGAATTATTTGGTATGTCTCTCCTCTTGCCTTCCAAGGTTAAAATGACCTTTTTTTCATCCCTCCTTGAATAGACCCTTACCGTCTTGCACTTGTGCAATGATAGGACACCAATGTTGCTAATTAAGGTTGGAGGGATGATTACGCCTATCCTAAAAAAAGACTTTCAAATCATTATGCTTTCAAATCAATTACCTATCGACGTATCCCTTGCGAGGGAGAGAAGCCAAACACATAAAGAACATGCACATAAACACGGCAACTGAAAAACTTAAATGGAATACACCAAGAAGTACCAAATGATGAATGCTCAATTGTTGTAATGGCAAAGCAATATCAGAACCGTCCATTTATAGTCCTAATGATTTTGGAAATTGTTGACAAAGAGTGTTACTTTTTTTTATTATAGTATAAATGATTTTTCTATAGTCGTAATGATTTTTCTTATTTCTTATCTTTTGTCCCTTTTTGATTTCCTATGTCTGTGCTTCGTGACAAGATTTTGTCACCTTCTTTTGATGATATATTTCATTCACTCCATGTGGAATACCATTTTGCTCACTATTTTATTTTAGCTTCATATTTCTTTCATTTTTCATATACACAAACTACACATGCTGATAAAAAAATGAGCTATTTGATTTAGGTTTACTTTTCTTTATTGTAAATGGTTAATATTTCTGATGGTACTCCTTGGTGTATTTGGACTGTAAAAATAATCATATAAAAATAATAAATGTAGTAACGATGGTGTGGTGCATTATTGATATAGGTTCGATGACTCTTGTCAATGTGCCAAACTGTCAATGTGGTGGTGGGAAGTGTGTGTTTAAGACTTCATGGACATTGAACAACCCTGGACGACAATTTTGGTGCTGCCCTAATTGAAAAAGGTTGCTAATGTGTATATATTTAAAGTTTCTAATGTAAATACTATTCATTATAATATAAGAACTAATGTAGACTGGGTATCACAAGGAAATAATGGTTGTGGATACTTTAGTTGGGTCGATGACAACGCATCTGCATCTATCCGCCCATCTCCACTTATCCGTGATGAAGGATTTGAGTGCAAAATGTGTCAGGCTAGGGAAAATTCTGAAATTATACTTTTACGATGCCTTCTTTGTATTGTAATCGCATATCTAATTTGTTGCGACCATATGCAAAGATGAACTCAGGAATTAGTTAGTTTAGTATTTTCATATTTTAACTAATATTTTAATATTGATATGACATAACTTCTCTTTTCCTCAAGTGCGCATATATATGGTTTACATCTTTTTTTAGAATAATTCTTCATGTTTATGGCTTAGGTGAGCCCCAATCTACTATCAATCACATGATTTAACATTGATTTAGGTTGGAGGTAAACTACATGTGTCATGTAAACAGCATGTTTGAATGCAATCTCTTTTGCATGTTTTCAAGAGTTTTCCCACCAATACAAGTGTAAATAACGCATTGAACATAATCTACGGACGTTGTGTGGTATGAAGTCTCACTGAAGAAGAGTACTGTAGAGAGCATGCCTACCATACCAAGGAAGTTTGACAAGAACAAGGAATATGGCTTAAACAGAATGGGAAGATGTCTTTCTAGCCTAGGCTTGGATCCTTTAACAATTAGCTTGATAATAAATGAAGCAAATGAGAGCTGAGCAATTAGCTTCCCAAGAAAAATCTTGTAAATGAACTATGTGTACCCCAATTCCTATGCCTTCTGCGCATACCTAAATGATATATTTGAAACAACAAGGGTAAATTTAGCCTTACCCTTGTTGTTTCAAATATATCATTTGGGTACGCACAAAGGGCACATTAATTGGGGTACATATAGTTCATTTATGGGCTTTTTCTTGGATAGCTAATTGCTCATCTGTCATATACATTATTTATAAGCTAATTGCCGAAGGATCTAGGCTTAGGCTAGAAAGATGTCTTCCCAAACACATAAAAAACATACACATAAACATGACAACTGAGAAACATAAATGTAGATTTCACAATAGCTGAGAAACATAATTGTAGGCATCATGGTTGCAATTTTTTGGAGACAACATAATTGAGTTGTATACCCAGACGATGGAGAGCAACTTTTGCTCCCCCGATTCCAAGTTGACACTGTGGGATCCAAAGACCATAGATAAGGAATAAATTGAGAGAGTGGAGGATGGCCATAATGACCAAAATAATATAGGACAAACCTCAAGTTAAATGAGGCAACTGCAAACATTTTAATAGAATTCTATTAAAATGTTTGCAGTTGCCTCATTTAACTTGAGGTTTGTCCTATATTATTTTTGTCGTTATGGCCCTCCTCCGCTCTCTCAATTTATTCCTTATCTATGGTCTTGGGATCCCGCATTATCAACTTGGAACCAGAGGAGCAAAAGTTGATCTTCATCATCTGGGTATACCACTCAATTACGTTGTCTCCAAAAAAATGTGATCATGATGCCTACAATTATGTTTCCCAGCTGTTGTGTCCCAAGACCTCTTATGACCCTTTACGACCATTTACGACCTCTAAGAATACATTTTAGAGGTCTTAAAATGTCGTAAAGGGTCATAAGAGGCTCCTAGGAGGGGCCAGATGAGCTTCCACCTTCACGTGGTTGGCCCTGTTAAGTAGAGAATGTTAATTAAACTATTCTTGAAACATAATTGTAGGCATCATGGTCACATCGGGGATGAAACTATCCCAAGTTGACACTATGGGATGGAGAACAACTTGGAACCGAAGGTGCAGAAGTTGCTCTCCATCATCTGGGTTTACCACTCAATTACATTGTCTCCAAAAAAATGTGACCATGATGCCTACAATTATGTTTCTTAGAGAATGTTAAACTATTCTCAAAACAAAGAGAAGCTGGCAACAACCAATAGAATGAGTGTGGACACCTGAAGATAAATATCAAATAGGGGAAAAGCACCTGCAACAACAGAGGCAATAGCTATAGATACAGATGAGGATATCATAGAAATCCCTAATTTAGTGTTTCAGAGAACAAATGATGGACTATGAATTAGGTATTTTTGTGATATCATCATCTAAATCTATTATTTACATTGGAATGCAACCTGTGGATATTGATACTACACCGGCCGAGCATGATGGAGGCATCGATTCTAATGTGAATTGTAGTACTCAAGGTATACATTTTCTATTTGAATTTTGATTAATGAATATTTAATACAAGAAAACATATTCAATTGTTTAAGGTGGATTAGTTGTGATGATGAGACGCGCCATTTAGATGTTAACTGTGACAGTCTCTTGGTTTCAGGCAATGCAGAAAGAGAAGCCTAGTTCAATATGCAATCTCAATTCATATACATAGGATATCAAGTGGAGTTGAAAAACACAACAGGGTTGTATTTTTGATAGAGGTCTTTAATTGTGTATTTTAAGTTATAGACCATCACAAAAATGTAAACGTGTTGTGTTTTTCAACTCCACCTGCTATCTATGCATATTCTGCTTGTGTTGCATGCGCATTCTCAATTCAGAGTGGGAAAAATCTTATTTTCGATGCAAGGGAGAGAAGCCAAACACAAAGAACATGCAAATAAACATGACAGCTACAAAACATAAATGTAGGTATCACAACATTTCAGAAACATAAATGTAGGCATCATGGTCCCAATTGTTTGGAGACACAACATAATTGAATGATATACCCAAAAAATGCAACACAACTGCTACTCCTACAGTTCTAAGTTGACACTGTGGATCCAAAAACCATATATAGATTCCTTATCTTTGGTTTTTGGATCCTGCAGTGTCAACTTAGAACTACAATAGTGGTTGTGTTGCATTGTCTGGGTATACCACTCAATTATGTTGTGTTTCCAAAACATTGTGACCATGATGCCTACATTTATGTTTCTCATTTGTTGTGTCCTAGGACCCCTTATGACCCTTTACGACCATTTATGACCTCTAAGAATACATCTTAGAGGTCTTAAAATGTCGTAAAGGGTCATAAGAGGCTCCTAGGAGGGGCCAGATGAGCTTCCACCTTCACGTGGTTGGGCCTGTTAAGTAGAGAATGTTAAACTATTATCGAAACAAAGAGAAGCTCAATAATTTATATCTGAAAACCAATTTTGTTCTTATCAAACCGTCAAAACATTTAAATAGTCTTTTAAACTGCTATTAAAAATAAAATATTTCATCAACATTTACTTACAGATTTGTGTGCTTGTTTGAGTTTGATACGTAGATCTGCGTATCAAACTCAAACAAGCACACAAATTTGTAGGTAAATGAAGCTTTCTTAGTTAGTTTGATTTTTCTTGAGGCTATGAATATATAGTACAATGAAAATGCTTTGTTCAATCTAATTGTGCTAAATAGAAGAAAATAGCTAAATCAAAGCTTCATAGATTCATATATGCATACTAATTATAGACAAGCAATATATTCAACTAAAAGTAGGAATATATTGAAAATGGTGTCACATTTTTTTTTAAACAAAAGTTAGTATTGGTGGATAATTCGATGACAAAATGGTCTCAATTTCGACCGGGATGCTATACATTCGACAAATTGCGTGGATAATTTGATGAAAAAATGGTCTCAATTTCGACTATCACACCAATTGATCGACGTCTTATTCTTCCAGTTCCAAGGGACTGATGCAGTTAATAATTCAACCACTTGTGGGGTCAAAATTTTGACTATTATTTACCATGTAGAAAATTCGACAAAAAAAGATCGACGGTAGTTTTAGTCGCCTATTCGACCAATTGTTGTAGAAAATTTGACTAATTCTCGTCAAAATTTAAGGTAAAATTTACTAGTGATATCATAATGTTTATCACAAATTAAATCTAATATAAGTTGAAAACTAAATCAATCAAAATTGGGATCAAATTCATGAAACTGGGGCTAACTGTACACCATGCAACCAAAGGTAGGATAATAGGCGACTCAACATGGGATGCAACCTGGAATATGACAATATGTGATCCATAATATGTGATGTGAACCATAATCTGACATCATGTGAACATGAAACCATATGTGACTTACAATCCAGTATGAAATGACCCATAAACATCATGAGACCCAAAATCAAACGGTATGCAACTATGAGGGTTTTCATTATACAAATTAGGGTTTGAAGGGATGCAACTCAAGAATTTCAAGATAAATAGGATGTGACTTGGGATGTAGCACTATGTGACTTAAAATACCACATGTGAACAAACAGACTACTAGCTAGTTTAATGTGAAAATCATACAAAAACTCAATCAAAAATGCGAAAAGAAATAGATGAGAAAGTTGACATATCGGAGGGAGATAGTGGGTAGGTCTCCAATGTTGAGAAACAAGCTCAAATTTATGTTTTTACACTAGAATCATTAGCATGCTTGTCAGAAGGCTCTCAAGTCAATAAGGGTGAAAAGTAAATATGAATGGTGAAAAGTGAATTTTTACTATTTAAACTATATTTTCAATGCATTTAATCAAAAAAATTGACCTCATTTTATCCATGCTTAATCAAAACTATCTAATGGTCCTATGAATTTTACGACATCACTATCAGGATCAAAATTGAAATCGCAAGTCAAATGAAACCAAGTCAATTCACAAGTCAAACCTAGTCAAAATGTAGTCAACAAAAGTCAACTCTAGTCAAAGAAAGTGCATAATTTACTCACAACTATTATGAATCAATTTCAAAACATTTCATCAGGTCAATATCAAGTCAACCTTGGTCAAACTAAGGTAATCAAGGTCATAAGGGGTCAGAGCTTGGTCAAACTTGGTCACAATGTAATCAAAATCATCTACAATCGATTCCTAATCAAGTGGAATCAGTTCCACATTATTTTGTTGAGTCAACCTTGGTCAAAGAAAGTCAAATTTAATGAATATTAATGAATAAGCTCTCAGCAAGCTCTCACTAATGACAGTCCTAGAATGAGAATGATAAAGATAAACAATGCTAAAGCTAACAATTATCAAGATAAATGCTAAAAATGCTCTCAAATGCCTTTCTAAACTCAAATTTCAAGAGGTTCAATGCAATTCTCAGATATGTGGTTGATAATAATGAAGGATTTTGGCCTTCCTTTTATAGATTTTCCAACAGTAGGGGGTGTAGTGTTTAATCATGGTTGAGTTGGGGTTAAATCTTTGGTTCCACCCTTTGAAGACAAAGCAAAGTTTGTGTCCTCAAAGCTTGGGACAAGTAGACAAGATGGATGGTTAAGATTCCTTTTCACTTTGAGTGAATGAGATTCAATTTAGCTTGATCCATGTGAATGTCTTTCCTCAAATCTCATTGGTTGATTGATTTTCTCTCCTTTTGGTTTGTTGAGAGTAATTGATTTTTATTAATTGATTTAATTGATTTATTTTAGCCATGTACCCCTTGAATGGGTTGAATTTAATTTAATCCAAGACTATACAATTAATTGAATTAATTGTATTTTGATTTGATTGCACTTGATTAAAATGCTCTCAATTTTGATTTATCTTGAATTAGGACTTGATTTTCATTTTGATTGGCTAATTGTTCATTGTGATTCGATTGATTCAATTATGTCCTTGATTTTCTCTGATTTCACTTGATTTGTTTTGAATTATCGTTAAATTATCTTTGTCCATTTTTAGGTGATTACAAATGCCCCTCTTTGAGTTGACGTGTGAAGCATGTCAATTCAGAGAATACTCTGATCTGGCTTGATGATAGGTCCTGATTCATTGATGGTCGATCTTTGATGTTCATTCTTAATGTCTTTCAATGGTTGATCCTCTGATTCTCGATATGAAATTGCTGCAGTTAATGATTGATATGAAACTCTCATGATTGATGTGATTCTAATTATTGTTCTTGATATGATGATTGATTTTCTGATCAATATGAAACTCTCTTGATGATCTGATATGATGCCCCTTTCGTTTGATTACGAAAAAATTTTGATAAAAGCTTTCGATTTGATTTGATGATCAATCTCTGATTTCCATTGACGTTATGATTGCATGCCCCCTCAGGAAATGAATCAAAATGATTTTGGATGATTTGTTTAAGAATGGGAAATTTTGATTTGTTTCCTGATATAGAAATTTAGAAATGCCCCGATCATGAGAGAATTTGATGATAAGAGATACGTTGATGATAGTTTGGTATTGTTTGATGTCAGTCAGAATCACTTGGTTGATGTTGATGTCTATCTGATAGGATAAGTTGATGGGTTGATATTTCACTCTCAAGATCTAGAGAGACAAAACAATGATTTTCCTTCCTCACAATATAGAGTTAGGAGTTTTGATGTACTCAAGATGAGCAAATGGATGATAGGATAACTTGATTGATGCTAGATTATCAATTGGATGATTTGACTGATTGATATTTGATACATGATATGATGTTTTGATGATACAGAATCATGGATTGATAGAAGAGAAGGTGATGAACAGGATTAGGTTACCCCTATTTGATTAGCATGATTGATTGTTGATGATATCCTTGATGAAGCATGAATCATTTGATGGATCATGACTTGCATGTACTTGTATCTTGATGACATTGATGTACCTTTGATGATCAGATTGAGAAGGATTTTATTTTTTTATGGATACTTCAGACATTGATGATGTTGATCAGGACTTTGATTCTATATCGATGAACATTTGATGATGTAGATTTCAATAAATTTGATGATGTACCATTTATGATATCATTGATCATTTGATGTATCTTGATTTGATTTGTTGATGATGATAACTCTACCCCCTTTAGTTTTCCTCTTGCAAATTAGTTTTTGAGCTAAGAAAGGCAAATACATTAAATGCATTTAATCTAAGATGTATGCAGCTAACTGTCATTATTCAAAATTTGGAGCTTATAATCATCATTGAGCATTTTTGAAATCATGAAATTGGTACAACCCTCACTGGTTCAACCATGATGATATGAATACCTCTTTCCTTGAATTTTAACAATTGCAAGTAAACAGACAAAGAATTGATCCCTTTTAAATAGAAATGTCCTCGATGATTCTTTGATGATCATGTCCTTAGACGGATTCACATACTGCTATGAATCAACCTGACAAGCACTCAAGAAGAAATCAAGAAAATATCATGTCTTCATCATCGCTCATTTAGTCCAAGACTTCATCGATTTGCTAAAAAGACATGATTCCAAAAATTTAGTAACACTTTGAACATTTTTGCTTTTGTTTGTAGATCCATATTTCAAAAACTTCATCCACTTTGATCCTTAGTTATGTTTAAGCCTTTTAGATTTTCATCTGATTTTTCAAATGTTTTTGTTGTTTAAATCAAGTATTTGAATGTTTGAAATGTAATATTGATCATTAAGTTCAAGTGTGGCAATTTTTTCAATTTTGATGCGATGATTTGAGCCAACTGATGTCTTATTTACAAAAGCTCGTTGAATTTGGATTGGTGCCCCTGGTTTGATTTAGCAAAGATCGTGCTTTGTTGGGCAATGCAACTTTTGAGTGTTTACTTAAGATTTGCAATTTTTTAGATTTTTTTTTTTTCAATTTTTTTTTTTTGGATTTTTAGAGATTTTTTATTTTTTTTATTTTTAGAGATTTTTTATGGTTTTTTTTTTGTTTTTTTTTTTTTTTAGAGATTTTTTATGTTTTTGGATTTTTAGAGATTACTAGTTCTCAAACAAGATCACATTGAATTTGTCCCCAATGTCTAGCAAGGTATAAGACATGAAAGATGGATTTGTGAACTAATGGAGGCTGGATGAATAGGCCATGATGTGGTGTTGGATAGCATATGGAATAATGACCTGATGTCATGACAATGGTCCAAAGGAGTGGACATATCAAGAGACTTTTTCTAACATATTTTCCATTTCTTTTATTTTTCAATTGGATCAAGATCAAGGTATCAATGTGGATAGGATCACACAATCATGATAAAGGGGTGGTGAAGGCCATGAGTGAATGGTTTGGTATTGTGGGAAGGCTTCTTAGGAATAATGAAGGTGTCTTTAGGATAAGCAAGATCATGATAAGGTAGTATGCACGCAACAAGTGAATAGGCTAATGGATAGGATAACTCATGTCAAGATACTTAATGCTCATAGATATGTTCAACCTTGTTAAGATCAAAGGTGAAAGATGGAGTACAAATGTAAGTGAGATCAATGGTAGAAAGATGGAGGATATGATGGATGAAACTTGCCCCCAAGTGTAGAGTGCAAGAGAGAGGAATTACGCATGACTCTTGTTTGCTAGGTTTTCATCATGGTACTTGTCCAAGATGCCACCAGAAGTGGTTTTCACCATAGGATGGATTTCTTTTCTTTTTATTCTTCTTCTCCTTTTTTTTTTCAATTTTTTTATTTTTCTCTTTTTGGATGGACTCAAGCCTCATGCTCTTTGTATACTCCTTGAAAAGGTATGATATGACGAGCCAATGTTGCTAAAAGGTATGCTCAAAGATGTTGATATGGTGATGGAAAGGTGATATGGTGGATAAGGTAGAGGGTGGCTAAAGATTTATGAAATGGATTGGATAAGGGAAATGGAAAGATGATGAATGAGAGGATAATAATTCTTTCCATGTGTGGGAATGAAAAAGGGAATGGAAGGATAATGAATAGGAGGATAAGAAGTATTATCAAGATCAACATTGATACACACCTTGAAGGGTAGTGGAATAATGGAGGAATAATGGAGGAAAAATGGGTGAGATAGCTTGGGATTTTGATGTAAGAGAGGATATGGATCTTAGGACACAAGGACTCAAAATGGATGGACAAGATGGAATGTTTTTGGGAGAATGTGAAGTAGAAGCCTTTGGAAGCTTGAATGTCAACTTTGATTTCTCTTTTGTGTGTAAGTCCTTCAAAAGTGACTTGGGAATCCACACTTTCTTTGATTTTTCTTTCCTTTTGGATGCTTTTGAATGCATTTCTTCAATGAGGAGTTTAGGAACCCACATTTTATTTGATTTTTATTTTTTCTTGATGGACCTTTGTGGTCTCTTTAATATTTCTTTTTTTCTTTCATTCACATGTCGATTAGATTGGACATGATGCTCTTCATACATTAGTGGATTCTTGGATTTTTTATTTTTATGTTGCGCATTCAAACTTCTTCCAAAGGACTTGGGATTGATGGATGAATAAGGTTGATATGAATGGTCTATATGGGTGGTCTGATATGGAGGGTTCGTATGGATGGGTGTTTGGTTTCTCAAGTATGTATGTCTTTGTTGATCTTGATAGGATATAGGGTAAGGGGATTGTGGGATATGGATGGGTGTTTGGTTTCTCAAGTATGTATGTCTTTGTTGATCTTGATAGGATATAGGGTAAGGGGATTGTGGGATATGGATGGTAGGAAAGGTTGATGGAGGAATATAAGGGCCTAATATAGATTTGGAGGATGTATAAGGTTTCAAGTTTGGGACATAGGGATCAAGGATGGATTTGGAAGATGTAGAAGGATGATGCTTATGTGAAAATGGAGGTAAATGGGATGTGGGAAGGATATCAACATCTTTATTTTGAGTTGCATGGCCAAGGCTTTCATCTTTCAGATTTATCTTTGTACCAATAGTCTTATATGTAGCTTTGATAGGAGTGACTTTGATAGGAGCAGTTGAAGCTTGAGATAGATATGGAGGCTTATGAAAAGTGGATGTTGGGGTACTTGGATCTTGACAAGGATCTTTTGATAGCCTAGGAAGAATACTTTGCTTTTGATTTTCGATAAGTTCATTAGAGATGGAAGGAATACCTTGATCTTGCTTAGGAGATGGGTATGATATAAGAGGTGAAGGAATATGGGGTGTTTGAGATGGAAGTATATCTTCTTAAAAGAGATGGAAGGGTATGAAGGGTTCATCATGGGATTCTTGAGGTGTGGGACTTTGGTCAACTATAGGATAAGGAAGGATAATATCTTGATCTTGATCCTTAATAAGACTTTTTTCTTTGCACCTTGAATTATTCTCTTGACATGGAGCCACTTCTAAGGACAATGTAGGAGTTTGGATCCACACAAGGGATTATTCAATGGATGATGGATGTTCATTTGAAATAGGAATGATAGGCATTTTAGAACATGAAGGCTTAAGGTCTATAACCTTTGAATCATGGAATAAGTTTGTAGCAAAATGTAGGTTAGCTTGGATCTCTTTTAGAGCTGGCCCTTGAGGGTATACATAGTCATTATGAAAACTGTTTGGATCTTTGTTTGATGGAGGAATATTGGATAGCTTTGCTTCTATATGAAATGGAGGAATGGTAGAATAGGTAAAAGCTATAAGAGGATCCCTACTACTAGACATGTGTTCATAAGTTTGATCTTGCTTGAGAGTAGTATCTTCCTTAGATGAGTCATTAGGATTTTCAATTTCAATTATGTCATCATCAATGAGATTTTGGATTTTATGTTTCAACTCCATGCAATATGAAGTTTCATGCTCATTATGTCTATGATATGCACAATAGTTGCTCAAAAAGATAAAACCACATGAAGTGATTGGAGGCAACGTGATGAGATCGTTTTCAAGGAGTTTTTCCAAAGCTAATTCGTAAGATTGTCCCAAAGGAATAAATGATCTATCCCAAGGATATTTGGATGTATTTGTGTTTCTCAAAGAGTTGTCATATGATGAATATTGTTGAGATGGGACTAATTCCTCTTGATTTCCTTGATCAAAGATGAGATTCTCTTGATATTTTGAAATAGGTTCTTCATCAAATATTGGTTTATCATTAGGATATTCTTGATAAAATATAGGATTTTCATGATATTCATTTTGATCAAATTTTGAATTATCAAAGATATGATGTTCATAATGTTTTTCTTGATCATAGAGGTAAGGAAACAATGTTCTTAATGAGAATTGGTTAGATAATGTTTCCATTTCTTTTTTCATTTGTGAATAGAATATTCTCTTGAATTTTTATTGTTAATTGATTTTTGGATCTTAATGAATGTTTTATTTTTGTAATCAAAGATCTTCAAGCACAACACAATGATTTTATCAATTATCACAAGAAATTCTTCCAAGAAAACTACCTAAGGTCAAATTTGGCGTTTAAATGGCTCTAATGAGGTAGGCTTGCCAATTTATCCAAGATTTAGTATGGATTCCATTCAAAATGGACTTTAAACTTTCATCCCCCAAGTATGTTAAGGGGCTTCCCACACGCACTGAAGTACGATTTTGTGCAATTCGTGAGGACTACTAGAGGAAGGTTGAAAATTTTAAAATTCATTTGTCACACACCCCTTTAAGGATGCATGTGTTTCATTTTAGAGTGGGTTGGATTCCCGTGGCAAAAAGTGAGCGTATCCCACTTTGGGTTGTCCCTCTCATCGGCCTCATTAAGGTAAACTCAGGAGGCGAGCCCAACTAAATTTCTAGGATGGTATTCTCTGTAGGACGTTATTTTTTGTTTCTTTTTTGCATGCAAAAAAGAAAAAAAAAAATTAGCACTTTTTAACAAACAGAGTTAACAAGGTTCAATTTCCTCACCCACTAACTAATGAGAATCGAGTATTGCTACTCTTTTCTACAAACAAGAGGTTTTGATTAAGTGTTTGGTTTATTCCCCTAAGCTATCCAAATTACTAGATTTTGAAAGGACAATGCCACAATTTAAGCACGCAAATCACCAAGTTTTAAGGCTTACCTCTCCTTGTAGCTAACAAAAGTTAGGGGCATTTTTGAGTTTTCTCCATGATTTTATGCTTACCTTGGCTATAGTTCCTTTCCAAATGTGCTTTTCCACCAGAAAGTTAGTCAACAAAGCCAACCAAAGTGAAGAAACTGAAGATAAATTTGAAGCAACAAAGACAAACTGAATTTTAAGCCTTACTTGTCAAAGCTTTGCCTTCTCTGTTGAATCTGCTCTCTGGATTTTGAACTTTTCTGTGCCTACTCATTTACAACAAAAATATACAAATAGAGAGTTATATAATGAAATTTATCAATTTAACAGCAAATTCAGACAATAGACAGCAGGCGACATTGTCCAACTAATATGCGTGAATAAATTGCTTACAAGCTTAACTTTAATAATAGCAAGCGTCACTTTGTAGTGGCTCAAGCCTTATCAAAAGTTATACAGGTGTGAACAAATTATTGCTAAGCGCAAGCAGAATTTAAAACTATGAGAACAAACTAATTCAAAGTGACAATAAATCAGTGCAAAGCGTGAATCAAAAGATCATAGGCGTGATTGTTTTTGTCAATTGCGGAGCAAAGCTTTGACATAGGTGATAACAAATTGCAAATCTGTGACTCTTCTTAGGTTGTAGGTGTGACTATTTCTATCAAAGGCATGAACACTTTATCGCATAGGCGTGAATGTTCCTCTATCAGGCGACAAGAAAGAATGTAAGACCGAATAGAAGTTATCATCCAAGCGTGAACTAAGAATTCACATGCGTCAAGATAGACATTGTAGTCATCATCAGAATGGTTATAGGTGTGATTGAATTGCTTGTACGCATGACTTTATCTATTTTCTGCAAAATATTCATGGAAAAATGAAAATACAAGCATACAAAATATGATCCAAATGATGAAATTGATAAAAATGAGGCTTAGAGCCCCACGGTGGGCACCATTTTGTATACTAATAAAAGTATCTTCATAGAATTAGGGTTAATCATCAACAATAAATGAAATAGTAACTAAATTAAACCACAATTGAGCATCTATTTAGCTAAATCAATGATTAATTGAGCATCCTATGGCTCTCTAACTAGAATGTTAATGAATAAGCTATCGGCAAGCTCTCACTAATGACAGTCCTAGAATGAGAATGATAAAGATAAACAATGCTAAAGCTAACAATTATCAAGATAAATGCTAAAAATGCTCTCAAATGCCTTTCTAAACTCAAATTGCAAGAGGTTCAATGCAATTATTAGATATGTGGTTGATAATAATGAAGGATTTTGGCCTTCCTTTTATAGATTTTACAATGGTAGGGGGTGTAGTTGTGTTTAATCATGGTTGAGTTGGGGTTAAGTCTTTGGTTCCACCCTTTGAAGACAAAGCAAAGTTTGTGTACTCAAAGCTTGGGACAAGTAGACAAGATGGATGGTTAAGACTCCTTTTCACTTTGAGTGAATGAGATTCAATTTGGCTTGATCCATGTGAATGTCTTTCCTCAAATCTCATTGGTTGATTGATTTTCTCTCCTTTTGGTTTGTTGAGAGTAATTGATTTTTATTAGATTTAATTGATTTATTTTAGCCATGTACCCCTTGAATGGGTTGAATTTAATTTAATCCAAGACTATACAATTAATTGAATTAATTATATTTTGTTTTGATTGCACTTGATTAAAATGCTCTCAATTTTGATTTATCTTGAATTAGGACTTGATTTTCATTTTGATTGGCTAATTGTGCATTGTGATTCAATTGATTCAATTATGTCCTTGATTTGCTCTAATTTCACTTGATTTGCTTTGAATTATCGTTAAATTATCTTTGTCCATTTTTAGGTGATTACAATATCAAGTTGACTAGTCTCTAATCAATCTTAGTGAACAAGTGATTTCATCAAGAATCATATCAAATTACTCGGTCAACATCATTGTTTTCATCATTAAAATCAATAGGGGCATATCAATTTCATTGCATCGCATCAAATTGATAGCCTCATCATCAAAAAATTAGTGGATAATTGACTTCATCATGACCCATATCAAGTTAATCATCTTGATCAACATTTGACGATAATTAGTTTTATCACATCACATCAAACTGGTTATTTGTTCTTATCAGCATCAATGGTTTCAAAATCTTTCTAATAATAATCAATTCCATTCACTAGTAAATTTGACCCCAAATTTTAATGACAATTCATTGATTTTTTTACACTCTATCATCGAATAGATGACTAATATGGATGTCAAACTTTTTTTGTCTCATTTTTTACGCCCTAAATTTTCATGGTATATTCGACACCTACATACATCAAAAAAAGGCAGGTGCATGGTCCACAATGATCATATTGTTGGGATAACAATTACCGATGGTCTTAGGAATTTTGGGCAGTGGCATAACTCATATCGAGAGTTCTATTGGGTGTACAAAAGCATCAGAAAAATCAAACATCAAGCACTCTAATCCCCTATTGAAACTTTGGGATATCTTTGGGTGATAAACCTATCGTGGGAAAAGGGAGCTCGACAAGGGACAATTTTGAGCACCCCGATCGCCAATGAAATTATCAAAGAGGCTTATAGTGATAGTTTCATCAGGAGAATTTGTAGTTCAACAGAAGAAGAATGTGCCTATCCTGATGGTCGATAGAATCATCAATGAAATTTATGTTAAAAAAGTGAAGATCATGTTGTCTCATGTATAGTTGTGTCATAAAAAATGGTTGTCACTTACGTCGAAATATAGATAAAAATTTGACATTTGTTTGGTCTCTTGTACAACATTATTGTGGAAAAAAAATTTCATTTTTGTCGAAATATAGATGAATTTCATTTTATTTAAAAAATAAATAAATTTTTATTGTCTTATTTATGGATGGGCTAATGGATCAATTAAGAGATGGGATGGAGGTCTTTCAATCTGCAAGTTTGAGGGACTTCAATAGTGTTCTTCACAACACCAACTAGCTCTCCTCAAGGACCATCCACATTGATGCAATCCACACCATGAGAAATTAGAGTGCACAAGAAACCTTGACTGGTCTGAGTGCTAGTGACCCTTCAATCAGCATTCTCTCTTAATCAGAGATCCTTTTACTTCACTCATGTTCATCCCTGCAACCAAACACTTCATGGAACATATAATACATGGAAGTTCTCCTCTCACATTCCATACCAACCATAGAATTGAGGGATCCTATGCATCCATGGAACAATTGACTGTTACACCCAAACCACCGTTAGGAATAGTCAGAATAACCAACAGTTCATTTCTTTAAACTTCACAACAATAAAATAACCCTGCATAGAAATGAATAACAACACAACTCATGAATATTTTAATTCATTCTCATTCACATTTTCTTTGAAAGAAGAGTCTAAGAGTCCCAAAATGGGGACTGTGTCCTCACAAGCAGAGACAGGACAATTTGTAAGTAATTTACATTTTATTGATTCAAACTTAATTTACATTGTTTGTTGTGTGTAGAGGTTCTTTTAGAGGAGGATCCACATGAGTTTTTATGGTATGTGGAGTGTGGTGTGATAGAGAACCAAAGACAATGGTTCCAATTCAATGAAAAGAAAATATTCTTGAAAACATTGTTCGTTGTCGTGAGGGTTACAGTCATTATAACTGTGGCTTCAAACTTGTTTTGAAATTCTTTGTTGATTGGATAATGGTTTAAAACAATTTTAGATTGATACATTTACATGTCCTTGCAAGTATCTTGAAGTTTCATGAAGATTTGAAGCAATGAATATAACTTTGTATTGATTGTTCCATAAGAGGGTTTTGTGCAATCAATATTTTGGGATTTGAAGTCTCCATTGAATGGATTGACTCTCCCACCCCTATGGATTCTATGACTGGTGGGAGGAGTCATCATAATGTATTATATCCTTGTATGATAGTTTTTTTTGCATGGATATGCCAAGGTGGAGGAGAGACCACAGAGAATAGTGGCAAATTGTTGATTGAAGAGTGCACCAGTCATTGTTTGAGAAAATACTCTTAATGAAGAGGGTATTTTATGTTGGATCTTTTAATTGAGGATCCTTAGAGATGTGTTAGATCCCTTGTGAGAATTTGGAGGAGTTTTGAGGAGCCATTTCTAGAAAGCCCTAGCCTAATGACCCTAGGAATGAGGGTTTGATACCTTGGATGGTAGGTAAGTGTTAGAGACCCAAAAACTTGATAATCCTTTATGTTTTTCCATGTACTAGGATTGTTTCATCGTTTGGGATCAAGGGAGAAAGCCTTTATATGAGTTTTTTTGTATTTGGGTGCACTTTAAGCCTATTTGGGTGTTGCAAGTGTATTGGATCTGGTAGTTGGTCCAAAGGAGCATACCTTGGGTTTGGAATATGTCTTGTAACAATAAAAAGGGTATATAAAACCACTGATATTTTCCCTCATTGTTTGGGAAGTTTGTGAGTAAAAGGCAGATTACTGGCTAGATAAGGCTACAAGAAGATTAGGCTCTTGGAGTGAGTTGTAAAGAAAAACTTTTTTGTATTTATATAAAAAGTAAACATGATAGAAAAATGGAAACATGTTTATTTTTAAATTTAATACACCAAGGAGTACCATCAAAAATGTTGACCGTTTACAATCATGTTCAATAGTAAACTTAAATCAGATAGCTTATTTTTTTATTAGCATGTGTAGTCTCACAATATCAGCAAATGTGTAGTCTCAAAACTATCTATTTCTCTACGTATATGAAAAATGAATGAAATATCAAGTTGAAATAAAGCATTGATCAAAATAGTATTCCACATAGACTGAATCAAATATACCATCAAAAGAAGGTGAAATCCACAATTGGCACAAACTTGGACATGGGAAAAGTCAAATTCAAGGCCTGATTCATCAAGAACAACAAATAATGTGGTACCCCAAAATCAAAAAAATGAAACCTAATAAAAAACTACTGCCTTACGGTTACCGAGTAGGGATAATTGGGGCATTTAATGTAGTTAATGCCTTGCATAATAGTTGCACACTACAAAACTTGATTGGGACAATGGAAATTACAAAGTAAGGAAAGGTGAGATGATTAATCAAATAATCACAAAAAGAAACACACTTTGTCAACATTGTTCAAAATCATGTCACCAAGCACAGACATAGGAAATTAAAAAGGGACAAAAGACAAGAAATAAGAAAAATCATTAGGACTATAGAAAAATCATTAAGACTATACAAAATCAAGTTCTAGAAATGGACAGTTTAGATGTTTTTCCATTACAAAAATTGAGCATTCATCATTTGGTACTTCTTGGTGTATTCCATTTAAGTATTGTAGAAGCCATTGTATGGGAGAAGAGGAGGATCTACAAGAACTGTACAGACTGTGGCTGAATAAGAAAGCATTATATATGTCATTTGGATGTCTCTTTGCATGGTTTTTATATTGTTGTTGATTTCAAAAAGTTCCAAATGTGTTGAAGAAGGTTTGAACATCAATTTCTAAATATTCTTCAATGCTTTGAAGATCTTTCCATATTACTTTCATGTATACTTCTGCGCAATAGTCACAGTTTAGTTCTTTTTCTTATAACTATTTTGATTTTCTTTTAGAAGGAAGGAATTCCATGGAGCCTTAGGCCTTAAATCCATGGAATTGTGTCTATCTAACATTGTATTATATCGTACTAACCTTGCATAAGTAGAAAAGTGAATGACAGAGGTGCGCACCAATGGAATTATGAAGAAAACTTGAAGAAAATGCATAAACCCTATTAGGTGAAAGTAAAACAGTTTTTTTTAACCTATGCTATGTCTATATTAATCTCTATGAACTATATTTTGCATTAAATAGAAAATTTATTTTTCTCTCCATTTTTATAAATCAAAAGTCATTTTATAGTTCCCAAATTTTTCAAATTTGAAACCTAAATAATTGCACTCTAGTTATAATTCTAGCATGCCATTTAAATTGAATGTTTGAAAACAAATTCAAACCATACCAATTTCTCATAGAGAAAAAAAGAAATCATGAAAGGCCCTACCTAGAAAATGAAGATCGATATGAATGTAAGTTGTGCCTGAAAGTATCTTGCCAATTCAACTGAGATTCAAACCCCAATTCTTAACACGAAAGGAAACTAATTCTCAACTATACCATACATGAAATCCCCAATAAGCAATAAATCAATTTTAGAAAATAAATCAATTTTAGAATTACCAAAAATGTACGTGCAACCAAATATTCACAACTGAATCAAGAAGTGATTTCATTTTATAAAGTTCATCTATTTTTTATTACGTAAAATAGGTTTTGACGGATACCTGAAACCCGAAACAAGTTAAGATATTAAATTAAGGCTCCACAAAAAAAAAGAGCGGGCAACCAACCAAAAAGGCCAACTACAAGGCCAACAAACAAAAGACAACAAAAAGAACCAGCACCAGAAATAGAAAATAACAAAGGAAAAGCTCAAGACATCTTATCGAGCAGATTGGCACCTTGCACTTCCAGATGGTCAATTTTTTTGGCCACTTCCTTGATCTAAGTGAGATCATTAGGGAAAGTAGTGGTGGCCCTTTTCCTTGTGCTATACCTAGTACGCATTCCCAGTCCCTAGTCTGGGGTGGCCTCTGACTCATCAGCAGTGTGCTCATCAACTTTGTCACAGGGGGTAACTTCCATTTGTGCGATGAGAATCTTAATATTCTCATTGGAGGCCTTGAGGATATTAAAAATATGCTTGACGATGCCCTTGAGAGTACTTTCAATTCCAGAGACCCTATTCTCCATATTTACTTGCAAGGTGACATTATAAATGCTGGAAAATAGGTACATAAAATAAATAATAAAATATTTTTATATACCATATAAATGTCGATAACATATGATTTTGACATAAGTTGCCAAAGTAAACAAAAAATACTTCAAATTAGGTAGGAGTCAACCAAAGATCCTACCTAACACATATTATTTAAGTGCCATGGTTATTATTTTTTTACTATGCCTTAGTCATATTAATGACTATACAATCTTGTTATAATACCGCAATGGGACAAGTTCCCTCTCACACATAGTGGATACAAATATGTTTTATCACTTTTCCATCTGCAAGTACCACTATTATATACCATTGTTATTATAAATAAATATACTCATATGTTCACAAAATCTAACCATTATCACTATTATAGACCACTACCATGATAAACAAATATACTCATATGTTCACAAAGTCCAACCATTTCCATTAAACTAAACACATATATCATTGTACATATACCAATGTCACCACTATCATTAAATACAAAAGTCACCAAATTGTTTCACCATACAAAAACCACCAAATTGTTTTACAATATGATCAATGATCAATGTAACCAAACTCACTGAATGTATCAAGTATGTTTTTACCATATGGTCAATGCAAGGTGAAGGTGAGAACACTCCAAGGACATGGATATGCATGTAATAATGTTTGTTTTGTAGGAGTATGGTGCAAGGAACCAAAAGTACACCAAGGTACACAAGGGACAAGGAGGTACACTAGGATCATCCATAGACCTCAAGGAGTTGTTAAAGACCAAATAAAGAGCTTGAAGGGCCATTTGATATGAAAACAAAGTCATTTTAATCAGTTCATATGGTTATTAAACCATTTTGTGTAATGAATCTTGAATAATGCTATGTGAGTGCCATATAAGCACAAATGGTCATTGAGGGTTAGAAGATTTCAATAAGTGGAAAGTCATCAAATGTGATTATGTAATCATGGAATGGATGTAATAAGGCCACTTGGGTCTTAACATGATGTCATAAGGGTCTTATGGGAAGATAGTGCAATAGTGAATTCCAAAAATTGTAAAATTGTCAAAATTGACAATGTAGGCCTAGAGGGTCAATTATGAATATCTTGGGTAGAATAGGAGTAATATGGTTTCCAATGAATTCTAAGGTCATATCAACTCATGTCTCCTCCTCATGTTTCCAAGAGCACAAGGTTGGTGCACCAAAGGGGGGTCCGCTACAATAACAACTACATGCATTAAATTCAAAACATTTTATATTAGTGTTACAAGTGTTTCATTAATTAAAAGAAAAAAATAGAGATTTTATTTACCTGACAGTGACACGTCATCTACAATAAAAAAAAATTCATCCCCAAATTCAACATGGTGATCACTCGAAACATCCTTGATGCAGGGTCATCCAAGGTTAAGGCAGGGCATTCTGTGTCCTCGGTGAAACTGCATGGAGTGTTAGTATTTTGGCCAGTGTTACTTAGTTGCAGCCTTGACCGATGGTCTCGGTCATTGAAGGAAGCTTGGTCACTAAAGGAACTCGATAGTCTCTGATGCTCGGTGAAGTGTTACTCGTTCATGTCTGTGGTGCTTGGTCAACACTATTGCTCAGCTATGCCTGGCTTGATCGGTGAATTCACTGTCGCTCGGTAGTTCTGGCTTACCGACTGGAGTTCTGTGTGATTTATTGAGCTGATTTGGTGCATTTATTGTTGGTAGCCATTTTTATGGGCCGACATGTTGAATTAAATGTTTGTATACATTTGTAAGATGACTTGTATGGTATTTAATTATTTGTTTTGGGGAGTTAAGGGTTTCATCTTGCCGACTTGTGGTTGATGACTAGTATTTAAGGACTGCTTGGGTAGATGTTTAGGGATAGAACTTAGAGAGATCATGAAGGAGATCAAAGAAGTTCATGACTTGAAAACTTAGTTAGTCAAATTTGAGGTTTTGAAGCTGAATTTGGCAAAGTTGTGGAAAAGTTCTTGATGATCTGGTAGATCAAATTGTAATCTGATAGTTGTTTGTAGCAGAGCTAGGGGTTGGCATACTTGGGAACAAGGAGATTGCTTGGAGGCTCGTGAGCTCAAGTTTAGATCTACCTTAGGGTTTCCATCAGCTTTTGATTGTCTTCAGAGCTAAACTAGCTGAGATTGTATTGGATCTGGTTGTCGATCTTGCAAAATTGTTTTCTGATTGTAATTGGCCCTAACCCGAAAGGCCTGATAATCAGGCATGTTAATGAAAATCAGTGTTAAACAATTACTTTGTGTTGCATTGTTGAGTAATCTACTATGTAATTCTGTTGGTTGCAAGGTTTGGACTATTCTTCATTGGATCCACCATCCTTGACTACATCAATCCTCCAGTCATTTAGCATGACGTTATGCATGCTCTAAAATATACGCAAAAAAGGTTACACAAATTTCAATTTAAGATGTTAAATTGTATTAATAATTACATAATTAATTTTCAATAGAAAATGAATACCTCCATCACTATGATGCACATGAGGGCCTTCATCATGTGGCATAGGTTCTGTGGTAGGATTAGAAGGTTGTATTACAATGTCATGTGCACTGTTATCATTGTTTTCTTTTTAAAACAAAAATAGTCAATTTATGTTCAAAATTAACATCAAATAGATTGTTTCTCGAGTATTCAATTTGAAATATTTTTCATTTGGCCTATTTACCTATTGAGGCAATGTAGGAGACTCATGGAGTTGGCTACTACAAGCTTGGCATAGGTGTTCAGCCATGCCTTTATAGCCTTCCTTGAAGGAAATATTTTTGTGTTCTTCTGTGGCCTCTACCTTTAATTTTGAGCCCTGCATTTTTGGCTTAATATCATCAATTTTGCAGGTATTGTTTGACTAAACAAATATTTTTGCAATTTTTAAAAAAATTGATCCAAATTTTCATTTACTGCTACTTACAATTCTTTCTTGAACTTTTAGATAACCACCAGAGCCAAGTTTGTGATGCCCGTGCTTTTGTAGTCTAGCCTTTGTAGCCTTTGATGTGTCCTTCAACCTATGAAAAGTTTGAAATATGTTAGACTATATAAATATAAAGACCACTAATTAATGCATAATGACATTCTAATAGTTAATACTATCCCATACATTCTTTTCTCATTTTTTGGTGGTGTAATTCCTCTTCGATTTTGCACTTTCTCCTTTGCATCCAAAATGAATTCCCTCCACTGCATCTCTAAAATAAAGGGAGAACACACGTACTTAGGGTTCTGCACTAGACTCTTTCTATATGAGTCCCTCACAGTCTTAAGATGTTTGCAAGCTCTATCAAGAACTTCCTTCTCGTCAAAAATGTTACTACCAAAGGCATGCTCTAAAGATTTTATGAGCTGATCTCTTTTTTTTTATCTTGTAAATTCCACCTTTTAAGAAAAACCAAAATTGTTAGATAAAAAAAAAACTAAAGTTGCGTACCTTGAATATAGTACAAGAGATGGATGAAAGGAAAAATATTCTAGCAATGATATGAAATAAAAATAGTGTCATAGGGTTAGTTCACATATGATGTTCCACCTTATATGTATGGTGGGCCCGAATATCTCTAATGCCAACTCATTAAGCTTACCATAAAAATAATTGTTCCCTACAAAAACATCATGGGATCATCTATCCACAACTTGTTATGAATAAGTAAATTACAATTAGAATATAAATAACAATAATCTAAAAGTACCTGGAGCCTTAAGACATTTTAAAGGAATTGATTCTTTATCAGACGTCAACAATGACATCTGCAACATTCCTGAACTAGGAACATGGGTAGATCCAAGAAATAATGGTGAATTATCACCAATACTTGTATGATTTGTATTTGTAGCAGGTGTATCTCGTACTACACAAAATTAATCCACTATAAAATCCACCCAAGATTAAAGTGCACATTATCAAATCATAGTTAACACAAAACCAAATATAGCAAAACAAGGATTTACCAGTTGTAGACTGTGAAGGCATGGATGTATGCATGCTCCTTATTGCTGATATTGTAGTCAGAAATCTCAAAGAGTCGATCCTCATAGGAGGAGTCACCTGCACTTGATGACTTGAACAATACATTGTTAGCAAAGACATTTTTAAATAATAAAAGTATGAGTAGTTTTCAATAAAGTTTGAGCGAATATTTTCTTATAAATTTTGAATTAGTTGTAACTGTACCTTTTCCTCTAGTTGTGTCTACGGTATCAGTAAGTCCAATGAAAAATGTAGATTTATAATCAGTAAGTCCAATGAAGTTTGTGAATGTTCCAAAGAAAAAATTCCTTGTAACCTATTAACTTAAGGATTATTTTACTTGAGGGAGTTGTACTAGTACCGACCTCACTGCGATGTCCACGAGCAGTTCCTTGAGTACACAAAAAATCTTGTAAGAAGAACACATACATATTTTAGTTCATGACATAAAAGAGTATAAAATATAAACCTTTATTGAAATTTTGTTAGAACTAAAGATTCATTACTGCTTACTTCATAACAACTTTCTTGCTGCATCAATTCCTCTTTCCTCACCAGCATCTCCTCAATTGAATTTGGATCAACCAAAATGGCAAGAATTTTTTAACTGATTTTTTTTAATTTCTTCTTGACCATATTTTTTGGGTTAGGGATATTTGTGATGTCCTCATCCATATCTAACTCTATTTCCTATGTTGTTGCAGGCGCTTTTCCCTTTCTGTGAACAAAAATTTGTGACATGAATATTAGTAAAACTATGAGAATAACTCCAAAACCCTAAAGAAAAGAACATAATAATATAACATTTTTCTTCTATCCAATTTGTACAATTATAATAAGGCTTACCTTTTCTAAAGAATGGGTGGGAGTAACATCCCTACCTCTGTCATGTGGTGGATCCCTTTTGTCCTATGACAAAGATTAAATATAAAAACTTCAGCGAAATGAAAGCAATAGACTTAGAAAAAAAAAATTAATAAAATGGTATATTAGAGTCATAAATTGGAGGTTAGTTTAAATGGCATATAGTACTTACCACCCCCATGATAGTAACTTTGTTTGTATCTATGTGATTCAAATGGTAATCTATTAGCAGCTCTTCCTCTGCACTTATTGATCTTATCACACATACAAAAACATGATTCCCCTCACGCGCCTCAAATATGCAATTGGGTCACTTATTAGTTGACCTGGGTCACGTACTATTTATAAAGCCCGCAATATTCCCTATTTCTTTTGGTCTTCCATCAATGTACATAGAAAATCATTTAGTTTGATCATTTTCTTTCCATTGTATATAATTTGCTGACAGTACATACCTACGCATAATTTTTCTATATCGATCAATCTGCATCCAATCAATGTAATTGTAATAAGGTCTAACATACTCCATAAATTCAACAACTTTTTTGCAACATACCTTTATGCCATCCATGGAAAATAGGCCCAACCCATGTAATGACAATGGAGCTATGTGATATATCCTCTCATTAACACAAAAATCAGTGTTAATTGGAGGTAGTTCCTTGGGTACCATTTCTTTCTAAAGATGTGTGTACCTCAAGGGCACCTTGATGTCTTGTTTGGTCTCATCATCATAAGAACATGAACCCCCCTTCAACAAGGAAAAATTGTATGTGTTTATTAAATTTTCTTCTAATCTTTTGACCTCTAGTTGATCTCCCTATTTTAGGCCTACTACATGTCAAACTTTCATCTTCTATTCCCACATTTCCATCTCTTGAGGAAGACAGATCTGACAAGTACCTATTTGGTGGTTCCTGCAGTCCATCAAATGAGATATATAGTTGGTAAGGAGCGAGATATTTTTCTAAATGAGGGTAATGTTGATGAAGTCGGCCTTAAAATTGATGTTGAGGGTAGTAGTGTTAAATCATGAGCAAGTTAATACATTATTATTAAACCACTCAATGAAGATGGGTGTAAAGAGAAAGAAAGCAATTAATAAACTATTTATATAGGGTGTGTTGGCTTATACATGTTGATCCATGTCACTATGCAGGATCCTCCAAAAAGGGGTTAAATTTCTTGCATATGTGAATTATTTATCTTAAGTTAGCTAAAAATTACATGATATATATGCTACAAATTACATAGAAGACAACATGAACAATATGCATTCATCATAATCATTGTATATTTTTTAATTCCTTGTCTTTACCTTATGTGTGGAATGCAAGATCATCAATAGAAGGGGTGACGATGTGTGTAGTCAATTGCTTGTTTCCACAAAGGGTGACAATCACACAAAATATATACATGTAATCAGCAACAATTAATTGAGCATCATAAGCAATACATTGGTAATTTCTTAAACAATAAATACATTAAATATACGAGTAATAATTGAAACACATGTATCATAAATCTTATATGTTTTAATCATTAGAATTGAACACAATGAGTTAATTGTATATTTTTTAATTCCTTGTCTTTACCTTATGTGTGGAATGCAAGATCGTCAATAGACGGGGCGATGTCCATGTGTGTAGTCAATTGCCTGTTTCCACAAAGGCTGAAAATCACACAAAATATATGCATGTAATCAAAACCAATTAATTGAGCATCATTAAATATACGAGTAATAATTAAAACATGTGTATCATAAATCACATATGTTTTAATCATTATAATTGAACACAATGAATTAATTATACCATGGCATTAGAGTTGAATACATTGTTGGAAATATAATTGGGAAATGTGATACTGAGAGGGGGGGTGAATCAGATATCACCTACTAATTCATTCTCATATAAATAAAACTTTTTCATAGCATCAACAATACTTGATCATAATCAAATAACTAAAATACTAAGCAGCATTCATGAAAGCATTCATAACACAATGATTTTGGTTACCCAGAAACCCTTGAAAGGTAAAACTGGGGTGGGGATGACACCCACAAATCTTCACTACTGCAGTAATAGATTTTCCTGTTAGGGCTTACAAAATTTGATCAAAAATTGATCTACCCTATGAGGGGTCTGTCATATTAAGAGCTAAAAGACTTATACAGTCTACCTTGCTAAAGGATTTGAAACTTACAACAAAGTAAGCACTCGGTTAAGAGATTACAAAAAGTCTGTTAAGACTACTCGGTTAAGAGATTTACCCTGATACACTGGTTAGAATGTCTCAGTACCCAATCTTTCGGTTTGCACTGTATGCAGATTACAAATCTTCTCTTTACTGTATTGTGTTGATCTCATCTATCAAATTTATCTCTTTTCTGTCCTTTCACTGCTTAGCTTGGTCACTGAACTCTATCTAAATACTTCTCTTCACTAAATAATACCTTTTTGCTTACTCCCTTCACATTCGCTATCCTTCGCTACTACGTTTTAGGGTTTAGATCTTGACCTTATATAATCAACAAAACATCTTCATGATTCAAGATCTACGATTCAGATTAATTCCTTTTGCCGCTTAAGCCTTACTAATTTTTTATTGACTTTAGGTATTACATAGGGATTAATGATTTCTAAGTAGATGTGTAATTACCTCTGTAATTATCTCAACAAACAAAATACAAAACATGAATGTCGGCCAAAATGGTTTACCTCGATCATTGTGCCAAAACAAACTCTTATGTCATTCTCTGGCTAACTTGGCAAATGCAATTCCTGATACTCAACATTCACTGTACTCGGCATATGTTGATATCTCTAACGCTCAGTAATCCTTTCATATATGACTCGGCAAAACTAGACTCGATATACTACAAAAATACATAGTGACCATAAGTTTACTCGATAGTACTACTGCTCGGTAAGTAAACATTACATAGCTTGGCCTTTACATAATGACTCAGTCACAATGATGACCGATCATCATTGCCTTGATAAATGACTAAGTGTGGGTCACTAATAGTCAACAAAACTATAGAGATCTACAATCTCCCCCTTTGACATCAGTGGCAAAAATACTTTGTCATGACATTACATCTATATTTACAATATGTAGTATAAGCAAAATACTCAAAATACTCCCCCTGAGATATATATACATTCAAAATTTTCAAAATTTGGTTACCTCCCTTTGTCATGTCATGTCATTTTACTTCCCCCTTGATTTTGACATGACGAATGTCTTCTGGAGTGGGGATCTCAAAGAATTTCTCCAGAAATGGTTTGTGCAGCATCATAACCATGTGTAGTGCAGTTTCCCATCCTCCGGCAACAATAGTTAAAACTTCAGACTGCACTTTTAGCTCGACAGCTAGATTGATTAGGCTCTCGACAGTAGACAGATTTGGATCCTTCTGGGTTAAGTCCTTAGCCTTGACCAACTTTCTATGTATTGCCTCCAAGTGAGGTGTTAAAATTTTTTGCATAGAAAGTAGGCAAGATCTAATCTTTCCATCATTAGCCATTAATTCGGCTATCTTTCCTTGTGTATGCATGATCTTGGCATAATGGTTGGAACTATTTTCTACACCCACACTTAAGGACTGATTGGTGGATTTGAGTTCTTGCTGCAGTTGATTGATCAATCATTGGTTCTCCTCAATGAACTGTTCTACATTGAAAATTTTGGTGAGCAGAGAGTTTGCATTTACAATTACTTCTTATGTCTCTGCTACCAAAGTGGAAAGTGTGACCTGTTTAATTGAAATCTCGGCAGATACTTTCTCTATCATCTTGGTCTCGAACTTTCTTTCCGACCACTCAAAAAATTTATCACTGGTGCTACTCGCTTCATTATTTACCTTATGAACAATATGTACAAGTTGTTCCAATATGGGAGTGGAACCATTTACATCTGACAACTCATAAACATCATTAAATATATCTTTAATTTCATACAGACCCTATTTTTGCTGATGTTCTCTTCTCAATTCTTCTTGTCTGCTTTTCCTTGTCAATAAATCTTTCAATATATGCATCTGCTCATAGGATAAGTTATCAGTATCCCATTTAGGAATAACAATAACTTCATCAATGGTTACCTCTCGTGAAAAGACTTCCATCTTCTACTTGAGTGCCTTCTTCGGTGTGCTCCCACTCGGCATTTGTACAAGAGCTTGTATTGCTTCTTGTTTTGTAGGCTCCTATACCTCAATAGCTTTGTCTTTTACTTCTATTTCTTTTGTTCCTCTATCCTCTACATGAGGACTAGTAGCTTTTTCTTCTGAGTTCTCTTCTTTTTCCTAGTGAATCTCCTCGAAAGATGTGGGTTGAATAAATGGTGCTGATTTATCTGGTTCCTCGGTAGTACTAGTACCAGCTAACATGTCAACTATAACAACTTCAGATTTGGTGAGGGTGGTGTTACCAGTTGATGTCCCATCAATTGTCGGGTAAGCTTTGACTTGCAAAAGTATAGTATTACTACCTGGCAAAGATGTATCTTTTTCTTTCTCGGTGTGCATGTCTTCCTCGGTTAATACCAGATTCTTAACTGGGGTATCCTCTATGATATCAACAATGTGTACTTCTAGTTCCTTCTTCATTTCTTCTACCTTGGGAGCTTCTATCTCTAGAGTGGGTGATTCCATTACATTTAGTTATGTTTCAGGCTTGGCATCCTTAGATGTATTAGCACCATTGTCTCCTTCTTTTTCAATCAACAATCCAAACACTATCTTCCAAATCTTGACACTTTCCTGGACAACATCATCAACCTTGTGTTGAAGGATTAGATAAGCTCTGAGCTTAGGATCAAATTTTGCTCGGTGTTTCTCCATAGTTTTTCTAATATTGGTAAGGGTGAGACTTGATTCCACTTGTGCTAAGGTGCTCTCCCTTTTTTTTTTTCTTTATTAAGAGCATATTCCCATTTTTTTGCAACCCTGTTGCTTAGCTCCTTAGGGATTCGGTTCTCCAACTGAATAGGTAACATCTTGAAAGTGTAGAGCATTTCAATAATAGCATCTTCAACTTTTTCTTTCTCTCCTATACTCAAACTTTCAAACTTTAATTCTTTCAAGTCATCCACTCCTGCAAAGTTTGTGATCTTGTGGCATATTTCATCCATAGTAGTTTTAACATCCTGTAATGCAATCTTCTTCTTCACCTCTTCATCACATTCAGTTTCTTCATCATCTTCTTGTTCCAATACAAGTTTTCTTCTAGGCCTTTTGTTTGCCTTACTTGGCACTACCGTAGGTTGTGGAGGTTTTCGCTTACTGGATGCAAGGGATATCTTAGGAGTTTTAGTAGCTGCTCCCCTTGTTCTAGGCCTCAGCATAGGTGTCAAAGATACTTTCAGTTTCAGTATTCTTTTCTTGGTTAGGGGCTCGGCAATTGCTGGTTTCTTTCCTTTCTTCTTTTCTACTTGACTTTCTTCTTCTTCTTCTTCACTATCACTAGATTCACTTGGTTCATCTTCTCCCAAACCTTGGGTTAATTCTAGTGGAGCATCCTTTTTCGATTCTTTCACATATTTCTCCACATTCTTTACTATCTTCTTTCTTTTCCTCTCTAAGGTTGCAGTTGTTAAACCCATAGAGATTTTTTATTTGGCTTCTTCATATGTTCCAAAGTAGGGTGCCTTACTATCAATTTCTTCAGCTAAGAGGGTTGTTATAGTAGCAGTAGCTTCATCTATATTGACTTCATAGGGTAGTGGCATGAACCATGAAACCCTAAGAAGAACTACTTGTGCATAAGTGAAATTTGTGTCAACTAGAAAGCATATATCATTACTGTACTTTTCAACTAATGACATGGGGATTCTACTCCTCTTCCTCATTTTCTTCTTGAATTCAACAAAATAGTTGTCCATCACTCCATTAAAACTATCTCCTATCTAACCTATGAACTCACTGATTTGCACAGTAATGGGTTTCTTCTTGTCCCATATCACACCTCCATGAGTAGGAAAACTCTTCTTTACATAAAAGAATAGACAAATTAGCAAAGAGCCAAACTTACACATTGAGTTCTTTGCAGTCCGGATTGAGTTGAAGTTCTCAGCAAGATGAGTCAGCTGGAGCTCAGCAAGATCATACATGTGTCCTTTCTTAATGATTCTCCATGCCTGGTCCACTGCCATACAGGGGACACTATCCAACCGACTGGATTGGTAGAACTTGTGCGAGATAACCCTAACAGCAAAGTCAATTTTCAGATCTGTAATGGTAGAGATCGTCATTCCACATTTGTTCCATACCATTTGTGTGTTTGCCTGAATTTCTTCTTTGCTAGAACACTTCATTGTCCTTTTTCCTTGAATCTTAGGGTATCCAGTGACTCGATGGATCATTTCCTTTGTTATCTTCACAGGTCCATCTTCCAGCCATAGTTGCATGTCATGTACTCGACTCAACACTATTTTTATCCATTCAACTTTAAAATTCTATGGGAAATCTAGGGCATGCACTAACCCTTGTTTGACAACTAATTTATACTCTGGCTTCAACACACCATTAACACATTACTTGTCATACACCTCCCTGATCTCGTAATCTCTGATTTCCCCAATTTTGCACATATAACATGACCTAATGTCGTTCATCATCGACACATTTTCCAAAATTGAAGATAGGGCTCTAGACAAATCTCCTTTAATTACGAATTCTGAAATTGCCTTAAAAGTCTTTGGCTTGCAAACTTCATTTCTTACCAATTGTGCGTTGAAAACTTCTATCCCTTACTTCTTCACTGTAGAAGACGATGATGCCATTTTAATTTTTAAAATTTTGAAAAGAAATGTTTTCTCAATAATGTACCTTTTTCTCATAAGTATCATGTAGATGATTTTTGTCGACGGCACACTGTAGAGGTTCGGAATCACCTTTGACAAACTGGTTGCTCGCACTCTGAATCACTCAAAGAAATCTCAATTCGCTAGGTGAAATGAAATGAGCAGAAACTTTCTACTTTATAGATTCTAAAAGTGAAATTAGGGCCTCATAAATGCTTCGTACAAAATTTGTAAGTGGAATACAGTTGTCTCAGCAAACTGATGCTAACCTCAGCTAACACAAGCTCAGTCAATATAACCATTACGACACAGCTCAGTATCTATAGCATATCAACCATAATAGGTGCTCAGCATACACTAATAACTTGGTCAGAATACTGTCACTCAGCATCAAAAATGAAATTTTTTATTTCACTCAGATATGTCCTAATGCATCTTTATCTATGCAGATTGGACTTCTACTCAATCTTTATGTTAGGAACTGAAGTAAAATAAAGCTTTGTTAAAATTCAGTTCCAAACATACCTTCTATGCTTAGTTAGAAGAAGTGTGATCACCTGATCCATCGGATTGGGTGACCTCAGATGTGCTAGCTTCACTAGTGCTTCCTTCTTCTTTCTTCTTCCATGTCTTATCCATCTAATTTTTCAATTTTTCACAGATATCTTCATTCTAATTCTAATCATTGCTCGACATAGGTGATCTACAATCTTTCTTAAGATGACCTATCTTATTACATTTGTAACATACCATGCTTCCATTCATCCAGCTTTTGGATTTGCCTCTGAAATGAGTCTTCATACAATTTGCTCCAATGTGTCCATATTTTCCACAGTAATGACAACTGTACCATGTGTTATAATCCCAATTGTATGAGTTTTTCTTCACAAGAGACTTAGTCTGATCATTTGATGACCATCTTGGTTTAGATCTGCATTCAAATGCTCTATGCCCATATTTCTGACAGTTGAAACAATTGCCTTGAAACTTAGGTGAGGTAGGTGGGTTACTAACCTTAGTCCTACATTCATGTGCCTGATGTCCATGTTTCTTATAGTTAAAGCAATGTCCATTGAACTTAGGCTTAGAATCAAACTTACCATGTTTTCTTCTGCATATGTTGGTTGTATGTCCTGGCTTTCCACAGTGATGGCATGTGAGCTTGTTATTCTTTGGTTTAGCATTCTTCTGTTCTCCATTCTTTGATGATTCTCCTTCTTCAGTAGATGAAGCATGTTCATTTACTCCAAGTCCAGATCTATCATTAGATCTTCTAGGTGACCTTAACAGTTCTTCAAAATATTTTATAGCTTCATTAGGTTTGTTCATCCTTTCATTAATTTCCTTTTCAGATCTTAGTTCATTCCTCAATTGATCATTCTCAGACCTTAGTTGGTTGATTTCCATATCTTTCCTACCCAACTCTTGATTAACCAGCAGTAGTTGATTTACCATGTCTAGTTGGTTATTAGTCAACCTTTGCATGTCACTTGTCCTTGCATCTAATCTCATTGCAATTTGTCTTTTGTCATCTTCATCCATTGTCTTATCATCTTCAGCTTTCTTTTTCTGCTCAACTACTTCACAAAGTCTAACAGATTGAATTTCTTGTTCTCTCTTTAGATTCCTGATGTCATCATTCAGTATGGTATTCTTCTCTAGTAACTCTTTTATAGCTTTGTCACTTTCTGTAGAGTTCCCATTATTAAATAATCCAGTGGTATCTTCTTCCTAATACTGTGATTCATTTTGCTAAATAGTAATTTCTCTCCTTTTGCTCAAGGATTTCTTCAGTTCACTCCTGGCTGCTTCCAGTTGTTGTAATGCCAGTTGTACATCAATTTTCTAATTCTCTATGACCTTTCTCAACTTATAGACTTCCATCTCAAGATCTTTTTCTTCAAGTGGTTAGACTTTCTATGAGAAACCTTAGAGCTCTGATACCAATTGTTGGAAATATAATTGGGAAATGTGATACTGAGAGGGGGGGTGAATCAGATATCACCTACTAATTCATTCTCATATAAATAAAACTTTTTCATAGCATCAACAATACTTGATTATAATCAAATAACTAACATACTAAGCAGAATTCATGAAAGCATTCATAACATAATGATTTTGGTTACCCAGAAACCCTTGAAAGGTAAAACTAGGGTGGGGATGACACCTAAAAATCTTCACTACTATAGTAATAGATTTTCCTGTTAGGGCTTACAAAATTTGATCAAAAATTGATCTACCCTATGAGGGGTCTGCCCTATTAAGAGCTAAAAGACTTATACAGTCTACCTTGCTAAAGGATTTGAAACTTACAATAAAGTAAGCACTCGGTTAAGAGATTACAAAAATTCTGTTAAGACTACTCGGTTAAGAGATTTACCCTAATACATTGGTTAGAATGTCTTAGTACCTAATCTTTTGATTTTCACAGTATGCAGATTATAGATCTTCTCTTTACTGTATTGTGTTGATCTCATCTATCAGATTTATCTCTTTTCTGTCCTTTCACTATTTATCTCGGTCACTGAACTCTATCTGAATACTTTTCTTCACTGAATAATACCTTTCTGCTTCTTCCCTTCACATTCGCTATCCTTCGCTACTACATTTTAGGGTTTAGATCTTGACCTTATATAATCAACAAAACATCTTCATGATTCAAGATCTACGGTTCAGATTAATTCCTTTTGCCACTTAAGCCTTACTAATTTCTGATTGGCTTTAGGTATTACATAGGGATTAATGATTGCTAAGTAGATGCATAATTACCTTTGTAATTATCTCAACAAACAAAATACAAAACATGAATGTTGGCCAAAATAGTTTAGCTTGATCATTGTGCCAAAATAAACTCTTATGTCATTCTCTGTCTAACTTGACAAATGTAGTTCCTGATACTCAGCACTCACTGTACTCGGCATATGTTGATATCTCTGACACTCGGTAATCCTTCATATATGACTTGGCAAAACTAGACTCAGTATACTACAAAAATACATAGTGACCATAATTTTACTCGACAGTACTATTGCTCGGTAAGTAAACATTACATAGCTCGGCCTTTACATAATGACTCAGTCACAATGATGACTGACCATCATTTCCTAGATAAATGACTAAATGTGGGTCACTAATAGTCAACAAAACTATAGAGATCTACATACATCAATAAATCAATATTAAATATATATACTAATCAATATAAACATATATAAATAATCAAATCACTTACCTTGTACATTTCAATCATGTCATTAATCATCTTCTTCATCCATCTCATCATCATGACCATCATCATCATCATCATCATCATCATCATCATCATCATCATCATCATCATCATCATCATCATCATCATCGCCATCATCATCATCATCATCATCATCATCATCATCACCACCACCACCACCACCATCACCACTATCATCATCACCACCATCATCATCGTCGTCATCATCATCATCATCATCACCACCACCACCACCACCATCATCATCATCTTCATCTTTTTCTTCTTATTCTTCTTCATCATCTTCTTCTTCTTCTTCATCATCTTCGAAATCTTCTTCTTCCATCACATTATACTTTATCGGCTTTCCTGTTGGATCATGTCTAACAACAAATGACCAACCCAATTTATGTGGAACCTCTAAGTAAAAAACTTGCTCGCATTGGCTTGGAAGAACATAGGTCTCAACTCCAACTGGCTCAAACAACCTTGTATTGATCATTTTAAATCTATTATCATGTTCAGTAATAGTTCTATTAGGATCATTTTGATTTAGTCATAGATTGTACCATTTGATGACAAATATAACTAATTTGAAGGAGTTGAAGTCACACTCAATTATACCATCCAAGATGTCGTAGTATCAATTGTGAGATTGTTGAGGATGTATGTCATTTCATGATGAAATATTAGTGACCTTGAAGACTGCAGTTATCCCAGAATCACAAGTTTTTTTTGTGTCATCCAACTTTGTTATGAAAAATTTGTGGCCATGATAGTACATAGTTTTATGGTACTTGACCTACAATTTTTCAAGCGTGTGAAAATTATTTGCATTGTGAGTTGATATTAAACATTGTTAGTTGCCAATATATTCTACTTGGTCACAATGGTACAGAACTGGAATGTACATGGAACATAGATGGAACATAAATGGAACACTGTATGACCAACAATCATATTATACTCAGCAAAACTCAGAGAATGCACAACATAGATAGTTCTAATTATTTCTTCACAGTCCTTATTTCAACCAAAAAGATAGATCTTACAATATGATGCTGGACTCTTTTATAAAGAGCCAAAGGTTGGTTTGAGACCAACCATTTTCCAACTAATTGCTACTAATAGAAATTGATTAAACATACTTTAACCAAACCTGACCATCTAACTTTATTTATTATTCATTGCACACCTACATCATCCCCCCCAAAACTTGTTGTCTTCCAGAAAACATTACAAAATGAGGGAATATACCAACTAGTATTTCTACTGAGAAAGATGAGAGTAAGGAGTCATCCTTGTGGTGGAGTCCAAGTTGCATAGGGTTTTTAATTCCTTTTCTGCTACTAGTTGCTTCTCCCTGGTTGCTTTGAGAAGTCGCAGGGCGTCCATCTTGTCTTTTTCAACTATGACAAGTAGTCATTCTTTTGTGGTCTTAATGGTTCTTTCCTCCTCTTGAGCTACCTTCTCCTGTTCCAGTTCCCTCTTCAAAGCCTCCACTTCCACCCTCAACTCTCTCTCCCACTCAAGTGCTGTTGTATTTTCCTCATCAACCTTTTTAGTAGTCCATACCATTTTTTGAAGGTGGAGAAACGTGGTACAGAAAGCATGCTCCATATCTATCAAGTAATCCCAAATCTTTCCCTGTGCCCTATGCTCCCTTCCATCAGTATACTATCCCACAATGTGAGAAGCTCCCCAATCTTCTAACATTTCCATTGTTTCCTCCTCGGACCATCCTTGGTCTACAAAATGCTAAGAGAATTTAGTTTCACATCCCTCCATCATGAATGCCATCAAAGCCTTCATGACTTTAGTAACCATCCCCATGTGTGCATTTTCCAACCTATCCAACATCTGTTGCATGGCTTCCTTCATATCATCCAGTTTGGCCATGAACTATTTTGCTAAGTTTTGGAAAGAGTCCTCTTCTTCTTCTATCTCATTCCCCCGCTTTTCCCCTTCCTCTACAGTTTCCTCTACTATCTGCACTGGTGAATGGGGTATGTGTTCAACCTCAGGAGATGGTGATGTGGTAGGAACCATAGCCTCCATCTAATATTTGGCCAACAAGCTATCTATTCCATCCTCTACTTCCATAGTCTTTTCATTTTCCATACCCACTTCTATGTTTATCACTTCCTGTGGTTGTGTTTTTTCATTTTTTGGCTGAGTTCCCTTGTCAACTCCTAGATCCTGAGGATTGTTTGTGATAGGGGCTACTATGAGCGCAATAGGCCTAGTTGTCTCCATTCTTCTCTCTATATTTATGTGCACCGTGTGTGCACTAGGCTTTTGTCTAGCTAGACGTATTATTTTTGTCTATACCACATGTCCGTGGGAAGTACTTGGCACCAAGTGTGTTGTATGTGGAATCTATGGAGGATTGAAGTTTATCTTTCTCTTATTCCCCCAACTTGTTACTGGAGAGAATGGTAGAGAAACTAGTGCCTTGTTATGCTCAACCTCTTCTACCTGCCCTTCTTGGGCTTCTTCCGCACTTCTTTGTACCTATCCCTGTGTCACCTCTTGAGTGCATGTGTGTCTAAATTCCCTGTCATCCTTATTTAATGAGGATGTAGTCTCCTTCTCTCCTTCATTATCTTCCTCTTCTCCTTCGTCATGGCTACCTTCATGGTTGTCCTCATCTATTGATACCTCCTCCTACCTTGCTTTCTTTTTGGATGGCTCCCCTGTGCATGTTTCCATGTGTACCCAATAGTACATGGCTAGTTTGTAGGGTTCTACCCTACTTGCTGCTACCAGTCCACCCCTTCTATCACTTGGTACTTGAGTCCTCACTACCTCGAGAAAGAGGGAAATCACATGGTGTGGCATATACATGGTCTTGTGTTTAAGCATCGTGAATTCCCTGGCTCTCTCTGAGAGAAGTCGGCCCCAACTATAAACCTTTCCCTTCCTTAGCCCCTTCATTAAGCGTAGCATCCACATTGCTATATCAGTAGCTCAGCTGGCTGCTGTGAGTTTGCTTTTTATTATGTCCATTACACACCTCCATTCTGGGGAGGATATGTAGATTTTCTCGAGCCCTCTTCTATTACTGTCCTTTTCTATATCTTGCCACTACTCTTTTGTTAATGTGTTGCCACAAATCTCCTCAAGTGACCTCTGTCTCTCCATTTCGGGCATTTTGATGGGTGATTTTTTAGCGGAATCCCCCCTGCTTGGAATCTTGAATACCTTTGTGAATTCCTTTGCCTCATATGAAACCATCACCCTGTGCCCTAGATAGTCAACCACGGATTTGTGTGTATCTGGTTGATACCTTTGCACCATGGCTCTCAGAATATGTTCGAACTCCTTAATCTCAAAAATTGGCATAAATACAATCTTGTCTACCTGGGCTCTTTGGAGTGCATTTTTTAGTGGATGATCATGCGGATGAGCCTCCCACCAGCTTCTACATTTTGCTCCGGTTACTCCTTCGAATGCTAGTCCTTCAACTGTTATATTATTAGTTGTGTCTCTCTTTTTGCCTGATTTTTCCATACCCGCGGTTTTTTGATGGCTAGGAGAGGAAGTGTCAGACTTATATTGAATTTTGTGGATGTTGCCACCGCCCAGCTTAGGGTTCCTGTAGATTGTCTTCACCATTATTGTGTAGTTTCAGGCTCCTTGATTTACTATACTTATTCTTCATGTCACACCTCGGCTTGCGCATGCACTGTGTTACCCTGTGCATACACAACCTTGCATCTCTTCCTCGCATACATGGGCCCCTCCCTCACATATGCCTCTGCAAACCCTCACCCTCACTGTGCATACGCATACGCGTACACCTTGTTGGCTAATACGTGGTGAGTTTTGGATGCATGTGCCCTCCACGATAGGCTGCATACGCTCTTGGCAGGCTTCAATGCTACATACGTCTTTGTTCAGGGTGCGTATGCCTAGGTTGGAAGTGTGTGCCCTCCTACTATTGCATGCCCCCTTGCTAGAATTGCATACGCCCAACGTGTGTACGAGGCACTCCCTCTTTCCCTTCCTTGGCCCATGCTCACTTCCACCTTCATGCGCACACGGAGAGCACTCTTCCTCCTTGCTGTGTACGCGGGCTTCCACTCTTGGTGTGTGCACGAGCTTTGTGCGTATGGGCTGCTCCTTGCTGCGTATGCATCCTTCCTTTTGGCCCTTGGCTTCCTTCATGCGTTATGACCTCTATATTCTCACCTCCACACTCGGATGTAGTGTCTTATGCTTATTCTTCCTTTTCCCCCTTGTGTCTTCACGAGGTAATGTTACAATTTTGAGCCATTTTATAATATTTTCCCTTCCAAGTCTTATTCCATACTTGATTTTTTAATTCCTCCCTTTTATTAATATTTTTTTTTTCCTTTTTGTTTCTATTGCTTTAGTTTCTTCTTCTTTTCTACTTTTCTTTTTGCTTTCCTTCATGGTCCCATTGAAATTCCTCTTCCTTGGTATTGTAATCATGTCTTCCTTTAGTTCATACTTCAATGCTTCCACTCCCAATATATTAACTCCTACTGGTTCCTTTTCCTCTATTTCTAGGGTTTCCAACACATTACACTCAAGGTGAAAGATCTCATAATCTTCCATCTACCAATGGAACAACCCATTTAGGGAGCTGGTCTCATCCTCTTAATATTCTCCAAATCGCATAACCCCTTCCTCATCTGGTTCCATCTCGACATCTCTATTATTCTCTCCATTGTCAGATTCTGAATCAGATGCTACTTCTTGACTTACGATCTGATTCTTCAGGTCAATCGTATACTTTTTCCCTTCTTTCTCAATGGAGATAGTATTTTTCTTCCAATTGTGATCCGCTTTTGCTAGTATGAGCCACCCTCTTCCCAGTAATGCATCATAACCCTTTTTCTCCAGTGGTATCACCATGAAGTCCAAAAGGAATTGTTGCATCCCAATGACTACTTTTTGTCCCATCAAGGTCCCCAAAGGTTTTATTCCATGTTCCTCTGCTCCTACCAAGTGGAATTTTGGTGGCCAGAGAGTTGGCTTGCCCAATGTCTTCCAAGTTTCTTCTGGCAAGACATTTACAGCTGACCCTCCATCTATGATTGTGTTGGTAAGTTTATACCCTAGAATTTCCATTTCAACCATGGATGGCACTCTCCCAACCCCTACTAATAGCAACATTGGTTCTGTGGGCTCCTTCATTTGTTCCCCAACCTCCTTGTCTTTCTCTTCTCCATGCCTTGCTCTCTTTCCCATGTCGTTGTCTATTTGTGTGATGGCTACTCTAAGCTGCGGCATAGTTTGCAATAGATCGGCCACCCGGACTGGAACTGTGGCTTGTAGCATTTGTTCCATGATGTTTGCTTCAAATACTGAACGTTCCATTCTTGTATTCTTATTTTTCTTTTGTTCCTCTCTCATTTCCTGTTCCACCACCTCTTGTGCTTCTTTCAACCTCTCTTTTTCCATACATGGTTCTAGGTATGTTAGCTTCCTTGCATGAGATCTAGTAATGGCCATTATAAGCCGTGGTTGTGCCACATCCAACATGTTGATAGACTTTTGTCTTAGGCAATTGGTATCCTCATGGTTGCCTGGCCCGCACCATTTGCAAAGAAGGCCTCCCTGTCCGCCTCCACTTTGGCAATTGGGCATGAAATGTCCCCACTCGTTGCAACTCCTACACTATATCATGGGCCTTCCTTTGGCATCATATTGAATTCAGCTACAAGGGGTGTTATTGTTGCTATTATTGTTGCTTCCTCGATGGTTATCCCTATACCCTCCTGGTGAAGCCTCCATGTTTATGTTTTTGGACGTTGTAGTCGGTGGTGTTTCTTGCTCTTGAGTATAGAGTACCTAGGCACTTCTTGCTTTAAGGTTGTATGGGCATTTGTTGATGGAGTGACCTAGTACTTGGCATATATCATAGAATGACTTCTTGGGGCAGTTGTTCTTAGTGTGTCCTTCCAATTTGCATTTTGTACACCATATTTCTTTCCCTTCTCTTGCTTCTTCCTTCCCCATCTTCATTTCCTTCATCATTCTTGCCATATCCTTTCTCAATGCTTGTATTTTTCAAGCCTCTTCACTACTTTCATCGCTACTCTCATCATCGCTAATGTGCCTCTTCCCCTTGGATGTTTTGTTTTCACTTTCGATGTCTATAGCCCTATTGTAGGCTTCCTTTAGGCTTGATGGTGGGACTACTTTCACCTGTTTCCAAAGGAATAAATTGAGACCCTCAATAAACCATATTTTCTTTAGCCCATCGGATGGTTCCTTGTCCATTTTTCCCATTAATTCCTTCAATCACCGGTAGAATGCCCTTACATTCTCATGCTTTCCTTGTTTTGTGTTGTAAATTTCAACCATCACCTCATCATCATCCCGAAGGAGTTAGAATTATTCTTCAAATGCTTTCTTCATATATTTCCATGTAGTTCTTGCACCCGATGGTAAATCTGTGTACCAGTCGATAGCGATCCCCCGCAGGGTGGCTAGGAATGCTTTTAACCAAACATCTTCATCCGTTATGCCATTGGCTTCCCATATTGTGACACAAGTTGTACAGTGCCTGCTAGGATCATCTACTCCATCTCTAGAGAATCTTGGGAGTTTCTATTTATCTGGATTATGTGCCATTTTCTTAATGCTCCCACCGGACGGTATGGGTGGTTTGTCGACTATGTGTCCCTAGTTTTCCTTTGCTCCTTTGGCCATGCCAATGTCTCCCTCCAAGATATTTAGGCCCCTGAAGTTGTGTAATAAATCACCAACCTCATCGTCAACCTTCTCCTCCTCGTCACTGGAAGAGTTGAAGTATTGAACTGGCAATGGGTTTTGCTCCGCAATGTGACTTGGAGATTCAATCTCCTCATCCCAAGGACTTCTATATATTCTATTCCACCTTTGTGTAGAGGCCTCATGTGGGTCATCCAATCTTTGTGGTGTAATGAATCTCTATGAACCACCTGCTAACTATTATAGTCGCAACCATCTTTCCAACTGCTCCAGTATACATAGTGACCTTCTTACTGACTTCTCTGGGTTAGCCTCTTCTTCCTCTCACGTCTATCTTCTCCTATATTTATTAAGGAGGTTTGGAATTAATTGTTTGCATTGTGGGGAGTACGGCATCTTGATGTATCTTAGGGTTCTTCCTCCCTTCAATTCCTTTCTTCGTATTGTTGCAGGACTTGCTGTCGTCGTTGCTTCCTCCTAACACTTTCTCACTCCTCTTTGAGTTTCACCAATTCTCATGCCAATAGTCTTGGGATGCTCCCTAGGAGGTCATACACTATGAATTTGACACTAAGTTCAGCCCGTACTATACTAGGCTAGATGGCACCCCTTTGTTCCACCTCTCGTTCCACGTACTTGTCTACCGCCACTTCCCAAGACTGAATTAAATCTTGTGTGACTTGGTCTTCCCTCGTTACTTCGTTATCCTCTGGGTCACTATCAGTTACTAGGGTTTTCTATATGAATTCACGGCCCATTATGCTTCCATCTTGTTGTGCGTACTAGTCACCGTACTAGCCTTGCACCAGTCATGTACTAGCAAAGATGTCAAACATCCTAGTACCAGTTCCGTACTATGCCAAACTATTAGTCATCGTACCAATCTCATACTATACCAGTCACGTACCAACCTGAAGCTATGTCACATACTGTACTAGTCACGTACCAACCAAGGTACTAACCCCTTACCAATCAGACCTCCAGGTTTGTTTTAGGCAGCGGTGCCAAAATGTTAGTTGCCAATATATTCTACTTGGTCACAATGGTATAGAACTGGAATGTACATGGAACATAGATGGAGCATAAATGCAACATTGTATGACCAGCAATCATATTATACTCAACAAAACTCAGAGAATGCACAACATAGATAGTTCTAATTATTTCTTCGCAGTCCTTCTTATTTCAACCAAAAAGATAGATCTTACAATACGATGTTGGACTCTTTTATACAGAGCCAAAGGTTGGTTCGAGACCAACCATTTTCCAACTAATTGCTACTAATAGAAATTGATTAAACATACTTTAACCAAACCCGACCATCTAACTTTATTTATTATTCATTGCACGCCTACAAACATATGGGTCATGATTATTAATAAATTTTTACATACTTGTCTACCTCTTAAACCATATGCTAGATCAATTACCATTGGCATAACATTGTAGTCTCCATTATGATGAGCTTCTTTAACCAATGAAGAAACTTCTTCCCATGTTAATGAGTGACCATTTTGTTGACATCATTCAATCCATACCATCATCCAATCAAGATTGTTCGCAATATACAAATATAGTGTGTCACACTCTCAATCAACTGTATAAAAAAATAGACCAATTAGAAACAACTTATATTGATGAGTAATAAGAATTAATTAAATAAAATAACATCTTATAAGTACCTCTCACTTCCTCAATCTACCTTTCCCCATCAAGTACTCCCTTTCAAATTTTTTAATGGAGTTCGGATCCCAAATACGATCTACATGGATCTTTGCTGCAAACTTAGGAAGATATTCACTAATGTACACCATGGTCTAGTATACCATATATCCCTCCACCATAGAACCCTCAGGATGTTCTCTTTGTCAAACCAAGCCCTTCAAAAATTTCAAGTGTCTCTCAACCATCCACATTGACCTAGTTTGTACAGGACCACACAATTCAATCTCCTCAACTTGATTTATGAGGTAGTGTTCTTGTGCATTGAAAAAAGTTGAAGGTAGACACTTTTGCATTTCACACATAAGATGAGAAATTTTTCTCTTCCAATATTTTATATCTTCTTTATTGATTTCTTTTGATGACAACCACCTCGTTTATTTTTCAAGATCATATATAACTCATTTGACACTGTTGTCGAAGTGGTGTGGGAGAGATAGAGGCAGAACGTACTGTAATAATTGTACAATGATCTTTTTAATATTTTATAAAATAATACAATAAAAACTACATGCAGTATACAAATATATAGTGAATACAGAATAACATGAATTACCTTAATAAATGTATGTCAATCATGTGTTTTCATCCTTGGCCTTAATTCACTTTTCTTTGATATAAGATTGTTTATGTTCACAGCAAATCCTGTGGAAAATCATTTTTTTGTATGACTTAGTTTATAGCATTGCTCTACTGCTCTGACAATAACCAAGGAATGGCACTTATATCAATCTGGTCTCGATTGTTATTTGATCGAATGACATTTTTCATTGCATGGTTGGATTCTTCAATGTCACTACAAATTTTGACAACTTTGTCTTTCTCACGCCTTCCATCCAATATTTTACATTATGTCTCTGTTACATTCTTCCTAATATGCATAGCATCAAAAAAATGCATAATTGAGAGTTTCTCGTAGTACAAAAACCTACTAAATTATGTGGAATAACTTTTTAATCCTTTTGGAAGTTGGTCATTAATGCCTTGAAGACCTTCACAAGCATCAATTACATCATCAGTAAACAAAACACAATATCAAAATATAAATTTCAAACAAAAACCATCAGATGGAATGACATTACCTTGACAATTTATTCTATTGTATTCCAACTTCCATAGGTGAGGTGTCATTATCTATGGCTTTGATGTAATCTCTTATTTCCCATTGAAAAGATGTTTTTCATTAATGTGGTACTTATGATTTCTATGGAGAAAGTGTCTATAGTCATCAAACACGTGCTTTCCTAAAAAAATTAAATGACGAAATTTCATCTTTGGACCACAAACTGGACATGCAAATTTTCCCTTTGTATGAAGACCTACAAGATCATGTATAATTGGATTAAATATGTTAATTTTGATCATTACAATTATCACGTGTAATTTAAACATACATCAAAAATGTGTTAGCACTATAACATATCAAAAAAGAGGTGTTAACAAGAGAACATACCACAAAAATGTGTTAGCCCGGGGCCATCATGTATTGTCCATACAAGCATCTGCATGGAATTGGAATTGTATTTTTCCTATTGGTCTAGAGATTTCATACATATGACCCCATTCCATAACACCAAAAACTCATACATAAGGGGCTCAATATATACATTCATATCTTTAACTTGGCACTTACTTAGTTGAATGAACAAAAACATTACATAATTATTATGACCATTTTGATGGGGTATTTATAAATTAATTTAGATGACTATTAAATGACAAAATACCTAGAACAATCATTTCCAACATTATGTACTCCCTCTTTATGGACATCCAAGGAGGAATGTTATTGTTGATAACAAAAATTGGCCACACTGAGTAAACAAATCTCATATCTCCAAACGGATTGACACTGTCTATTGCCAATGAAATCTTGAGATTACGAGGTTCTTCTTTAACATGTGGCCAAGTTTCCTCTATTTCCTTAAATACCGAACCATCCACAGGCATTCACATAATGTCATCTTGGCATCTATTGTGTGCATCGTAATCCATAAATTGTGCCAAGCTAGTGCACTTGAATAATCGTTGCAGACGTGGAATAATGGGAATATACCAAAGAACCTTGTGAGGCACCTTTTTTTTTATTTGATTTGATTGATATCTACTAATATGAAAATTTGGGCATTCTATTGAAAATTCATGTTGTTTATGATATAATATGATCATTTGTACATGCATGTATTGTTTGATACTCCATTCCAATTTCTTTCATAATGGCAGATAATTCTCGGTACGAGTGAGGTAGAATATTTTATGGTGGTAACAAACACTCACCTATCAACCTATAAAAAAAAATATAAAGAATATTAATTGGTACATGATTCACCCTTTGTTAACTATAAGGGAATTACGAATAAAAAAGATGAAAAAATATGACATATATGGCATACCTTAACATGCGAATGATTGCTACGTTGGATAAACCATTTATAACCTTCAAGTTCAAAAAAAGAATACATCAAGAAGAGTTGTTTGGGAGCCTTCATCTAGGGGCTCGTATGCCTTCTCAAGTATAGGTACATCAAGGTAATCTTCATCATCATCATCATCATCATCAGTTGCACTAGTACCATCATCTTGATCATCATGATTAGTTGCGTCAGTACCATCATCTTCAATTGTGTTATCTATCACAAGATCATCTTCTTCTATGGGATCATTATCTTCTGCTTCGATATTCACACCTCCATGTTCCCCCAGTTGGAAATCCACATTCTCTGGATTTTCATGGTCCATAACATGAAACTCAGGGTGGTTGACCTATATCAAAATGATGACCTTAAATTAACCATGACCATGATGTCATCATCAATTGATTTCTTATGTATTTCGATATTCACACCTCCATGTTCCCCCAGTTGGAAATCCACATTCTCTGGATTTTCATGGTCCATAACATGAAACCCAAGGTGGTTGACCTATATCAAAATGATGACCTTAAATTAACCATGACCATGATGTCATCATCAATTGATTTCTTATGTATATAAATTATTAAAATAATATATTAAAATATGTTACTCATATTTGAGCATTAAAGGATTTTCATTAGTATCAATCAGTTATTCAGTTGGTAAAGGAGACAAACAAGACAGTCGGTCAACCACATAAATCCTACACATCGGGCAAGACACAAGGCAGATCTCTAAGTTAACTGAACAAGGGTTTGATCGAGTACACTCACTGCCTAACAGACATTACCAATTACCAAGCATACTGATCACCGAGCATTCATATGAATCGAGCACCAGTTAATTACCGAATGGAGAATGCAATGATTATCGAGTATAACAGGAAACAACATAGTAATTTGAAATGGAACAAACATCTATGCAAATGATTCACACCGATCAGAAAATGGTTTACCAAGATTGAGACAGAATTAAATATGGATGTAATCATTAATTTGTTGATGATTCCTAGTAATGTTAGATCTAGGTTATTTTGTTACACCATTGATCTTAGGTTTTCTAAGATATTGTAAACCCTAATTAGGTCAAGTTAGCTTGATATAAAAGTTGTAAAGATGTCATTATGAAAAATGTATCATGGAGTAGCTGCACTAAGGACATCAGAAGATTAGACAAAGGGTTTTTGACAGAAGGTTTGAAAGAAGCATTCAATTTTTCAAAACACACACAAGGCTACCAAGCATAATAGGACACATACATCACTAGAAGGTGATATCTATTTTATATATTACAAATCTAAATCAGGTAAGATTAAGTTGCTAATTACAGATACTTTTACTATTACCATTTAACCATTGAAGCATATCTAAAATCTCTTAACATAGTGGACTTAATAGTTCTAGTTTAAATCTCTTAACTAAGTACACACATACATTGTGTTGTTAAAATCCTTTAACCAGGTAGATCTAGTCAATCTAATTGTTACTCCTAACAGGGTAAGATCATCAGAAGTGATCACAAATTTGTAGCCTTAACCGGCATAATTTGTTACTACAGTAGTGAAGATTTGTGGGTGTCATCTCCACCATGGCTTTTACCTTCTTACAAGGGTTTCTACAATACCAAAATATCTGTGTAATGAGTATGAATTTTTATGAATGATTTATTGTTTAGATTACATGCAAATTACATTTTTAGTTATATCTGAATGTATATTTTAGACAATGGATTCAGTTGGTTAAATGCTTTCTACTACTACAAAGTTTTCAGTCTTGAAAAGTTTTGAAGGTACTGATTCACCCCTCCCCTCTTAGTACTTATCTTTCCATAATCCCAACAATTAGTATCAGAGCTAGATCTCTTGTTAAGAAAGTTTAATCACTGAAGAGGAAAGATCTAAGGATGGAAAGATATAATCTGGATAAGACTATTGAGAATCAAAGATTTCAAATGTAGATCTTTATTGAGAAATTCAAAGAAGCCAAAGAAGAACTAAAGAAGTTATTGGTCAAGAGGAAGGATATGGCAATTTTGTATAGTGAGACTGATTATCAAGAAGAAGAGATAGATGATCCATTTGAGGTATATGGATCTGGATCTAGTAGCATATCTGATGCATCTGAAGGAACCATATCAGACCTATCTAAAAAGAATCTACATCTTACTGAATAAGTGAAAGCTTTGCAGATTGGTCAAGAGACACAAATGGTTACGATGGTTGATGTCATGAACAATGCAAGGCAAGAAGAACAAGAAAGAAACTTGGCTATTGAAGATAGGAGGAAAATGACTGATAAGTTGCAAGAGAATGAATCTGAGATTATGAGACTCACCGAACATCACTTTGAAATCTCTAATCAGATGGTTGTCATAAGTCAGGAAGTCAACCAAGTTAACAATGAGCTTATAAGGAAACTAGAAGACATGGGTGAATTAAGAGAGGAAAATGAAAGATTGAAGAATGAGGTAAAGATGCAAAAACAACATAATGAAATGATCAAGAAAGCTGAAGATAGTACTAAAAGAATGGATGAATTTCTAATGAGTTAGAAAAGACTTGATAGCACAACTAGTTTAGGCTACACCGAGTAGGGAGAGTCATCAAGAAAAGATGAATAGAAGAATGCCTATACTAATCCAATGCCAAAGAAGCTATCATATTATCATTGTGGAAAACTAAGCCACACATCAAATGTTTGTAGAAGTAAAACAAAAGGTATTCCTAAATCCATTCCTAAGTTTAATGGTCATTTCTATAACTGTAATAAGTATGGACATCAAGCACATGAGTGCAGATCAAATTTTAATAGGACACCTAAGAAACCCTATATGGAGAAACATTATTGCACTTACAACATGCATGGACACATATCACAAGAATGCAGGACAAAAATGAAGCAAGTCTGGACACCGAAAGAATAGAACAAATCATATCAATTGAGAAGGAAAGTTAATGCATATTCTTGGGTTAATTGTACAACATGTGGAAGGTATGGACATATAGCAAAAAATTGCATGAGAAAGAACTGGAGAGAAAGATCTCGTAATTGGACAAGTACTGGTATGGCATGTTTGCACTGTCAAAAAGTCAGTCACTTAAGAAAGGATTGTAGAGATTGAGCATCAAAAATACATACAAATGGAAATGGAAATACAATTGAATAAATCATTAGGATAAGGAATCAAATGTGGAGAAAAGAATCAAATGACAATGTTGGATCAAGCATTGTAGTCGGTGACACCTCATCCTTTGGATTAGGTGAAATCGCCACCTCCACCTAGTCATAGAAGGTATGGATGGAATTAAATTTCAAATCAGTTATATCTTACAAATAATTCCTTATATCTAGTGAATGCACACCAAATCAGCATGAAATAAGATGCACCATGGGATTACATGTTTAGAACTTAAACTGTTTACAGTCGGTAAAAGCATGACCGAGTAAATGATTGCTAGTCAATAAATATTGGCAAGATTAACCAATTTGTGGTATCAATTGAGTAATATCTAAGTGTTAATCAAGCTAAGGTCTTTTAAAGTGTAAACTGAGCACAACTACATCTACCGAGTTGTGGTAGGTAAAGCATTAAATGTAAAAATTTGAGCGGGAAATGAATTTTTTGGTATAAATACACGATGGACTTAGTTATTTTTTCACACAGCAATTATGAAGAACCAGAGTGATTTGAGTGAAGAATTCCCAGAGCTATCAAAAAATATTTAAAGGACTTCTGAGCAAGTTTATCACGATTGAAACTAAGTTCTGCATCCACCAAGTTATTTTACAGTATATTTGCGAAGCCCTAAATTTTAGAAATGATGGCATCCTCATCCAAGATCATGAAATCCAAGTCCGGGAATGATAAGAAGGTCAACCTAATTAAGTCTGCAACCTATGATGAACTGAAATACAAGTTACATCCCAATATTGCATCACAGATTGACCAAACCGGCATATTTTTAAGTATTTTGCATAGGGTTTTGTTGGTTCAAGACATTTGTGCTTACATCCACTGCAAGATTGGTGAAATGGGAGATTTTGAGCTTCAATCCACCTTCTAGGAGCTGAGTATGGATGAAAAGCTCAAGGATGAGCATAAACACTTGGAGGTGAAGGGTTTAATGAACGCTTTGTATTTCCTAAGAGAGTTCAAGACATAGTGGATTAGGGTTGTATTGAGTCAAGTTCATGAAGGGAAGTTATGGCTAGATGAACTGGTAAAAATCACAAAGGACATTATTCATGCAGTCACCGGTTATCCTATTACTGATAAAGTGAAAGCCATTAGGAATGCACCGAGGACCAAAACTGAGAAGTTAACTAGAGTAGAATGGGACAGCAGAGGTATGAGAGTCAAAACAATTGTTGATCCAAAAATAAGGTTCGGATCATATGTAGTTGGTTATAAAATATTTCAATCAAGCAAGCCGAATAGTGTACCTTTTGGATCCATGGACATAGCCTACAAGATTGTGAAGAAAGGTTTTCAATATGACCTAGCCGAGCTATTACTGAAATAGTTGGAAGAAAATATGAGAACCATAAGGATAGCTAATTCAAATAATTGTAAGTTTGGTTCCCTATTGATTTGTATATTTTTGTATGTGCAAAACTTCATTCCCTCATTCGGTAATGTTGGTTGGGATATCGACTGATCGGCTATTATGCAAATTGGAGAATTTATTCAAGGTCTAGGATAGAATTTTGTTAGTGTCATGGATGTTTATTTTGAATAATTTAAGGAAAGAATGCATCAAAGGAGAAAGATACTAGTTCAGATGGTAGAAAAACATAAGGATGATATATGCTTCCTAGTGGACACTGACTCCACATTGATCAAGGCAGTTGAACCAAGGACTGCTTGGTTACCCCCTATGGGCTACAAATTAGATATTGACTGAGCTTCCAAGTCAATACAGGCATTATTGGCCGATCCCAAAGATCCAAAGGCAACTAGGTTTGGTACCTATGAAGTGGCCAAACTAAGAATAAAAATGGATCTATTCAAACTGAAGGTAAGTAGGAAATCCAAGAAGATGATGGATACCTTGGTAAAATAGTTTAGTGATGAAGTAGAAGAAGAAGAAGAGACATTAGTGGCTAATCCGGTTGAAGAAGCAATCAAGGAATAGTTATTAATTGGAAATAGTGAACATGATGAGGAGGAGACCGAGTCTGACAAGGATATTCAAACTACACCAGTCAATGCCATGGGGAAGAGAAAACAAGTAGAAGCACCGACAATAGAAAGGACAACGTCCTCAACAGCTTCTTCTCCACCCCTAAAGAAAGGAATAGTAAAAATTTCAAGGCCAACTCCCGCCAAAACATATCAAAAGAAAAAGAGAGGTGCCTAATTCACCTCCAAGAAACCTATAAAGAGGAGAAGACTAATTAGAGCTAAAGATGATGTTGATGAAGAAGATTATGAAGTAGAGGATCAAGGTAAATTTAAAGTTGTTGTAAGTAAGAGTCAAACAATAGATGATTTAGAAAATAGGATAAAGGAAATGGGGAGTCTAACTCACCCTAAGTTAAGTCGGTATGTATATATAACTACCGAGGATCAAGAAAAATTTGAAGAAGCAATCATACAAATGATGATTAAGTTTAAAAGAGTACCTATTGAATTTTCTAAGTATATTCCTAAAGAGTTATATGAGAAAGTGTCGGCAAGGTGGACATATGCCCTGCACAATGAGAAGAAAATAAGGGAGCACTCATTGATTTTGGCTATGCCTACTCTATCAGTTCTCGAGATAGAAGAATTAATGAAATAATACTCTAAATGGTTTCTAATGAAGGGAAGAGCCCTTAGCATATTGGAAGGAAACCTTGAAGAAGTTGATGAAAATAGAAAGCTTCTATGGACCACAATTTTGAAATCCCAAGAAGAAGATGATCAACTGGTGTTGGCTATAATTCCTGAGAAGAAGAACACAAACAAAGGTAAAGGAGTTCACTCAAATTATGAAGAATTAGCCACCAAGGAGCCAATTGACTTATCCGATATCAAGGTAGCAGATGACACCATTTCTATTGATTTCTACCTGACCGGATATAGTGAACAATATAGATAGGATACTCTTGAACAATTAGTAACACTAGCTGGGACAGATGATGTACTGATTGAGGACATCACCAATGGAGATCCTAATGATATAAATAATGATGAAGTTATTAACACTTTTGTAGACACCACTGAGGAGAATGCACCTAATGAGGAAGTAACAAGTGAAATATTGGGTGACCTACTTATTTTGGTACAAGCAGTTGACATTATCACAAAGGAGGAACCCAGAGGCTCAACCCCTAAGAAACCAAAGGATATACCTGAGGGACAGGGTACAACTGAGCAAAAATCTTCCAATGAGCCTAAGAATACAAAGGCAGAAATGAAAGCACAAAAAGAATATAAACTAGTAGAATCAACTACAGTAGACACCACAATAGATGCCCAAGGAAAAACTACCAAGACACCAGTCACCGGGTAAGAAAAGGAAGAGAGTGTATCTACCAAGTTAGAAAAGCTAAATCTAAAGACTAACGCTCTAGTTCCTTACACCAAATCACCAACACCAGAGAAGAAGAAGAAAAAGAAACATGGTAAGGGTCCTATCACACTTGATGAGGTTATTGAAATTCTTGAATGTGACCCTAGGACATTAGACCCCAAAGCATTGATAAGATATGGGGAATTGTGCACAAGGAAGGCTACACAAGAGAAAATGAAAAAGGAGAATAAAAGTAAACAAATTTTGGAGTAAGTTAGAGATACTCTATTGCAAGTAGTCCCCGATATAAATTTTGATGAGGAAACTCCCATCATTGATCAACTTGCAACTCTAACTGGTCACATAAATGCCCCGATGTAGATGATGAGAAAAGAATGGAGGAGTAGGAAGAAGCAAAGACTCAATCCAAATTAGCAAAGAAAATAAGCCAGGAAGTGGCAATAAATTTGGTCAAGCTCTCAGAAGTAGTTACCAAGCTTGAAACCGTCATTCATCAAATAATTCAAATTTGTACAAGTTATGCACTATGGACCAATTCACTACTGAGATTAGTGAAAATATCAAGAAACTTGATGAAGAGATAAAAGTCAGTGCAAATAATTCTTTAACCAAGCCAAGTGATTTTCATAAGAATATTTCAAAGGTTCAAGAACTTCAGCGGTTGAGAATTGATTTGAGGAAGCAAGAAAATACAATAAGTGATCAAATCACCGAGCTTCAGGTTGAGTTGCTTCCACATCTTAAGATCATGGAGCATCATGTTAATAAGGAAAAAAAATTAGTTTCCACTCTGAAAAATTTTGTACTAGAAAACATTTTTGACATGCATGCACAAGTCAGTTTAGAAAACATTACTCTTGAGAACCTGAAAGAGGAATGGGAAAACCTCTTGGATTCACTCAAGAAAACCCATCAACACATTTTTTATAAGTTTTAAGTACATTATTTTTGTTTGGCATTAATTTCAAAAAGGGAGAAAGTCTATATATATAGATTATATAGATGCCCGTATGTACTTCACACTGAGAGCATGCACAAAGGGGGAGTTAGTATATAAATTGGAGTTAGTGAGTTAGTATATATTTTGTTTTGGCAGTCAGTACATATACATAAGGTTTTGATACTAATTCCAAAGGGGAAGAATGTTACTCCTATTTGAACATTAAAGGATTATTATTCGCATCAATTAGTTATTGTAGGATTTGAGCAATACAAATCCACAAAACCCGAAGATCACCTTCATACAAAAACCTGTTACAAGGAAGTAAAGACAAGAAGAGGGCAAGGATTTGACTCAAAAATATGAAGAACAAAATATCCTCAAATAATGAATGAACTAAATGTACAATGTATCATCCTTATAAAGTAGATCAAAATCCTTGAAAGGCAAACCCTAGTGCATGTAATAACTAGTTAAATTATTACAAGACTAATGCACGCAAGTTTATATTTAAAACAACTAGTGCATGAGTTTAAAACAACTCATGCATGTGTGTTTAAATATAAACAACTAAAGCAAAAGAGTTGACATCTTAAGAAGGGAGTAAAGTTAATTAATAAAATTAATACTTTACTCTAACACCCCCCCTTAAGATGAGCAGCAATGCAGCTACAAACAATGCAAGAAGAAAGCAAAGGAAACTATGGTGCAGAAAGCAAAAAAATGGGTCCTAGCAACATGGCCTGATGAGGTGCCTAGCACAACCAAATCTCTGTAAAATGGAGAAATAGAGAAAACCCAGTGGGAAAAAAACCCTACTCCAAAAAGAGATAGAAAAATGCAGAAAAATAAATGGCTCAAGAGACTCTCTCAAAACCATAAGTACAACCAGCCCCCCCATGAGAGAGGGATGAGACACCAAAGCCCCCCCAGAATGATGGAACCCCTATGGAAATGATCAAACCAATGCAACTCCAATGCGGAAAAAACAAAGGCACAGAACAAGGAAACCCCTGAATGAGAGGTGAAACTGGAAGGCCTAACTGATGCTCAAAGGAGAAAACATGAGGATCCTGAAAGGGAATCCCCAATGTAGGTGGTGTGACAGGTGTGCTGACACTATCATGAAAGAGGAGATGAACATCCTCTGTAGAATCCTCAAAAAGTGCACTTGGTGGCTCGATGAATGGAGTTGGAGGGTTAGGCACTGTTGAAGAAGAATCCTATTGAAGAGAAAAGACCTCAATAGGATGTGGTGTGGCAATCATAGCAGTGATCTCAGGAACAATACAAAAATTCAAGCGACCTGACTACACCACATGAGGCTCTCACGAAAGAGGAGAGTTGTGCTCCGATAATGAAGATGGTGGACCAAAGTGTGAGAAGGTGTAGAGATGGGTGGAATGATCAACTATCCCTATAGCAACAATGCCTCATGTCGCACTATCCTGAATGAAGACTGAATCTGCAGTGAACTCAACTGTCTTCCTTGATCCACTGTGTGTAATCTGATAAATCGAGAGAAGGTTTACAGACAGAGATTTAACATACAATACATCATTGAATGTGTCATCCTAAATTCCTACTGAACATTTCCCATAGACTGTCAGGAGAGTGTTATTCCCCATGAGAATATGAGGAATGGGAGAAGCCTCAACAATAGAGAAGACCCCTTGAGAACATGTCATATGGTGAGAAGCACCTGAATCTAGTATCCAAGGGACCTGTGAAGTGGATGCAATGGATGCCCGTAATGCATGACCCTATCCAAAATCATGTCCAGATGTCAAAGATGTGGAAGAAGATTGCAAAGTAGACCCCTGTGAGGTAGAAGAGGATGGAGAGGAAACAGTGCTCTTCTGAAGAAGAGCTTGCAAATCTGTAATCTATTTCTCATAGCCATCAAATCTCTTCTAAAAACAATGTGACTCATCATGAGGTCCCTTCTGACAATAGGAACATGTAGGTCTCTCAGTCTTCTATTTCTCCTTCTTAGAAGAAGATGGTGGGCCAATAGAGTGATGAGAAGAGGAATCTGATATCTGCTTCAGCTTCTGCTTCTACTTTTCTTTGGATGGTTGGGAAACCAATGCTTGGTTCTTTGATCTTGTTAGAGAGTCCAACTGAGTAAGCTTGGCCTACTCTCTAGTCAAATGATCACAAAACACCTCAAAAGTGGGCATGGTGAATGTAGGTCCCAAAGCGTCCATGGTAGAATGAAAGGTAGAAGAGAAGATCTGAAAGTTTCCCCGAAGCTTAGATAGAATCAAATAAATGCATTCTTTATCAGTCATTCACTTTCCACATCTGTGTAACAAAGATCTCTGCTGTTTGAACTTCATCAAAAATTCCTCAATAAAGGGAAAAGAATCAGGTACAAGAGAGGTAAGCTCTGCCTCAATCTGAAGTGCTTTAAACTCATTGATGGTACCGAATAATGTCTCAAATTTAGCCCACATCTGTAGAGGGGTAGTGCACCCATCAAGATGAAACTGCAAGCTGTCTGATACCTATAAAGCAATCAACCCCATAGCCTCATCCATCTTGTTTCAATGCTACATGATCTCAAAGGGCCTCTATAATACTAGATGCACTGCATCTAGACGAGACCAGAGCCCTTTTGAATGAAGAAGTCATGTCATTAGGGTTTTCCATGTGTGATAATTATGTGGGGTCAAAAGTTCTAGACAAGAAGAGGTCTCGGCCATATTTTTTATAAGGGGTTTTTGTTTTGATAAATATTTAGTTTAACTGATAGAAACAAGAAAATAACACCCCCCCACAATTCAAATATCGAACCACTAAGCCTAGAATAATATGCTTTATCAAGAGAAGAGCAAAAAAGCTTTAGATCTAAATCTTGTGTATCTTGAAAACATTCTCATGAAAATAGGTAGAAATCTGGATGGTGCTCGAGAAGAGCTTTCTGGTGATTCTTTCGGATCGAAAAATGAAGCTAATTTGAGAAAATTAGCCCCCCCGGAATGCAAGAAATAGAATCTGACTTTGACAGAAGAAAAAAATGCATGCTAGATGACAAAAAAACACCAGATTAACCATCATGAGAGCGTTGGGCTTGGAACTAGCTTTTTGGCGATATCTCATTTGCCCGATTTCGACAATGTATGCTCAAGTTATGAGCAAAATACCAATTGGTGCACTACAGAGCCCAAAAATGGTGTAAATGAGGATGATGCATGTTGACATCATCAAATCACGGGCTTAAATTTGATGGCCAAATGGCTGTCGCCGACCAAAAAAAAATATGTTTTTTTTTTTTCAAAATCACATGCACGCCTCGGGATCCATGCCAAGCTTTCAAATGTTTGCCTCGATTTGCGTACCAAATTTTGTGTCTTGATTTATGTGCCAGGCAACAAAATTTTTGCATTAGTTTGCATGCTAATCCATACAAATTTTGCCTCAGGAAGTGTGTAGATCTGTATAATTTTTGTCTTGTAAAGCGTGTCAAGCTTATGGTACCCAAAATGTAAAGTTGCCCAAATTGGGCATGCCTTATATCGAAATAGGGGTTTTTGGGCGTTGTGAGCTCAACAATGAGGTCCATTTGAGCTCAAAGTGCACCAAAATTTAGAGACCCCCTAATTTCAATAAAAAAACAAAAAAAAGGCCCTAATCTAAATCTTTCAAATGTGAACAAGCTGTAGAAGATTAGGCTCTGATACCATGTAGGATTTGAGTAATACAATTCCACAAAACTTGAAGATCACCTGCATACAAAAACCTGTTACAAGGAAGTAAAGACAAGAAGAGGGCAAGGGTTTGACTCAAAAATATTAAGAACAAAATATCCTGAAATAATGAATGAATTAAATGTACAATGGACCATCCTTATAAAGGAGATCAAAAGCCTTGAAAGGCAAACCCTAGTGCATGCGTAATAACTAGTTAAATTATTACAAGACTAATGCATGCAAGTTTATATTTAAAACAACTAGTGCATGAGTTTAAAACAACTCGTGCATGTGTGTTTAAATATAAACAACTAAAGAAAAAGAGTTGACATCTTAAGAAGGGAGTAAAGTTAATTAATAGAATTAATACTTTACTCTAACAGTTATTCAGTCGGTAAAGTAGACAAATAGGACAGTCGGTCAACCACATAAAGCCTACACACTGAGAAAGACACAAGGAAGATCTCTAAGTTAACCGAACAAGGGTTTGACCGAGTACACTCACCAAGTGACAGACATTACCAAGTACCGAGCATACTGATCACTGAGCATTCATATGAATTGAGCACCAGTTAATTACCGAATGGAGAATGCAGTGATTACTGAGTATAATAGGAAACAACATAGTAATCTGAAATGGCACAAACATCTATGCAAATGGTTCACACCAATTAGAAATGTTTTACCAAGATCGAGACAAAATTAAATATGGATGTAGTCATTAATTTGTTGATGATTCCTATGTAATGTTAGATCTAGGTTATTTTGTTACACCGTTGATCTTAGGTTTTCTAAGATATTGTAAACCCTAATTAGATCAAGTTAGTTTGATATAAAAGTTATAAAGATGTCATTGTGAAAAATGTATCATGAAGGAGTAGTCACACTAAGGACATCAGGAGATCAGACAAAGGATTTTTGACAGAAAGTTTGAAAGAAGCATTCAGTTTTTCAGAACACACACAAGGCTATCGAGCATAACAAAAGAACACATACATCACCAGAAGGTGATATCTATTTGGTGTATTACAGATCTAAATCAGGCAAGATTAAGTTTCTAATTACAGATACTTTTACTATTACCATTTAACCATTATAGTAGATCTAAAATCTCTTAACAAAGTGGACTTAACAGTTCTAGTTTAAATCTCTTAACCGAGTACACACATGCATTGTATTGTTAAAATCCTTTAACCAGGTAGATCTAGTCGATATAATTGTTACTCCTAATAGGGCAAGATCATCAGAAGTGATCACAAATTTGTAGCCTTAACCAGCATACTTTGTTATTGTAGTAGTGAAGATTTGTTGGTGTCATCCCCACCGCAATTTTTACCTTCTTACTAGGGTTTTTGCGATACCAAAATATCTGTGTTATGAGTATGAATTTTCATGAATGATTTATTGTTTAGATTACATGCCAATTACATTTTCAATTATATTTGAATGTATGTTTTGGATAATGGATTCAGTTGATTAAATGCTATCTACTACTACAAAGTTTTTAGTCTTGAAAAGTTTTGAAGGTATTGATTCACCCCTCCCCTCTTAGTACTTATCTTTCCATAATCCCAACAGAAATACATACCAATGGATGAAATTTGTTTCCCCCTTCAATGTGACCATGCTGCCTACAATGTTGCTCAGTTGTTTTGATTATATATCTTTGAATCTTTAAGCCCTTGCAAATTTTGTAGGGATGATAACATTTTCCATCACCTTTTCTTTTCAAGTTAGACAACAATCTAGCAATTGTCTCCTTATTTTGTTCTAGTTTGATATTGTTAGACATGTTCTTTCTTCATAGGAAACAATTCGGGCTATAATTATACCAAAAAATCATCTCCTATACTCTGAATTGATATATTAATGTTGTCATCTGTCAAATATAAAAATACTAGCATTAGTAGTATCTTGTATATAGCATTATTAGTAGTTATTTACTCCTTTCTAATTTAATCTACTATCAAATTGTGATAGTTAAACAAATCTCTTCTTAGACAGTCACAAAAATGAACTAAAATAAAGTGATCCTCGTTCCTTATTCTTTGGGGCACACTTAGGACAGTGATTTATTTATCTAGTTGGGCTAATATCCATTATGTGGAGAGATAATTGAGATGAAATTTAATTGGTTAAGGACAAGGTGGCAAGTTGATGCATGGTAAGGTGATGATAACTCAAAGTGTACGCACAAAGATGTTTTCTGAAGTTGTAAGTATGACCTTGAATGGAATGACTCGTTACTTATACATTGACTAGAATGTTGATGTAAGAAGGATGATTTGTTTGCAACCTATAGATACAGTCACTGAACAACCATTTTTTCAACTCTAATTTTTTCAAATTTAAGATTTTTTGTTTACTTAGAATTGTAAACTTAACTTTTTTGTATTTATATAAAAGTAAACATGATTTAAAAATAGAAACCTGTTTATTTTTAAATGGAATACACCAAGGAGTACCATAAAAAATATTGACCGTTTACAATCATGAACAATAAACCTAAATCAGATAGCTCATTTTTTATCAGCATGTGTAGTCTCACAATATCAGCAAATGTGTAGTCTCAAAACTGTCCATTTCTCTATGTATATGAAAAATGAATGAAATATCAAGTTGATTGGGACAATGGAATTTACAAAGTAAGGAAAGGTAAGAGGATGAATCAAATAGTCACAAAAAGAAACACGCTTTGTCAACACTATTCAAAATCCTATCACCAAGCACATACATAGGAAATCAAAAAGGGACAAAAGACAAGAAATAAGAAAAATCATTAGGACTATAGAAAAATCATTAAGACTATACAAAATCAATTTCTAGAAATGGACGGTTTTGATGCTTTGCCATTACAACAATTGAGCATTCATCATTTGGTACTTCTTGGTGTATTCCATTTAAGTATTATGGAAGCCATTGTATGGGAGAAGAGAAGGATATACAAGCACTGTACAAACTATGGCTAAATAAGAAAGCATTATATCTATCATTTGGATGTCTCTTTGCATGGTTTTACATTGTTGTTGATTTGAACAAGTTCCAAATGTGTTGAAGAAGGTTTGAACATCAATTTCTAAATATTCTTCAATGCAATAAAAATATAATGAAAATCATTAAGAGAACATTGAGTAATAATAAGAAAGCATGGGATTCAAAATTAAATTTATCTCTCTAGGTTGATAGAGTGACAATAAAAAACTCAACAGGGTTTTCTCCTTATGAACTAGTCTATGGAAAAAAATGAAAGATTTCCATTGAATAGTTACTTCAATTTTTTCATGTGCAGATATAATGTGGGATGTTGATGGAATTGTCTCATGGGTAGCACTTAAGGGTCATCAATCTAAAGAATTGGTACAATGTAAATCATATGACAAAATGGTTTAAAAACCAAAAATTTCTTATATCGGCATAAGTTATCCTGATCGGGATAGGGCACAACAGTAGTAGTCTGATAAAAGAGAAAGAAGAGGTCATATTGTCAGGATAACAATTACCGATAGTCTTAGGAATTTTGGGCAGCGATATAACTCATATCGAGAGTTCTATCGAGCATACAAAAGCATCGGCAAAAGAAAACATCAAGCACTCTAATCCCTTATTAAAACTTCAGGATATCTTTAGGTGATAAACCTATCGGAGGAAAAGGGAGATCGGCAAGGAATAATTTTGAGCATCCTAGTCGTCGATGAAGTTATTGGAGAGGCTTATAGTGACAGCTTCATCAGGAGAATTTTTAGTTCAACAGGAGAAGAATGTGCTCATCCCAATGGCCAATAGAATCATCGATGAAATTTACATTGATCGACAATGTTTATAACAGATCAGTGACACATATGGTGATGTTTTCATCAAGAAAGAATGGATATAGTGTGAACTTGTAATCAAGATTCTCGATCGCAAATGAGTTGATCGAGAAAAGATGTGGCAATATAATAAACAAGTTAATCAAAGAATTTATAACCTGATGGCAGGATAAATACTATTATACCAGAATAACCTGTGGTGATAAGCAGTTGTTAATTCATGGGTTCAAATTCCTAAGCAAATTGGATGCCATTAATGAACTTTGGAGAATGAACAAAGTTGTTACACAAGGGAAATAATTATAAGATTAAGAGGATCCCAGAAATTCCAAGTAAACAATTGCATTAATAGGATATTGTAGAGAGGTTATATGAAAAATTTGGGAAGTCGTGGAACCTTCAGGATCATCCAACAAGAGGAACCCCACAATTGAAAACATGAAACCTAATAAAAACTACTGCCTTACGGTTACCGAGTAGGGATAATTGGGGCATTTAATGCATTTAATACCTTGCATAATAGTTTCACACTAAAAAAATTGATTGGGACAATGGGATTTATAAAGTAAGGTAAGGTGAGAGGATCAATCAAATAATCACAAAAAGAAACATGCTTTGTCAACACTGTTCAAAATCCCATCACCAAGCACAGAAATGAGAAATAAAAAATGGACAAAAGACAAGAAATAAGAAAAATCATTAGGACTATAGAAAAATCATTAAGACTGTACAAAATCAAGTTCTAGAAATGGACGGTTCTGATGCTTTGTCATTACAACAATTGAGTATTCATCATTTGGTACTTCTTGGTGTATCCCATTTAAGTACTATGGAAGCCATTGTATGGGAGAAGAGGAGGATCTACAAGCATTGTATGGACTATGGCTGAATAAGAAAGCATTATATCTATCATTTGGATGTCTCTTTGCATGGTTTTTACATTGTTGTTGATTTGAACAAGTTCCAAATGTTGTGAAGAAGGTTTGAACATCAATTTCTAAACATTCTTCAATGCTTTTAAAGAGAATCTTATCCAATGTGTATGCTAAAATAAACCTCTTATCAAACATGTATGCCAAATGAACCCTCTAATCACACAACCAATGAATAAGAGTTGATCAGAGAAGGTATATGGATAGGTGACAAACATGAAAATTTGACCAAACATTACTGGGAGCTAGACCCCGCAACAAATGGACTTGTGATGATTTTCACAATAGTACATTTGTTGAAGGGTAAGCTCCCAGTAGTGCTTAGGAAAATCTGCATGTTCATCACATGTGCATATACCTTCTCTAATCACACAACCAATGAATAAAATTTCAAATGCCAATTTCTTTAACAATTCAAATGTCTCAAGTAGACAAGATTCTCAATGGAACTGCTTTGATAACATATAGATACAAATAGGAGATTAGAGTTGATCAGCCTTCACCTATGCATAGAAAGCCTTCACCTATGCATATAATAGTTGATCGGAGAAGGTATATGCACAGGTGAAAAACATGCAGATTTGACCAATAATTATTGGGAGCTAGACCCGGCAACAAATGAAATTGTGATGATTTTCACAATAGTACATTTGTTACAGGGTAAGCTCCCAATAGTGCTTAAGAAAATCTGCATGTTCATCCCTTGTGGATATACCTTCTCTAATCACACAACCAATGAATAAAGTTTCAAATAACAATTTCTTTAACAATTCAAATGTCTCAAGTAGACAAGATTCGCAATGGAACTTATTTGATAACATATAGATACAAATAGGATATTGGAGTTGATCAACCTTCACTTGTGCATATAAGATTTGATCAGAGAAGGTATATGCACAGGTGACAAACATGCAGATTTGACCAAGCATTACTAGGAGCTAGACCCAACAACAAATGGACTTGTGATGATTTTCACAATAGTACATTTTTTGCAGGGTAAGCTCCCAGTAGTGCTTAGGAAAATATGCATGTTCATCACCTATGCATATACCTTCTCTATTCAACTCTTATATACATGTCAAGGTTGTATATGTTGTATATATTATGTGTGTGTGTGCATGTGTGTGTAGGTGTGTCTTAGCATTGTGCCCTAGGTCCTCCAAAGTTGCTTAAAAACATTATAAGGACCTTTCTTTATAGTTTGGGCAATTAAAATATTGATAAGATGTGTTATTGATTTGAGAATGGGGTAAAATGATTGCATTTTGATTTGTTATTGTCTCCATGTTATTATTGTATTTTATCATTGATATTTAAGGCAGAGGAAGTCGATTTAGTCTTGATTGTTCCTAAACTATGCAAGCAATCAACATTTTGTTATTTTGATCTTAAAATGAAAAATATGCCTATATAATGCTTTTATGCCTTGTAAATGATTGTTTGAAAGAAAAATGGTGAAGAAAACCAGCCCAAATTTTATGCTCATAAACTCATGGCCGCCAAAGGAGATTCAATATTTTCAATTTAAGAGAACTTTCATTGATAGCAATAGCAGATATTGGAGTTTAGAATAGTAGATTCCAATAAATAATAACACCAAGATCCATTAAAGGGCAGTTCAGTATATCTTAATCATGGGGCAGCATTTGTATTGAAAGATAACAACAAATTATAGCGTGAATGCCATATTTTGAAAGGTACGATATATCCCAAGATGTGTGACACCCTTGCATGATGTGTCACCTCTCCCTTCAGCAACTCCCCAATTATCTATGGATGAGGAAGATACAATGGAAACATGAGACATAATAATAATTAAAAATCCTCTTCTCAAGGTTGAGATAAAACACCCTAGACTATATAAATAATAATTATGAGTTTTGAAACTTCTAACCAACATTTGGATGATGTAAGGTTATTGACCGATTAAAGATTCACGAAAGATGATAAATTTATAACTTCAAGAGAGTCTAGAGACTTTATTTTCAAACTCAAAGGAGAATAAATTATAAATAAAATTGTAAAGATAACTCTTGAAAATAAAGACCGGGTCATATATGACTTTTGAGCCTTTCTCCAATGATTTCTACAACTTGAACATTCTTCTTTTTTAGTGGAAATTTTTCTTTTTTGTTCAAAAATGCCTTTTATATATTTTTGTATTTTTTAAATAAATATATGACACATGTGCTTGGTCTAAAGCTTATTTGGTACAAAATACCAAGGACATGAAGGTACACTAGGGTCACCGATGGATCCTAGGGGAGATAGAGGCATGACCATAATGGGTCATTTAAAATGTAACAAGACCAAGATTGGTCATTTGATAATGTTTTGATAGTATGGTGATCATTTTGTAATATGATCATGAATAAAGTTTTGTAAGCCATTGTTGGCACCTTGAGGCTAGGAGAGCACTCCTTGGGGTCACTTGATGATCCAACGATAAATAAATTTTTTAAGACCTATAAGGTCAATATTGATTGTAAGTTTTCCATCGGAGCCATTAAGAGTTGTGTAATGCACTAAAAGTGCTAAAAGATGTAAATTATATGTAAAATAGGCCTAATAAAAGCTCATGTAAGGGTGTAAAGAGGGTTTAGGGTCTAGATCTTAGGAATTGGTCCTAAGAGGCCTTAGAATTTAATATAAATGCAAATAAGATTGGGAGTTGTTGAGTTGACAACTAGACAACATTAAACAAATGTAGCAATCAGTTTATAACTGATTACAGTCAATTTGGAGGGCAGTTGCTTGGTTACTGTCAGTTTTTGGAGTGTAAAGGATCTATTTAATAAATATCCACATGAGTTTGAGGGGGTGGAGGTTTGTGAAGGCATATAACCATTGTAATGTGTTCTTGAAGTAATAAACAAACATTCTTTCACAAATAGTTATTCTGGTTCATGGGTACAACCCCTGATCCAAGGCATTGTCATGCTTGAAGCCATGTGTTATTGATTTGAGAATGGAGTAAAATGATTGAATTTAGATTTTTTATTGTCTCTGTGTCATTATTGTATCATATCATTGACATTTAAGGCAGAGGAAGTCGGTTTAGTCTTGGTTGTTCCTAGACTGTGCAAGCAATCAACATTTTGCTATTTTGAAGTCTTCATGGATTCTTAGACTCTCCCACATTCTGTGGTTAATGTGTCTAGTGGGAGGAGTCTAATTTTTTATAGTATGTTGCTGTATAGAGTTTAATGCAGGAATATGCAAGGATGTGGTGGAAGAGACCACAAATGGAGGCAAGTTGTTGATTAAGGATGCAAGGAACAACACCAGTCATTAATGTGGGCATATACTCTGAAGGAAGGTTATATTTTATGATGTATCTTGGTTATTAAGATCCATGTGAAGGTGTAGGATCCCTTGGGAGGATCTCAAAGTTTGTGGAAGAGTCCTTGTGACAAATCCCTAGCCTTTTAGTGATTCTTGTTGATTTCAATTCTTAACATTTCATGATTACTATTCACAATCCTAATGACCTAAGATTTTCCTAAAAAACACATCATTGATCACTCAACATAGAACTATTAGTGTTTGGATTTATTGAATGATGGTTATAATTATGATGGTGAGTATATTGATCATTTTTTAATGAGATCAAGTATGTAAGCCATGATGGCATTTGGAGGATAGAAGTGCACCTTGGGGTCACTTGGGGATTGTAAGAGTGAATAAGTGTTGGAAAAGACCTATAAGGTCCAAATTTATTGTAATTTGGTCATTAGAACCATTTAAATGGTGTCAAATGTACTAAAAGTGCCAAATACGTAGATTTTCCTAGTTGGCAAAATATGGCCTAAAAGGCTCATATGAGGTTTAGTGAGGTTTTAAGGTCTTCAGTGTTAGGAATTAGTCCTAAAAGGCCTTTTAAAGGATGTTTGAAATGATATTAAGATAAAGGGATAAATATTTGTCAAGTTGACAGCTATGTTGTCAACTTGACAATAATAGACTAAATGTAACAGTCATATAACTGACTAACTATCGGTTGCAGAGAAGTTGCAAATTGTTAAACCGACTTGGGAAGGCTATTTTGGGTTGTGTGAGTGTGAATGAGAGTAAGAGAGGAGTTTAGGGAGTTTGATAGAGTTTTTTGTATCTAAGGAAGCAATGTAATGAATTTTAAATCAATAAACCTTTAATTCCTTGCAAACTGTCTATTCTCTAAGGACACAGTCCTCATTTTGGTGTTCTAAAACTCTTCATTCAATGCATGGTTGAATAGGAAATGTAGTAGTTTGAAGGTGGATTGAGTTACTTTGTTTCCATGAAAGTTTTGTATTTCTTTAGTACACTCTATCATGTTCATTTAACTTATAAACACAACTTTTAGATCAAAATGGATTAAGTCTCCAAGTCACTGTCTTACTATGACAATCTACACCGACCTCTGCAAATGCATTGGCATAACCCTTAGATTGTTTTCTCTGACTCAAAAAATCATTTAGACACCTTCATACCTTTTTAGACTCTGCTAAGAGTTGGACCCCTACTATTATATAAGGGAGAGGTTTTGTATTATATATACAGTAGGAGCACTCCCATCCTTCCAACTGGAATCAAGTTAGTTAGCCCACCTATCCAGTTAGTCAATAGGAGCCCAATCAAGGGCTTTGGTTCTCCCTACCCATATAATTTATAGGGGTTCTGGTCATTTTTTTATGCATACAAAGGATCGATCCAAAGTTTCTATCATGTGGCAAGGTAGTTAACTCTTTCCTACTTTGTCCATTAGCCAAACATTCATTAAGAATTGATCAAGAAACCCCTACTATTTTTAGGGCTTATTTTATCTAATGATTGTATCATCAAAAAATGGAAGCACTTCCATTTAGGACTAGTTTAGCCCTCTGAGTAAGTGGTTTGGGGTCATGTTAAATGCCTTGAATGGGTCTTTGGCTTGGATCTGGCTTTTTCCCCTATTCTGTCCTATTTTCCACTTCCTTTTTTCTTGTTTCTGGCATCCTGCTCTGTGAATCTGAGGTTCTTGACTTCAGGGTCAAGGTCGACCTTGACCCTGACCTAGGTCAAGGTTGACCTCAACCTTGACCCAGGGTTCAAATTTCAAATTCTGGAGGTTTTCAGATGTCAGGTTTCAGAAAGATTTATTTCCCGCTTCCGGGTCAGCTGTTTCAGGCTTTGAAATGATAAAATATTAAATAATATTTAGTTTAGGTCCACTTCCAAGGTTATAGGCTTAATGGAAATTTATTTCTCCTATGTTGGCCTCTCTAGAAGTTTTTTCCCTAGACTAGTATAAAAGGAAGTCGTCTCCTCTCATTTCAATCTATCTCTTAATCCATCACAACACAAGATCCATCAATCAATCAATCAAGTGTGCAAGCCATCTCTCAAGAATTATCAAGCAAGCATTCTCAATCAAGGAAGCATTCAAGCAATCATATACATTCAAGCATTCAAGTTCTCCATTGAAGATCAAGGATTCAAGCATTCAAGCCTTTGAAGGGATTTGGTTCAATCATTCAAGATTCATCATTCAAACCCTAGATCTATCCATCATGGTGGTGTGATCTTCCTTCAAGATCCATTCATTCTTCCTTCAAGGTGGATTCCAAGCATGCAATCATGGAGGTTTTGATTTACATTTATGGTTTTTGATGTTGAGTCCAAGCTTTCATATTAACATACTTGTTTACATTTCAAATACAATTGCATATCTATTGAATATCATAGCTTTATTGTTAGATCTACTTCTACTAATTTCTAGCATTCTCAATTTCAATTCTATTTCAAGGTTGATTCCAAAATTGGGGTTTGACCAAGGCAAACCCCTCATCCAAACAACAAAACCATTTTTCAGCAAACTTTCAGGCTTTGTGAACAGAACTTATGTTAGAGCAACACGGGTCAAGGTCAACCTAAAGGGGTCAAGGTCGACCTAGTTTAGAAAAGCAAAAGATTTTTGGGTTTTCTTTGTCTTTGTGTTTCCAGGCTAGATCTGGTTGCAGAAGTTCTAGAAACTCAGTGCAAACACCAGAAAATAGCATTTTCCAGATCTGCTACCTTTTAAGATAAATGTTTATGTTTTATATGTCCACAACATTTTCCATCACACAAACACAATTCATACATCCCAAAATATATATTTTTATATCTTGCAATAATATTAGTGGTGGAGGAAGCACTATTTTAATTTCAATCTATTGCATCTACTTGAAAACCAATTTAAACCCGCAATAATCATTTAAAATAAAGGATTGTATTTAGCTAGGGAGCACTTAAAGGTGGTCTATTCAACAATTTGTGGCCCTCCTTTAGCTCTCCTTTGGTGTGTAATGGTGTTGCGTTGCTCTGTCGTGCAACATAATAAATTGAAATGAAACCTTTTTTTTAAAGTTATGCCTGTGTTTGTCTAAATTTTGACAAACATCCCGGTCATCAAAATTTAGACGAACATGAGCATGGATTAAAAAAAACAAAGTTTTCCTTCTACATTCTGACTAAGAAAAACCATTTTGCAAGTTCGTCAAAAATATTGGTCAAAAACTAGGGTCAAATGTAGTAGTGGTTGCATCACATCAAATTGGTTGTTCTGGTCTCATTCTATCATTAGATATCACATCTAGTCATCATAATCAACATTAATCACATTGTGAGCAATTTCATTAGGATCTGTATCAAGTTTTTCACTCAATCGGCATCTTATCAACATCAGATGTTCTTTGAATCAACGCATTGGTCGCACATCGATTCAAAGCAAGGCAAATGTAATCACCTAAAACTGGTATAGCTTAATCAAAAGGACTAAATCTCAATCAATTTCCCTAAATTCTAATCAAGTGACAAATGGATTGATTAATTGATCAGAACCCTAAGTGAAAGGGTCAAAACTGTAATCAAAGGTCATCGAATCAAATTGATCCTAAATATTATTGTGTAAGTGAATTTAATCAATTTACTTACATAATTTATTCAAAATCAATCAATAATCAAATATCAAATCATCAGATCATCAAATGTCAAGGAGCATTAGTCAACAAGAATTCATTCATTAATTAATCCTATCATATTTAATTAAATCAAAGGTCAAAAAAATATCATGGCTAGGAATATTAATTAAGTGAATTAATTAATTGTCCTAATATCCAACTTACTCACAAAGGACAAATGACTTGGCCCAAGACAATAAGATCAAATTCATATGGATCCCTCGAGGTTCAATCTCCACCATTAATGTCAGATCAATCCTAACCATTGAATTCAAATTTCCCTCCAAGGAAAATCTATAACAAGAACATCAACCGAGCTTATTTGGACATCTAGGATTTTTGTAAGGAGATCATGCCAAATTGAGTCTAGACCATTTATATTTCATTATGAGAGCACTTTAGTGAGTATTTATCATCTTAGATAAAAATTCATATCAATTTCATAGTTTATTCAGCATGTAGCTTGTCAATTATATAGATCTTAGCTTGCATAGTGCTTAATTTGCACTAATTTAGAGATATTTTCATGAATCTTCCATTTCATGGTGGTTTTTTACTGATCTAATCCAAATTTACATTTAGGATCATACTCACCTTGACTAGGAAGCAATAAACCAGTCTTGATTGATTATTTGAATTCATTTGATTTATTTCTTATGCTAAATAATTGAATTAATGGTTTATTGAAGTGTTGAGTTCCAGATATAACAAGTATAAAATTTACACACATAACGTGAAGTTTGTTCTATCACATTAGTCTTTTAGCAAGAAAGGAAGATTGCATGATGCTCTCTACAAGACTAATACCTCATACATGTATGATAATTCCTTCATGCCTCACCATAATTAAACCAATGTCTCTGAGGAAAGCTGCAAACATTTTCTAATAAGCTCCAAGTATATATGTTCCAGCTATGAGTTCAAATGTTACCTTCAATGTGTATCAAGCCTCTACTCCAAACTATGTGATTAATCTCAATGGAAAATTCTATGTTGAATCCACCTCTCTAAAAAGGTTAGGTTTTCATCCATCCTTCACTAATTCAAAGGGTTTTTGTCCTTGAAAAGCAGTCACTGATTTCTAGCAACAATTGAGAAATAATATTAAAATATATTCTCATAACATAACTCAAATGAAAGGATGGCCTTGCTTATATATATTTTTAGTGGGTGAATGCTTGTACTTTTAGCATTGTGGGATAAAACATTATTTACTTTAATTCCTCCTTATGAAGTAGCTTCTCGAACAAGCTGGAATAAATAAAGTGACTTTATATATAACTTTATTATAGTCAATTCATAATTCAATTAATTATATGCACTTAATAATTCATTAATAATAATTTATTATTATTAAAGCATAACTTTAATAATGATTTACTATTATTAAAGTTATAATATTATAACTCCATCATTAATCATCACAAATCAATTTTAACTTCACCGAGAGGTAGCCCCCAGCATCCAGTGCTAATTGAGGTTCTTTACTATAAATAGTAAGGGTTCATCTCTATCACCCACTGACTTACTATAAATAGTAAATCCCTCAAAACAAAACCAGAAACCTTTGAATATCAATGCCTTAGAAAAAATGAAGGAACTGGTGAGGTAAACACTTACAACGACCGCTTGAAAAGATTTGTGATGCCTCAAAATAGACCCTTTGAACAACTCCATTAGCCTATGAGGGTCAGGAAATAAGATAATCCCTCAAACTTTGATGCTCACAAAATAGGGACATTACACCTTCATATTTAGCCTTTACATTCTATATTTTAGCTTGTTTGATCATATCAGTACCTTCATATGTACTTTTTAGTTTTTCCCATACATCATGAGCAGTTTATAGAGATACAACCTTATTCAATTCAAATATATTTAAAGTGTTGAAAATTGCATACCTCTCTCTTTAATTACCTTCATATACTTCAATCTCATTCAAATAAATCAATCCACCTATCAGTTTCACATATTGAGTTTCTATAGCTTTCCAAGTCTTGTAACATAGAGAGATCAAATATCCTCACATTTGTTCTTTCCAAAAGCCATAGTTTATCCCATTAGTGGGTAGTGCCAATTTATGTGTTATTAGGATCTCCTTAATTGATTAAGCTCTTCTCCAAGGAACCATAGCTCTGATAACAATTGTTGGTTATTCAAGAAAACTGAGAGTGGGGGGTGAATTAGTTGTCCACAAACTTTTAAACTTAATAACACTGGTAATCAATTCCACCAAAGTTACTTTAATCCTTAATTGCAAAAATATAAAAACATGAAAGCATGACAACCATAAAACATATGAGACACTAAATTTACGTGGAAAATCTTGTTAAGGAAAAACCACGGAAAAAATTATTCTCAAGTATAACAACACTAGTTAAGGTGATTATTATAGAGAAAGGCTCACTTACAGGGGCTTGTTGTCCAAAGAGAGATGGCTCATTGCTAGAGAAGAAAGATAAAAGAGAATAAATCCACCATTGACAAGAAACACCAACTCAATCTATTTATCTTCACTCTTCTGATAGATAATGCATGTATGCCCACATTGCTCACAAATAATCGTCATGACAATGCAACCAATCAGGGAGACGAATCCTCTTCCATGTCTTCTCCACATAAGTATACACTTGTATAGGAGTCCAAAAAATGATATGAATTATATTTTCTACTCTCACAACCACACACGATCCATTATGATTTACCCTTTTTTATATCAATCTATAACTTGTGAAGTCCCCCACAATCGGCCAGACAACTAGCCAAACATAATTTAAAATAGGTTCATACTAAACATTCCTAAGGTCAAGAGGGGTGATATGTCATGCCCCGCAAGGGAACCAGGGAAATGCACAAAGGTTTACTTTGTAAAAGAAAACCTAAGTAGAGTTTTACGAAAAATTTTGAACTTTTAAAGTTTGCAAATAAACAAAACATATTCTAACTTCTTTCCAAGGTTCCCTTAAATGTAAATGTATAAATTATTAAAAATTGAAAAACTATTAACAACATTTACTAACCATACAAATTCCATTTCAAGTCCTTTATTGGAAAATACTTAAACACATTCATAGTTAGTTTCTATCTAAAGATCAATTACTATAATTCCATTTCATCTAACTAACATATTGCAATAGTACAACAAATGATTCATCAACATTTTACATAACTTGATACATAACAAGATTACATCTTTCCATTAAATAAACATCCCATATAACCCTTTTCCTATGTCTACCCATTATTACATCATTTGAAAATTACATTACATTTAAACTCCTCATAGGAGAATACATAAGTTTACAACAACATGAATAAGTACAAGTCTTCATTCTTCAACAGGTGCACAGACAAATATGAATCTTCAGTTGTTTACATCTGCACAAGATACCTCGATAGAAAGATTTTTCCACCCAACCATGTGAAACTGGTAAAGTTTCACCCCCCGTGCTAGGAGATAAACACCAAGCTCACAAAGAAGGGACTTACTAGGTTGTACCAAAAGGGTTGGATAACATTTCACACAAGTAAAGTACATTTCACAAGGGATTCTAAGGTTTGGGTAGGAAATCCTAAGCAACAACCTAAGTGAGTGTCATCGCATAGCCCTCACCCCTTGGGTTGTCCTGGTACTAGCCACACTGGGCCCCGGCCCCCAAGTAGGCACATGCGGAATCGAATGCCTTTCGTACAGACAAGCGCCATTCGATTTGTACCTACGCATAGGTACCTTCTCCCACTCCCATCCATAGCCTGTCCTAGCACTAATGGCATGGGCGAGGCACAATTTAATCTTTTTAATGTTTTGAACCCATCCCTTAAATTTTATTAGGTTATCACTTGGTTAACTAACTCATCAGTCGGTTATCCTGGTCTAGCCACTTTAGGGCCCCGGCCCCGCACTGAGAGCCACTCACTTAGGGGTTCCTAGGTTTCCTACCCTAACCTATTCCCGTTAGGTTTTCCTAGCAAACCACTAACATGTTCCACCTTCTCAATATAACAGACCTACCTAGGATGCTTAGGAGATCCTAAAGTTTAGCAGGTTTGATTGTTGATAAGTTAGAAAGCAAAAGGGTTTTGTTTTCAGTTTTCTAGTCCCCACTTAACATTTATCTAAGTAGAAAAAGAGTTTTCACTATAAATTGCAAATAAGATAAATATGACTTACTCACTACATCTAGTTCCTGAATTTTATTTCATCTTAATTGCAACATACATAATATCTTATATAATTTGCTAATTGAATTTCATATGCCTTAGAAATGGTTTATAATTACAAAACCATATATTATATTATATATATATATATAATATTTATATATATATATATATATATATATATATATATATATATATATATATATATATATATATATATATATATATATATATATATATATATAATATAACCATTATAACCCATAATTTTTAAAAATACATCTATCATATTATATATATAATACTACATATATTATAATATAATACTCAATTTTTCAATTAAATAATTATTATAACCCAAAAAAAAACATATATTATATTATATATATAATATTACATATATTATATATATAATATAATATTAAATTTTAAATTAATTAATAAAATATATTATATTATATATATAATATTACCCATATTATATATATAATATAATCTCAAATATAAATTACCCAAAATACATTTAAATATAATTATATACATTATATTATATATATAATATCATAGATATCATATATATATAATATAATATATATTAGTCAAAATGCCGAAACAAAACATTTTGTCACCGAAATATTTCCCACCGAAATCAAAATGCATTATATATTTTTTTG